>JAVSCE010004457.1:0-316000 GCA_032199065.1 Smutsia gigantea
TTCAGCAGAAAGTCATTTTGCTTCTTTATAAAAAAACCCAAAAGGCTCCCTGGGTGGGTTCTCCCAGATCAGAGAAAGAACTGTCCCTGAAAAGGTTTACTCTCACCTAGAACAACAGCAAAAACCACATAGAATTTTTAAAGTATGGTTTTCTACTTTATCGTCCTCATCAAGGTTTCAAAATTCGTGGGTCCGGATTTTCCGGGGCAGCTGCACCCACTGCACCGCGCGCTCCCCGCACCCCGCAGCCCCGCCTCAGCACACAGACACGGGCGACAGTGGCAGAGGGCGACCCCCTTCTTTTTCCGGTCTGTCCAGGGGCCACTGAGCCTTTCCCAGTCTCACATGATAATAACAGAACTTACTGAAGATCTCACGTGCATGTTTAGAGTAAGTCCTCATAGCAACACTAGAAGATAGAATGTTTTTCCCCTCGCCATTTTGATGAAGACACGGAGGCTGAGAAGGGCTAAGTGGGCTGTGCAGCGTCAGGATTCAAACACTGGTCTTACTCTGTAGTCTGAGCCCTTAACTGTCATGGTATATCTTCCGAGGGGAAAAAATACAATCTGTGTGCCCAGTCCACCCGCTTCCCCTGGAGTTCTGACCCGAGGCCTTGAATGATTCTTCGTTGTAAAGTGAGTTGTCTTTCCATTTCCTCTTGATCAGACTTTCTGACTGTTATTTGTATCAACATTAGGTCCTTTTTTATGTGGTCTAATGATCTCTCTTTTATAGTTGAATACATGAAAGCTCAGATTCCTTACAAAAGAAAAGGAGCAGTAACAGATGATAATATTTGTGCTAAGAATGAGGGTATAGAATTGGTATATAACATCATCTATCCCATTAAATTGTGGTCAACCATTTTACTGGTTGTAGTTTGAAGTATGACTCATATTTAATTTGTAAATTTGTATTTAATTTCTTTGGCTTATATTTAACCTATAAATTTATTTTGATTTCTAATTTTATAAGCTTAAGGAATTTATACCAAGGGTTATGTTTGTTTGTATTTACATAACACTATCATAAAAACAATTTACATCAACATGGGGTGGGGGGGTGCACCATGGAAGTACTTTCCTTCAAAAGGACATTGCTTAAAAGAAATACCGATACACAGCTTCCGCCTGGATCCTCCCAACAGCCCTATGACGCCCGCATTCTCATCTTAGTTGATACAACAAGAAACACGGGCTTAAATGGATAAATGTACAGCCTGTGCGAGCAGATCTAGGAAGTGACAGGGCCAGACACAAACCGGGGTTTGAGTCAAAATCTAAGGCTTTTCCTGGAAACTTCTCCTTCTCAGCAACAAGACCTTATTTTACACATTCAGCGGAAATGTTATATGTCTCATTGATATTTAAATTTAAGGAATTTAAATATAATTCCTCCAAGAAACCTATTTTGGCAAGCCTGGCTAGTCAGTCAGTGTCCACATTGGATTTAGTATGAAAGTTAGAAACACTAAAAAATTATTTGACTCCTACTGTGCCCCAAGGGCTTTAGGGATGAAACTCAGACCTCTGTGTGTGTGTGTGTGTGTGTGTGTGTGTGTGGAAGCCCACAAGGGACGGGGTGGGGAAAAGGGGGAGAAAAGGGGTGGGAGGAAAGGGAGGGGAAGAGGTGGGAGGGAAGAAGGCGAGTGGGAGGGAGGGAGAAGGGGACGGGAGAAGGGGGAGAAGAACGGGGAGAAGGGGGAGGGGGAAGGGGGAGGCTGACGGGGAGGGGAGGGGGAGAGGGACTGGGAGGAGGAGGTTGGACGGGGAGAAGGGGGACAAGGAGAAGGGGGAGGGGGATGGAGAGGAGGGGAAAGGGGGAGGGGAGAAGGGAAGGCTGAGGGGAGAAGGGGAGGGGGAGGGGAGAAGGGGGAGGGGGTCCGGGAGAGGGGGAGGGGGGATGGGGAGGAGGGGAGAAGAGGAGGAGGAGGGGGGAGTTGAGGGAGGGGGAGGGTTCGAGCCCAAGCACCCTCATCAGGAGAAAAACAAAAGAAATAGCTGAAGTAGAACAAGCCTACAATCCTGGAAGTAATGAGAGCTACTTTCATTATTTAAAGAAGTCTAAGATAAGGGAGAGAACACAGGGTAATTCAAACAGCAGCTTTCTCTATTTTGGCTGTGATTATATTAACTCAGCGAGGGTCTCACTCGTGCTCTCATGCTGGGTAGAAATTCGGAGGAGAAGTTATAAATGATTTGGGTTAATAAAGTTAGGAGAATAAATGAACCATCTACTAAAATTTATTTGTTGAATAAATGTATCTTCAAAACATTTAATTGTTCAACCAGTAATTCCTGTGAGTCAACAGGTGGCAGGCAGGGGGCACACAAAGTCGAATGGCACACAGTCCGCGTCCTCAGGGCCCGGGTGCGTGTGTGCAGAGGTGGGGCCGATGACAGGCACACCCCGCACTCGTAATTCCCTGTGAAAATGTGATGACGGAGCGATACACGAGGATTAGAGGACCGGGAGGATCCACGCAAAGGGCGGGGTGAAGCTGTCGGCTGGGAGAAGGCCCTCTGTAGTGGTGGAAGTGAGCTGAATCTTGCAGGACAGGTCAGAGAGGAGGGGAGTGGATTGTGGCCGGAGGGAACTGTGCCCGCAAACGTCCAGGACTACGAAGTCCCAAGGTGGGCCGTGGAGGACTCCAAGCGCTTTGGCGTTGCTGGTGCATGAATTGTGAAGTGACAGGATTTGAGAAGTCAATAAGCAGCCAGATGTCAGCAGTCATTTAAACAGGATGAAATGTATCGTGCAAACCGGGACACTTTGTTTCGGTTATAATATTATTGACCAACTCCCCTTGTTGTAATTTTCATCCCTGTGACTTATTTATTTTGTGACTTTGAGTTTGTACCTCTTTATCCTCTTCACCTGTTTACAAACTGGGACGCTTCTGAGAATGAAAGGACAATTTGAATAATTATGCTAGAATAACAAACGTAGCAGGTAAACTTGGGCCCTCTATTTACAGGCCGTGTCTCCCAGCTTAGACTCCCTCATTGAGTGATGGGCAATCATTGAGGGTTTTTCATCAAATAAATGACATGATGAGAGTTGAGTTTTAAATAGATTTTTATGCATATCTAATTCAAAGAAGGAGGGGAAACATCCCTAGCTCTCTCTTCCTGATGTATTTATTCAAGAAATCTTGTCTGACAGCTGCCATGTGTGGGCACTATACAGGGGCTCAGCATCCAATACGAACAAAACCTGTAATGATCCCTACCTTCAAGAAGGTTGTACTTTACTGGGGAACACTATTGATAATCAAATATCCCACGAATAATCATTAATCTGTAACTGTGACCGCTCTGAACAGGAAGTACCTGGTGCTGTAAGAACATGACATAGAAACGGAAAGGTACAAAATGAGTAGTAGGAGACTAACTGGCCAAAGAGAAGAGGGAAGAATATTCTGGAAACAAACAAGAAGGCATATAAACACTCTGTGGTGAAAGGTGTGGGGTGCCTGATAACACAGAAATAAATAAAATAGGAATGTATATAATGGCGTGCAGCAAAAAATGCGTTATATGGGAACTGGACACCATGTGCTTAATGTAGCTTTTCCCCAGCTGAATTGGTATGATATGCATGAGCCTGAGCTCTGAGCTCCTCTGACCCAGTGTCTTCTTCACTAGGAGTGGCTAAATTGACACCCCAACTCTTCTACCTTGTGTGAGGAATTAGGAGTTAATGGATAGCAATGTGTAGTCTTTTCTACCTTTATTTTGTATATATCCTTCACATTGCTCATTTGCTGAGCCAGTGGGAAACTGGGATTAAGCCAAATAAAAAAAACCAACATTGCTTCACTACATTTTTAGTTTTCAAACCCAGACCTGAGTTTGTTGACTGACCTGGCGTAGGAGGGAGAACAGCCATCTGGAAGGACTAGAAAGCCAATGTGTTTATAGTAAGGCAGCAACAGGGTGGGAGGGGAGGGGAGAAGGAAAACCAGCCCAAAGAAACAGACAGGCTACATCAAATGGGCTTTGCATGTTGTGTCAAGGTGCTGCATTTATATCTTATGAACAATGGGAAGCCGATGATGGCTTTTCATATATTCAGTAAAAAAGATTGTTCCAGAAAGAAGAGCTAAGTGATAGGCAAGAGTGGAAGATGAGATGCCGTTAAAGAGGTTATCGGAGTGGTCCCAGCCAGGGATGGTGGTAGTTCTGTCTAGGGTGCCTGTGGTGGTGGGATACAGATTGCTCTTGGGCATTTTCCTATCTACCTTAAGTTAGATTAGTGTATGTGACTCGTTGTTGCTGGTGGCATCCGCACAGACCTGATGTGTATCACTTCTGGGCGGCATCAGGTGAGCTGCCTTTGTTTCTCTCTTCTCTTTCTGTGGTGACTTTGGGGAGTCTGAGCTCCGAATGGTAGAGCTCCAACAAGGAGGAGGGATGCTTGACTGTGTTTAGTTGTGGTGAGAAATAAATCTTTGTTGTGTTAAGACACTGAGGTTTATTTGTTACCAAAGTATAGAAGATGCTATTTTGATTAATATAGGTAGTAGGTGATGGAGACAGAAAGAAGTGGGTGGATTTCACTGAAAGGTATTTTTGAAGCAGTATCAGTAGGCTTCGGAGATCCATTAGAGATAGAGCTATGAGAACAAGAGAGATGTCAAGGATGATTCTCCGGTTTCTGGGAGCATGTTTAAGTGGGTGGTAGCACCAGTCACTGAGATGGGATATAATTGTGTTTCTAAAGATAGATCATAGGCATTCACATCGTCTCCAGAAGGAACACAGGACAGTGGGAAGGCTCACAAGACCCCCAGGTCAAAAAAACTGGTAGATTTTTCAATAAATTTTTATGACTAGTGAGTGATTGATGCTAATTATCCATGATCTTCAGTAATTTGCTTCATTTGGCTGGGTCTTTGTTACTTAATGCAAAGGGATAGGAATCTGTGCCTACCTGAGCGATCATTAATTTGAACATCAAATGAAGTGATATCTGGTTATAGGAATAGGAATATTTGTTGGGACCAGGCATCTCCTGGAATATGACTGATGACTCACAACCTCTTGCCAAAAGTTCTTAGAAGTAGTTACCAAGAGGAGTTTCACTGAATGACAAACCAATGTAATGATTAGTTTTTATTACCCAGATTTCTCACAGCTTGAATACTATATTAGTTATCAATTGATGCATAACAAATCATCCCAAAATTTAGCAGCTTAGAACAACAATCATTTGGTGTCTTATGGTTTCTGTGGATCAGTAATCCAGTTGTGGCCTAGCTGGGTGCCTCTGGCTCAAGGTCTCTCATGGGGTTGCAGTCAGACTGTTGTCTGGGGCTGTGAGCTCAGCTGGGGAGCACCTGCTTCCAAGCTTATTCATCTGGTTGCTGGAAGGCCTCAGAAGATCTATGTCCATGCTCAGTCACATAGGTGCCTCCGTAGGGCTGCTACACAATATGGCAGCTAACTTCTTATAGGTGAGCAATCTAAGAGGATGTAAGAGAGCAGCGAGAGAGAGTAGGAATCAGCCAAGACAGAGACCACAGTATGTATAAACTAATCTTGCAAATGACATCTCATCACTACTGCCTTATTCTGTTCTTTAGAAGCAAGTCAGTAAATCCAAGGTGACCATCTCAGAAGCTACCCACCACTCCAGTGACTTAATTTATATAGAAGAAAGAGTTCATGGACCTGTGTGGCTGGGAAGAAGTTCTGTTGTTTTCCTGTCTTTACAGGAAACCATGTAGGAGCCGCCCAAATCATGGTGAATTATCTAAATTATGAAAATCTCAGGGGAATTATATAAATTCCTGGCTCATTGATACTTTGTCCAGTTTATCTTGGGGTAAGCTCTCTAGAGATCAGACAGCTTGAATTTCCCTGCCATACTTAGGGTCCACCAGCTGTGGTTGTCCCTCCGGAGTGTCTGCGGGAGCACAGGAGTTTGCTCCTGACTCAGAGAATGGGGCGGTTCAAAAGGCTTCCCTCCTAATTGGCAAACCCCTTTGCAAACAAGGCCTGAGACAGACACAAAAGAATCTTTGTCTTTTTTTTTTTAAAGAAAAAAAATTGCTTTCTCCGCCTGGCTTATTTCACTGAGCATAATACCCTCTAGCTCCATCTATGTTGCTGCAAATGGTAGGATTTGTTTTCTTCTTATGGCTGAATAATATTCCATTGTGTATATGTACCACCTCTTCTTTATCCAAAGGGAAAGGGACTGGGGAGGATGGGTGGAAAGGGAGGGATAAGCGGGAAAAAGGGGCATTACGATTAGCACACAAAATGTAGACAGGGGGCACAGGGAGGGCAGTATAGCACAGAGAAGACAAGTAGTGATTCTATAGCATCCCACTATGCTGATGGACAGTGACTGTAATGGGGTATGTGGTGGGGACTTGATAATGGGGGGAATCTAGTAACCACAGTGTTGTTCATGTAATTGTACATTAATGATACCAAAAGAAAAAAAGAGAAAAAAAATTGCTGCAACCCATCTTTGGTTCTTTTTTCTATTTCTTTCTCTTTTTTTTTTCTTGCAATGTAATATAGCAAGTGGTTGTAAGTGTTTGGAATCTACACAGTAATAGCCTAGAGGAGAGTCCCAGGGCTTCCTCTTACTAGCAGTGTAATCTTAGCTTAGCCTTTCTGCAGCACAGTTTCCTTTTTTATAAAATGAGAAAAACCACCAGTGTTCACCACACAGGATTGTTTTGAGGAGTAACTTAATACATCGCGGTATGTGACACACACAAGGCACTCAAAAAATGTTCAGTATTATTACTGTTCTAACTTTTCTTGTTCCTAGAGGGTTTGCTCTGCCTGAGATGCCATATAGCGCTGCAGGCAGAGCAATGTGAGAGAGTGGAACAGACGCAATGGTTCTCCCCCTGCGCATCCTGTTTGCCCTGTAACTCAACACATATCACCAATTTCTTATCCTCCTCCTCTTTTTTCTTCTTTCTCTCTTTTTTTTTAAAAAAGCTATAGTTCTCTTTGGTTGTATGGCATAGAATCAGGATCTGAATAATTATTCGTGTTGGATATATGAAAGGATATGAGAGTGTGTGTGTGTGTGTGCATATATATATGACTATATGAACATGTGATTATAGAGGCGCCCTTCTTCCATTTCTACCTGACAAAATCCTCTCCCTTTTTAAAAACCCATTTAAAATACTGCCATTTCTAAAAGTGTTTTCCCAACACACAGGATGGCTGACTTTTGCTTTCTATCAACAAATTAACTGTAATTGCCCTTGGGGTATTCAATGCATCGTATTCACGTTTTCGGGCCTGAGGAAAGCAGTGACTTTTCAGAATAGCCAAGACCTTTCACCCTGATTTCTCAATGCACACTCCAAATGCTATTTGGGAAAAGAAGCACTCATTGTAAAACTTGTTCTCCTAATAAGTTGGTAATTTATCAGCCCCCTTGATGAGCCGAATGGAAATCTTGTAAATGCCACAATTCCACTGAGGAATGTGGTCTGCTGGCAACTCCAGTAGGGGCCAAGGCACATTTTCTACTCAAAACCCAGCCTCCTGAAATTCTTGAACACATCCGTTTCCAAAATTAGAAAGGGCACCTAGCAGGACAGCTTGGGATGTGCAAAGAAAGGGATGGATGCTTCCCGAGGAAGAACTTCTAGGACACCAAGCAACAGAACAGGAGAAAACAGGACAAATAGAACAACAGTCCATTCAAATGGAGAGTTCGGTGCCTTGTGTATAATGTTATTTATAAAAACGTGAAACAAGCAGTAAATAAAATTGATGACTTTACCGTAGTGAAGAAAGAGAATCCAACCCTCACCATAAAAATTTTCCAAACATGATTCATAAACATTTATCATTATTTTTAAAGCACAAAATTTAATGTTCCTTCCACTCTAGGCTTCTGCCTAACTCCATTGTAGTGGATGCTGTGATGTGCCCCTCAGATCCCTCCTTCTGGGCCGCAGCCATTCCCCCAGGTGTCTGGGTGGTGCCTTCTGGCCACTCAGGGTAGAGCAAGTAGGTCCCTTGGGGGAACGGAGATGTCCCTCCCAAAGGCGCTGCCCTCCCTGTGCACAGCCTGCACGCGATGGCCCGTTGATGTAGAGGTACAAAGGCTCAATAAGTTGCCAAAGTGGCATAGCTATAAAGCAGTAAAATCAGAATGCAAACCTAAGTGAGGATTCAATGAGATGACATCTTCAAAGTCCTTACACGGTGCTGGGCATAGAGTAAGTGTCTGATAAATGGTAGCAATCGTTACTATCATCAGGCAAACCTAACCAAAGATTTTAGCAAGCTGTGCCATTTACCAAGAGTTAGAACACTTAAACACACTTCAACAGACCAGCCCACATAACGTACAAATCTAAAACCCACAGGTTATCCTAGAATATTATGAGAAAGGATGAGGGATTGACCAAGTGGGGTGATGGCATTATGACTAATAATAGAGCCAGCTCTTTATCTTGTCACAGTGACATGTAGGTTGCTTAGGGAATGAACAGGTTGTTACTGGAAATGCATTATCTTGAAAAGCAGCTGGACTTTGAAATACAACCTGATTCACTTGAATGGCTGTCTCCCCAGTCCCTAGCTCAGCCTTTTGCACTGAGTGTGTGCTTCAGTCAATGCTTATTATTTGCTTGCATCTGGTTCCTGGCAAAATTCACTAGCTCAGTCAGAGGCAAATAGTGAATATTTCTGTTAATTATAATAATAAATATTTTGTACAGTGCTCAGTGCTTCATTTATCTCATACAAAATTAGGGCCTATGCTACATTTAGAAGCTCAGTGTGACCCTTTCTTATTGAATTTTAACAAAGGAGCCCATATTTAAGCTGATGCTCCTCATATGAGAAAAAGATATTTCATGCCTGATCTAGTGAGGTGACGAAAGGATCCCCTGTGGTGGGAATCTGTCCTTTCGTGGCCTTGATGGATATAGCCATCGACACTTGAAAGCCCTCAGGTGGTAGGTCCAGAGCCAGGCTACCTAACAGTCTTCTCCACATGACTAGGTTAAAGTAGATTAATTTCCACCACATCTATTTGATGTCTTCTGGCCGAAGTTAGTCAATGCAAGTCAAGCAGCTTCTTTGGTTTCTACCTTAGTGCCAGGAACGTTGTACATTGTGAGGGAGAAAATCAAGAAGGCACTATGATTATGTGTTCCAAGAGATTAGTAGGTAATTCGTCTGTGGAACAATTAGAAAGTGATAGGGTTATGGAGTAAACATACAACATCTTGTGACATAGATTATAAGAGCTTATAGTTGGTTAGAGGTGGGACAGGATGATTTGGGATAGAGGCTCCTGGAGAAAGGTTTTATGATGCCTCCACCACCCAAAGGATTCATTCATTTACTCAACAAAGTATAATTAAACAAAGTATATTTGCCAAGACCTGTGCTAATTATGATTCTGAGAGTAACCCCAGTCTCTGCTTTCCAGTGGCTCATAACACAGGGTGGAAACATAGATTAAAAGGAAATTACAACTACAAGTAGGGTTTTCTCAGTTTTGACACTATTGATATTTTGGGCTGGATAATTTTTATTGGCTGAGGGGAGGTGGTTCCTGTGCAATTCAAGATGTTTCGCAGTCCTCCTGAGCTCCACCTGCCGGATGCCAGCGGCATGCTCCCCTCTCCCTGAGTTGTGAAGCCGCAGATGTCGCCAGACATTTTATGGAGGGAAAAACCGGTCCCTGTTGAGAACCACTGAAAAAGTGCAAGAGGAGGTGGAAAGATGAAAAGGAAGATGGTGGAGGGAGCTGAAGGAGCATGTGGACCATGCTAAAGAGATCAGATTTTTATTCACTCATCCAGTTATTCATTCATGCAACAAATACCAATTGCTAAATATGTGCTGGTCGCTGTTCTAGGATGCAGCAGTCAACAAAACTGACAAAAATATCTGGCTTCAGGCAGTTGACATTTTAGTAAGAGGGGTTAAACACAATAAATGCAATAAATTAGTAGATAGTAAATATGAAGATGATAATGCTATGGGGAAAAAAGAGAAGAGAAAAGGGGGATAGAGAATTTAGCATGAGGGATAGGTAGCAATTTTAAATAGGGTAATTATTAGTAAGACTAATGTATTTTTTCACTAGAGTACAAGGAGTTTTTAGTATAAATAGTCTATAGGTAGGCATATTTCAGATTCACATATTCGAAAATCCAGCCTTTTATGTTTAATATGAATTGGGCTACTCACCTCTGTTCTACCCTATGAGATGAGTTTATATTCTTCCCACATTGCATGGTTTGTGAGGAGAGAGCAAATTCTGAATGGCTCCTTCCTTCCTCCCTTCATTAGTTCAACACTTAAGGAGAAGCCGGCAGGCACTGTGCCAGACACTGGGGTTAAATGAAAAAGCTATCACACAAGTTCTGCCTCTGAGGCTCTCACCATGACGCTCTCATGTCCACTATAATTATGATAATGTATGACAAGGAGTTTAATGAGTGTGGGTACAATACTCAAGGAGCCCAGAAGAGGAGTGGCCAACCTTGGGGAGGCATAGGAGGCTGCACGGAAGAGCTGGCATTTGAAATGGGCTGGAAGGTTAAGAGAAACAGGAAAAGAAATATTGGGAGAGGACCCTAGGTCAACTTAGGAAGACATGAGATATGATATGCGCAGGTGTAAAAAGCCCAGGTAAGTTCAGCCAATCTTTCTTTAGTCTCCTGATATCTGAGCTGTTTCCTTTATCCTTCCTGGTTTCCAGACCCAGAATTTCTCAGTTTCAGTTCCACAAGTTCCCTACCTGTAAAATGAAGTGTTGGATGGATGGTATCTATAGCTTCTTCTGGCTGGAATAGTCTTTGATCCTATGATTCCATGATTTTATTCTAGCTCTCATGCTTCCAAAGAGGGAATCTTTCTGCTCTGACTCACTGTCCCCTTCCTCGTCTCTCAGGCAGGCAGGCTTGTGCTCATGCGCCATTTCCACATCTCAACAGGGTCAAACGATCTACTGCCTGTTATTTTTCTCTCTACATTGCCTATCTCTAGAGATTGTTTGCCTACTGTGAATGGACATTTTTAGTGCACTAATGTAGAGATGAATCTTTCCAAAGGTCAAGAGGGGGTAGGAGTAAAGACATGTCTGCTACGGATTTTTAGCAGAGCCAAGTTTTCAATTAATTGAATATTTGTTTAGTCTTTCCCATGAGCCAGCAGCATGTTAGACACAGCAGAGTAGGAAGCAATACCTTCCGTGAAAGCCTTATAGTCAAGTAGGGGATGAAGGTCAGTAGGCAATGAATGTGATTCTACAAAAAGGAGCAATCACAACTCATTTAATGCAAAAATAACTTGAACGGGAGTAGAAAATGTTCAGAAATGTGCATAAAATAAATCATTTGAAGTGTGTGGTGCCAGCATCCTACCTTTTTCTTGATTGGATGATTGGCAGTCATGGAGACTCATGGGTGAAAGACAGAGGTAGAGTTCTCTCAAACTTCTCTGCTCAATGTAAAGAAAAGGAAATTTACAAAAGCGATGAAGAGTAGAAACCACTTATCTGTTTAGAGAAAAGTCCTGGGGAGAAGATGAGCATCTGAATAAGATCAATGTGCCCCATCACTTGCCTGTCGTGTCGAGATATAATCACGTGTTCTAGCATAGGCTGTCTCATTTGTCCCATGCCTTGGTCAATGACACTGCCTCCGGGCCATAGGCTGTGGAGTTGTATTGATGAATATCTCTTGAACTGTCTCCTACTTTCCATTTCCACTGCCCTGACTTTCGATGTTTTCTCTCCCTTGGATTTTTGCGAAAACCAGTCTGCTCTGCCTGCTTCTGCTCCATCATCCACTCTGCTTCAGAGCGCCAATCTGACTAGTTCTCCAGCACTCAGAAGTATTTATGGTCTCCCAATACCTACAGAGAAGTATTTAAATTCCTTAGTCTGGCAACTAAGACTCCCCATAGTTTGGCTTTTACCTTCTCATTTGTTGATAACTCCTGCACTTGCCTTCTGTGTAAACCTTATGATTTAAGCAGTTTTCTGAGTATGATCTCTCCCCTTGTACTTCTAGGTCTTTGTTAACAGAGTTCCCTTTTCTGGGCCACCCCTATTCTCTATTTCTACCTGCCAACGTTTGGCTGTATTAATTATAAAGACCCTGGTCTCAGACAGCAGCTAAAACTAGAGAGTGGAAAGCCAGAGGGTCTCTCTCTGCCCCTGCGAGCCCCTCAAACCGTGCTTTTCGGTACTAAGCCCACTTACCCGATGTGCTTGAATGTATTTACACGTGCATGAGCAATTCACTTGAATTGACGGGGCTCTGTCCTCGGCACGCAGAGCCGCTTACAGACTCTCCTGCACTGTGGGCTGGCGGGCCGGCAAGGCAAGCAGGAGGGACGCCTGTCTGCCCTCCCGCCAAGTCTCTTTTGTGCGAGGAGCGCCCCGGCGGCCGCCCCGCTTGCTCTCCCGTCGAGCCCGGGAGTGAGGGCAAAGCTGCAGGGGACCGACGCCCGGCGCCCCGCTGCCCTGCGCCAGCCTCCCCTCCAGGAAGCCTGCAGGCCAGGGACCCCCTGGTTTATCGTTTCCCCCGCCTCGTTTGAAGTCGGCCTTGTCCACCCCTGCCTGGGCGCCGACATGCACCTTAGATTGCCAGTCCAGGCTTGTCCATCTCCCCTCGGCACCTGTGAGGTCTGAAAGATGTGCAACCTTTCTTGTGTTTTTAAAGTCTTTAGGAATGAATTTGGAAGAATTTTTTTTCTGTTAGCTTCTGATGCTAGAGAGCCCGGGAACTCATTAGCCTAAAGCTCTCGTCCCCCGGGAGTCCAAGCTCCCATGACGATCTATGTGTGGCTGGATTTTCCAGTCAAGCACTATTTTAGAACAAGAGGCGGGTGAACAAAATACCATTTCGCTTAAACTTTGGCCTAAAACGTGGCTGGTATTTCCTCCAGGTCTCTGGTTCACGCTGCAGAGCTCGAGGTGCCGGAACTGCCGAGCCTCCACCACCGCTCTGAGCCCTCCCGGGGCCGCGAGCAGCCAGCCGAGGGGGACACGCACGCTGGTCCCGGGATGGAGGGCGGAGGCAGCTCCTGGCTCCTGAGGGTCCGCAGGCCCTGGCTGCTCTGCCAGGCCGTTTGCGTTTATTCTCTCACTCAGCACTCGTAGCATCTCTCCGAGGCGTGTCCTTTGACGTCTGTTGTAGGTAGGAGCAAACCAAGATTCAGAAGGAGTACGGGCCTTGCCCATCACAGTGGGCAGAAAGCGGCAGATCTGGTGACTGGGCCCCGAACCCCCTGTGTCCTCTCCGCTCCACCAGGGAGATGGACTACGTCTGTGCCGCCGTTTGCACTCAGCTCCTGACCGTCCAGTTCTAAGACCTGTTATCTCCTCCTTTGTTCTTATCCTCACGTCTAATCGCCAAATCCCGGCATGTCTTCTTTCACCGTATTTCATAAGAGAAATGCCCTTTCTGGCAGCACGTTGGTCTGGCTCTTACTTTGAAATAACTGCGGTAATTGTTTGTGCCATCTCCCTTCCTTCAGCCTCCATCCCAATAACCCACACTACAGAGGAAACTTCCTAAAAGTGTGTTCTGAACCTGTTACCCCCCCGCCCCTACCCTGTCAGTGCTCTTTCCTGACAATGGCATGCAAATGCCTAATCTTTACTCTGACATGTAAGATCCTTTCGCATCCCTTCTCTTCCATCTCTCATGAATTTTTCAACATGAAGCCTCCACTCTAAACAAACTGGTCTACCTACACTCTCCCAAGGTTCCCAGAGCATTTCTGTCTCGTAGCCTCTGATTTTGCCATCCCCTCTGCTAGGACACTCTTCTCTGTCTTCTCCTACAAGAAGGCACACCCAGCCACCAGTAGGGAGTGTGCTCACCCTCTTTGGAAGCCTCTGTATTCAATCTGTCTGCACGGGGCAAAGACTGCTAATAAGGTTGGCTGCATTTTCACAGCTAAGGCCACTTCCCCTGGGACATGGTAAGTGTTCGATGGTGAAGATTGGAATTCCTCCCCAACTTCCTCCCTCTACCGTGTGTATCATAAAAGCCAGGTGCAGGGTAGGTGTTCCGTCAAAACGAGTTAGTTACTTATGAGATTCAATGAGCAATGCTTTCAAAGTCAGTGTGGCCCTACAGCCAACCAACTAACACTGGAGGCCAGTGTCAGTAGAAAATGACAGCCCTGTTCTGTACCTGGAAGTGAGAAGCGTCTCCTTGAATTGCTGCGGTAAATGGTCTCCCTCCTTGCAGCCACTGCCCGCCAAGCTATGCCCAACAAGCAATCCCCACAGGATGGACATCTGCAGAATATGCACCTTTGACTCTCTTGCTTCGTGTTTTGGCCGCCCTTCTCACCCTCTTTGCTGACTGTTCCTTGCTGCTTTCTTGCACCTTCTCACACTTTCTAAAAGGCTACTTTGGGGAGGAGGACAAGATCGGCATGGTCAGACCTTCAGGAAGTCACATTCTAGGTCCTTTTACCAGCACGGTTGTCCTGACATATCCCAAAGAGTTAATGTAGTTTCCGGGGCGTGTGAGCCAAACCCCAGCATTGCTGGGTGAGGAGTGTCTGCTTCAGAGAAGACTTAGAGGAGTGACAGAAGAGTGTTGCTGAGCTTTGATTTTGTTCTGTTTTCCTTTTTGACTCTACCACCTATAAAGATCTGTGGCCTCCCACAAACATTTCTCACAATGAGACAGTGCCTGAGGATCTAGGGCAGGGAGGGTGCAGGCCAGCTATTGTGGGTTGCATTTAAATATTAATTAATTTTATTCTCTGGTTCCCAGACCTATTTCTTTCTTCCTTCAGCCTTAGCTCTAGGCCTAGGCTAATTTGTGCCATGAGGTGACTGTTTATCATTATAATACTTCATCAGGAACTCTAGGCAGCCTGGGAAAATACAAAAACATGGGCGTGGCTCGTCGCTGTAATCATAACTGACATTTGGATAGAATGCCCAAGATTACAAAGCACTTTCATGTCTATTGTTACAATCACTCCTGGCATCAACTCTGTGAGTCAGGCCTTTCTGGACTGATTTGGAAACTGAGGTAAGGGGAAAGAGAACTCAACTTATTTAAGTGGTTGTTAAGTACCAGGCACTGCAAGGTGCTTTTGTACAACATCTCATTAAATCTTCACAACCATGCTAAGAAGTCAAGATTGGTATCCATGTGTGTACACGCACCTGGAAAGAGAGCTACCAGCTGCTGAGTATTTACTGGGTCCCACGGAACACACTGCTAAGTGTTTCAGAAGCATTCTCCCATTTATTCCTCCTTGGCCTGGACACTATTTCCATGTCACTGATGAAGTGACTGTCACTGACAAGTTTGATAGCTTGTTTAAATTTACTTAGCTATTAAGTAACAGAGCTGGGATGTCAAAGCTCAGCCCTTGCCCCCCTCCAGTAATGATTTATGCTCAGGCCTCCCACCTGGACAGGTAAGGGGTTCAGGCTTTGAACCTATGACTTTGGATTCCAAACCTATGCTCATGCTTCTCTACTGCGCGGCTGCTTCCAAGGCGGCAGGGCCATGGTGGCATTGGTGACAGCTCTCCACCCAATGTGCTTCTGGGAGAGTGAGAGGAAAGCACAGTTTTTGAGATGCAGGATCCGAGGAGAAGTGAGAAAAATAAAAACATGGGGGGCTGTTCATGGAGGTAAATGTCCTCAGTTCAAAAGATCCACCTTTTCAGCTTTTCCAGGTATTAGATGTACCTTCTTTTATGAGATGTTAACAATATAAAGTTAGGAGAGTTTTCTTGGCTTTTGAAAAATCTACACTCATTTTTCAAAAATACAATGTTGGGCTCAGTTTTCTTTGCTCCTTTCTTCTAAACACAACTAAGTAGTATGGAAGCAGTTTAACATACAATCATGAAGAGGAATTCTGAGAAGTGGAAAGAGGGTGGCTGGCTAGAGGCCTTGGCCCTAGAAGAGGGACACTGATGAGCTCTCTGGATTGCCTTTTCCTTCTTATGTGTCCTGAACTGGGCATCTGAAAGCCCGAATCTGCAATGGTCAAGAGACATAGACAAAAACGCAAAAACAATCAAACAAGAAAAGCCTGTTCACTAGCCAAAGGACGAGGAAAAGGGAAGCCCAGCAGGGACTTAGCAGGGAGGTCCATATCTGGTGGCAGAGCTGGGGATGGGAGCCTCTCCTCCGACCACCCCGGGAACAGCTCTGCCTGCACCAGAGGCCTGGGTCTCTTGGACCTCATAATAGCAGAGAGCCATAGGCTCTGGTGGGTCCTGGTGGGTCCTGGTGGCTCCTGAGCCACTACCCAGTGGTGGCACCAGCAGAGCACGGGTTCTGCGAGGCTGGAGAACAAACCAGGGAAAAGCTTTCCGTCCAGTGGATCTGGTATTCCCCTGGCTTCCGCCTAATGCCATTGGACGGTCTAGGAAAGTACTGCCCAGCCCCTCAGGTAGCATCAGCAGTGGAAACTCAAGCAGAGACAAAGGAATGAAGAAGTCCAGGCTAGGACTCAATGCAAGGGCTCAGAAACTAAATTGTCATTGGAACTGTAGCCCACAAAAGTAGGACATAATCTACACACCGAAGCCAAACGGTGACTGCCTAATAAAATGGGGTATTTAATAAGATCAAGAATCCCCTAATATAATATTTTAAGTGTCCAGAATACAACTAAAATTTTTATCATATCAAGAACCAGGGAAATCACACCCTGAATGAGGAAAGACCATCAACATGTATCAACACTAAGATGAATTAGATGACAAAGATTTTGCAACAGCTACCATAAAACTGCTTCAACAAATGTTTACAAATTCTCTTGAAAAAAATGAAAAATAGAAAGTCAGCAAAAAAATAGAAGTTATTAAAATATCAAATGTAAGTTATAGTACTGAAAAATGCAATGATTAAAATAAAAAACTCATTGGATGGATTCAACAATACTGTGAAGACAGAATCTTGAGGACAGCTCAACAGAGTTTACTCAGTCTGAATAATAGATAGAAAATAGACTGAAAGTAAATTAACAGAGCCTTGGGTCCTGGAGAAGACAAAATATCTAACATTGATATTACCAGTCCCAGAATGAAAGAGCAAGAATGTTGGGCTAAAAATGTATTCAGAAAAATAATGGCTGAAAACTACTCAGGTTTGGTAAAAGGCATAAAGCTACAGATTCAAAAAAGTGGGACAATCCCAAATAAGATAAACTCAAAGAAATCCATACTAAGATGCATCACAAAAGTTTTGAAAGTTAAAGACAAAGAGAAAAATCTTAAAACAACCAAAGAATGCTACGTTATCTATACAGGAATACCAATCTGAATGACAGTGGGTTTCTCATTCAGAAAAAAGAACAACATTTTTCAAGTAGAAAGAAAAGAACTGCCAACTGCAAGCTCTCTATCTAGTGAAACTATCCTTTAGGCATGGAGGGGAAATAAAGACATTCTCAGACAAAGGAAAATTGTCACTAGCAACTTTACACTTAAAGGATGGCTGAAAGAAGTTCTTCTACCAGAAAGGTAAAGATAACAGACTTAGAATTTTAGAAATGGAAAAAGAGCAGTGGAATGGAAAAAATAGGGGTAAATATAATAGGCAATCCTCCTCATGAGTTTTGTAAATCATATTTAATTTTTGAAGCAAAAGTTAAAACAACATCTGTTATTGTGTTCAATATATATTGAGGAAATAGCTGAGAATGTGAGTTTAAAAGGTGCAGAGGGTAGAGACCTAAATGGAAGTAAAGTTTCAACATTTTACTAGAAGTAGTAAAACATAGATGCTAGTAAACTATGGTAAGTTATATGTGTACACATTAACACTTAAAATAGTCACAAAAACTATTCAAAGCAATCTACTTCAAAACAGTATAAATAAAACATTATGAAATCTTAGTATATTCTGGTAAACCAAAGGAAGACAAGAAAAGAGGAAGAGAAGCATGAGGAAAAGAGGATGAAAAAACAAACAATAAAATGGCAAATTTAAGATCTAATATATCAATAGTAGTCATTTTAAATATAAATGGTCCAAACACACCAAATGAAAGATAGATATTGGCAGAGAAAACCTAAAAATAACCTAACTATATGCTTTTTATAGGACATTTACTTTAAACATAATAGCATAGGTAGGTTGAATGGAAAATAATGGAAAAAGATGCATCATGTTAACATTAATTAAAAAATCAGGAATGGCTATAACAATATCAGATAAAGTGGACTTTGGAGTAAAGTAAATCGCTAGCAACAAAGAGGGACAACCCATGATGATAAAGCGATCAATTCATTAGGAAGATATAGTGATCCTAAATGTTTCTGTACAAAACAACAGAGCTTCAAAACACATGAAAAAAAAATTGATAGAGGTGAAAAGAGAAATAGACAAATTTACCATTATAATTGGAAAGTTCAATGCTTCATTCTCAGTAATTGATAGAACTGCTCCAGAGGAAATAAGCAGATACAGAGGAACTGAACATAGCATCTATTTGACGTTTATAGAACACTATACCAAATAACAGCAGACTATTCTTTTTAGGTGTGTATGAAACATTCACCAAGATAGACCATATTCTGGATCATGAAATAAAGCTAACGATTTAAAAATAGTTGAAACCCTATAGAATTTCTATTGTCATTATAAGTAATTCAAACTAGGGATCAATAACAGAAAGACAATAGGAACATTTTCAAACATTTGGAATATAACAACACACTACTGAATAATCCACAAGTCAAAGATAAAATCATAAAGAAAATAAAGAATACATAAAACTGAATGAAAATGAAAATTCAACATATCAAAATTTGTGTGATGCAGTTAAAGCAGTGCTGAAAGGGACGTTTATAGCATTAAAATGCTTACATTACAAAAGCTAAATGTCTCAAATCAAATCTATACTCCTGCTTTAAGAAATTAGAAAAAAAAAGCAAAACAAATTCAAAGCAATCAGGAGTAAAGAAATACTTTTTTTAAAAAAGAGGAAAAAAGTCAACAAAATAAAAAATTGGTTTCTTAAAAAAAATCCATGAAGTTAACAAATGGACAAACTTCTAAAAAGAGAGATGGCACAAATCACTATTATCAGCTATGAAACATGGCTGTCACTACATGTCCTGTAGCTGTTGAAAGAATAAGAAGGGAATAAAAGAAACAAATGCATGCTCGTAAGTTCAACAACTTAGAAGAAATGGTCCAATTCTTCAATGATGACAAACTAAAACTCACCCAAAGTAGTCTTGTGACCATTAAAGAACTCGAATTTTTAATTAAAAAGCTGAAAAAGAAATCCTCAGACCCAGATGGCATCACTAGAGAATTCTACCAAACATTTAAAGAATTGACATCAATTTTAACAATCTCTTCTAGAAAATAGGAGGAAGGAATATGTCTCAGCTCATTTTTTGAGGCCAGTGTTACCTTGATACCAAAGTGAGACAAAGACAGCACAAAAAAAGTAAACTATACACCAATAGCTCTCCTGAACTTACATGCAAAATTCCTTTAGAAAATATTAGGAAATTGAATTCAACAATGCATAAAAAGAATTATACACATTGACTAAATGGAAAATTTATTCCAGGTATGTAAGACTGATTTGTTATTAAAAAATCAATCAATATAATCCACTATATCCAAGCTTAAGAAGAAGAACCATATGATCATATCAATTGACACAGAAAAATCATTTGACAAAATCCAGTACCCATTCATGATATAAACTCTTATCTTAGGAATGGAGAGTACTACCTCAACTTGATAAAAAGTATCTACAAAACATATGAAAACCTAAAATCAACATTATACATAATGGTGAGAGACTGAATGCTTTCTCTGAAGGTCAGGAACAAAGCAGTCAGGGCTCTCATCCCTCTTATTCCACATAATAATGGATGTTCTAGCCAGAGTGGTAAAGCAAGTGAAAGAAATAAAACACATTTAAATTGGAAAAGAAGAAGTAAAACTGTTCTTATTTACAAATAAGTGACTTGAGAAAATGACAAATGATGATATAGAAATTCCCGAGGAACTCTGGAACTAATAAGTGAATCCAACACAGTCACAGGATACAAGACCAACAAGCAAAAATTCATCACATTTCTATATACTAACAGTGAACACAGGAAAACTGATATTAAAAACATAATACCATTTATAATTGCTCCAAAGAAAGTGAGACATTTAAAAAAAAAACTTAACAAAGCATGTAAAGGATCTGTAGGTTGAAAATGACAAAATGTTGCTTAAGGAAATCAAAGAAGACCTAACTAAATGGAGAAACATAGGGTATCAGTGGCTGGAAGACTCAACACGGTAAAGATGTCAATTCTCCCTAAATTGATCTATAGATTTAATGTAATTCCTATAAAAATCACAGGAAATTTTTGTAGATATAGACAAATTTATTCCAAAATTTATGTGGAAAGCCACACATCCTAAAATAGCTAATATAATCTTGAAAAATAATATAGTGGGAAGAGTCACTCTACCTGATATTAATGCTTAATATATAGTTACAATAATCAAAAGAGTGTGCTACTGATGGAGGGATAGACATAAATAAATGGAACAGACTAGGGAACTCTAAATGATACTTACACATACTCTTAACTGTTTTTTTTTATAAAGGTGCAAAAACAATTCAATGGAGGAAGGATAGAGTTTTCACAAATGATGCTGGAGCAATTTGACATCCATAGGGAAAAAAATGAACCTTGATCTAAACATCACACCTAGTTAAAAAATTAACTCAAAATGGATCACAGACTTATTATAAAAAGTAGATGTTTTCAAGGTGTGATCATTGAAGGAAACTGGATAATAGATACATGGAATCTTTCTGTATTATTTCTTACAATTGCATCTTAAGTTAAAAGTGAATCTACAATCATCTTAAGCTAAAAGTTTAATTAAAAATATTAAGTGTTGACAATACTTTCAGTCCTCTAAATTATCTTTAACCCTTTATTGATCCATGAAGTCTTAGAATCCATAAGTCTATGAGTCCCCAGCCTAAAGCACATAAAGCACTGGGTGATCATGTTGAAAGAGGTCTGCGTTCAAGCAGCATGGACATCTTTGTTCAAGCTCCCATCAGCCTGCCGGCCATCTGGTAGTAGGTCCCAGCAAGAGAGTGTGGGTGGGTCTGCACAGTCCCCACTGCTATGAGGACACACAGATTAAAGATCTTACTTAGTGATCTTACTATGCGCCATACACATCACATACCTCATCTCATTTCAGCCTCACGAGAAATAGGGAGTGATTTCAGAGCCTGCCTTCTTCACTACCATATGCCACCACTCTGGAACATCCATGCTCATACTGGACATATTCCAGACCCCTCTGTGCAACATTTGAAATGAAAATCCATCCAAAGACCATAGTATCTAACTGGTGTACTCACCTCACAGCCGGAGCTGCACTATCTACATGTTGTAATCCTGGAACATCTGACTTCAGCCCCAACAGCATCAAGGTCCTACTGCATTTTAGCATTTAGACATACAGTTCCATCTGCTTAGATGGGAAACACAGGCATCTTCTGCAGCAACTGACTTTTTCCTAGTTTCATAGTCATTGGGTTTTGTTTTTAACTCCTTTATCAAGGTATAATTTACATATCATAAAATCCAGCCATGGTAAATCTGCATGAATGGCTTTTGTCAGTGTATAGAGTTGTGCAATCATCACCAGTCGGAGAACATATTCATCATCCCCAAAAGTTCCTATTGTGCCTGTTTATAGTTATTCTTTACTCCTACCTCCTCTCTCAGGCAACCACTGATTTGCATTCTGTCTCTAAATTTGCCATTTCTAGATTTTTCACATAAATGGAATCACACAATATGTGGTCTTTTGCTTTGGCTTTCTTTTACATAACATCATGTTCTTGCAGTTTGTGCATGCTGTATCATATACTGTAACTTGTTCCTTCTGATTGTAGATGTATTCCATTGCATGAATATGCCATATTTTGTTTATCCATTCACCAGTTGATGGATATGTTTCACTATAGTGAATAATTCTGCAATGAACATTCACATGCCTACTTTTATGTGGACATAATATTTAATTGTTTCTTGGAGAGATTAATAGGAGTGCAATTGCTGTATTTTATTATAAGTATATATTTAACTTCTTAAGAAATTGCCAAATATTTTCCAGAGTGTGTACCCCAAAAATAAATATTTCAATACAGAAAAGCAAAAAGAAAACAAAAATGTTTCTCAATTCTACTGCTCATGAAACCCCAGCTAACATTTACTTTAAATAAAATGTACACATAAGGTAAGATAATTTAGATAGTCCAAAAAGGATTTTTAAAAAACACTTCCTCTTATCCCTATGCTATCCCTGTAAGATAAATACTATTAACAATTTATAAGTTATCTTTGCAGAAAAATTTTATGCATGTATCATATTTTTAAAATATGGGTCTAGTGACCTAAAAGGATACCATCATACACATCACTTTGCATTTTTTCAGTTAACATATTTTGGATATATTCTTTCCATATCAGCACATAAAATCCCACCTTCTCACCTTTCTTTGATTTTTAACAGCTTTACAGGGGTACTGACATACAATAAACTGTACATTTTAAAGTATACAATTTGTTAATTTAAATTATGTGTGCACCCATGAAACCATCACTGTGGTCAAGTTCATGAACATATCCATCGCATCCCAAAAGTTACCTCATGCTCTTTTGCAATCTTTCCCGCTCTTGCCTTTTTGCTCTTTTACCTGTCCACAGGCAACCATTAATCTATGTTCTGTCGTCACACTTCCGTCTAGAATTTATATAAATGGAATCCTAAATTATGTACTCTTTTTTTCTTTGGATTCTTTCAACTAGAATTTTTTAAAATTCATCGATATATTTCAATAGTTCATTCCTTTCTATTGCTGACAGTAAACTATTGTATAGATATGCCACGTTTGTTTACCCTTTATTCACTAATGGATGTTGCATTGTTTCTAGGTCTTGACTGTTACAAATAAAGTTGCTATGGACATTTGTGGATAAACCCTTTTGGTTTGGACATATGTTTGGGTGAAGTACCTAGGAGTAAAAGAACTGAAATATATGGTAAGCATGTTTAGCTTTTCAAGAAACTGCCACACTGCTTTCCAAAGTAGTGCTCTATTTTACATTTCCACTTGTAGTTCATGTGAGTTCCAGTTGCTCTACATTCTGTTCATGCCTGTAGATTCTGATTTGATTTCTTTTTTATATTGTCAGTGCCTCTAACATTTTGAACATATGGAAGGCAATTATAACTGTTTTAAAGTTCTTGTCTTCTAATTCTCACATCTGCTTAGATTCTGCATTTGTTGCAATTGATTGCTTTTCCTTTGTCACTGCATGCCTGGTAATCTTTGACTAAGTGCCAGACATTGTATGTTTTACTTTGATGAGTGCTGTGTATTTTGTATTTCTATAAATATTTTTGAGCTTTGTTCTGGGACATAGTTGAATTATTTATGGACCTCTAATCCATTTGGGCCTTGCTTTTAAGATGGTTAGGTGGGACCAGAGCCATGTTTAGTCCAAGGCTGAATACTCCCCACTACTGCAGCCCTTTCTAGAATACTCTTCCCAGTTTCCTGTGAGTTATGAGATTTTCCAGTCTAGGAGGTAGGAACAGGTACTAGTCCAAGTGTATGCTGTTTCCTCTAACGCTTCTGGATGGTTTTATCCCCAGTTTGGGGTAGTTTCTCCACCCATATGTTCTCATCAGTGCTCTGCTAAATATTTGAGGGGAAACTTCTTTTGGTTTCCAGAGTCCTCTCTCGGCACAATTCTCTCCTCTCCTACATTCTGTGCTGTGAAATCTAGCTGCTTTGGTCTCCCCACACTCTCAACTTCATCTCTTTGACTCAGGTATCCAGGATTACGAACCCATTATAATTTATTTAACCAGTTTCCTATTGTCAGATATATTTGGAATCATTCTACTGTTACTCTCTTATAAACTACAACCAAGACTATCCTCATCCATATATATTGACAGATTCTTATAAATACAACCATAACTTAGGGCCATTCCTACCAGGAAAGTTATTAGCTGAATTGATATATGCCTATTTCATTAAAATAGATAATACTTAAGTATCTTCCAGAAGGTTGCACCAACTTATACTTCATGGAAAGTGTATGAAAATGACTTTTGCTCCACATCCTTGCCCACAAGGGGTACAATCAAATCTAAGATTTTTGGTAATCTTACGGGTGAAAAAAATGGTGTGCTATTTTTGTTTAATTTGCATTTCTTTAGTCATGAATGAAGCGTAGCATCTCTTTATGTGTTTGTTGGCTGACTGCCCTAGTTCCACCCAGATAATGCTGTGGATGGGCGACGCAGAAGCACACACTTCCTTTGCAACGACTTGCGGTTTATTCTCTTACGGCTTATCTCCCTCAGCTACACACATCAGTGTATTTCCTAATTTCCAGGGATGCCTAGACCTTGAGTTCTGTGCCCTCACTCTGGAAGTCTAGAGTGACACTTCTGTCTAATTTAATCTGTGAACCACTGTCATGGTACAAGTAATTTCAATGACCGACTTTAGGTGGCCACAAGGGAGCCACTTCCTCTGTTGTTTCCTCAAAAGACAGACCCCTTGAATATCTAGAAATCGGTGATGTGGCTGACCTCCAGCCTTGAGTCAACCATGCTCACAGCAGTAATGACCATAATTACTGCCATTATTACTGAAAATCCAGCTCAGGCCTAAGCCCTGTCACAGCAAATTATTTAGAACTTTGGTAGTTTCCTGGCCCAGTGGCTGAAGAGATTGGCAGGAAAGGACCTGGGATTCATCAGTTCTAGACCCATGACAGTAGGATTTTAGCCTGTATGAAATATCTAGAGTCAGCATCTGCTTAGCTTTGAATGCACTCATTACACTCATTCAGATGGCAAGAGGCACCAGAGTCCCAGAAGCAGGGGAGGAAAACAGCATTAGGTGACTCTTAACACAGTCTCTGACTTTACTTGAGATAAGCCTGCTGTGCTTTTAGCTATCACAGCCATCGTGGTCCCCCCACTCCGTCATCTTCCAGACACTCAGCAAACTCCTGGGATTCAAGGTCTTCCACCAATTTGTATGCACTCGCTGAAGGCTACCCTCTCTCCCTCAAGGTGCATCTCAGCCACACCCTGTTTCTTCTACACAAGCCTTTAGACAAGATCTCTTTTCCAGCCTTGTCTGTCATGCCTTCCCAGGGTCATCTGACTAATCACACTGTATCCTCTCCATCTTTTGTGATTTACTTGGAAGCAAAAAGCCACTTTTTTCAGGAAGAAAGCAAAGATTCATTCCAAGGAAACAAGCTGGAAACAAACCAACAAAATTTTACCCTGATCAGCTTTTTTTCTATCAGTTTTCACAGCATTACTTACATACTGCTAGAAATACACTGATCCATGGGTGGTAATGACAGGAGTTACCTACCACTACTGTGCATTATCTTTTACTTCCGCATGCCTCCTGTAAATTAGTTATTAATACCAAATTTTTAAGATGAGCTAGGTAAGGATAATTTAAACTAGGTCAAAGTCATGCACCTAGAAAATGGCAGGGCCAGGTCTGTCGGATATACTGCGCTCTGTCCATTATACTGCAGTGTTTACTCTGTGCACAGCCCTGTGGGCTACAGAGAAACACGATCTTTCCCTTATTAAACCACGAGGGTTTAATTCTACTGAGGAGATGACTCTGATGGAAAATTAAACAACACTGCAAGATTACATTGCTGGAGAGATTAGGCATACAATGGTTAGTAACTGCTGGGTTTATAGGACAGAGAGCAGAATGCCTAGGGAAGGCTTCATGGGAGACATGAGACTTAAGTTACTCTGCAAGGGTGCATTTTGGGGAATTTGTTAGGTATTTGGAGAGAATTACAAGGTGGAAGAAAGGTGACTGAGAAGGGTACTTAAGGGATATAATATGGACTCTGTCTACACAGAAATATTCACATGCGCACACTTCTGTACTCAGCCAAGTTACTTCACAAAGTGATGTTTCTTCTCAGTGCTTGCAAAGAATAAGCCCATTTGGCAAATGCTCATGTCGTTGGGTATCAATTCATTACAATTTATTCATTCTTTCTAAGATACTCTTAAGCCTGGCCCTGAAGACAACGTTAGATATCTTCAGTGAGAAAAAAACTATGCTCAGTGTTACTCTGTGTGGTGGGTCTGCAGAGCAGGACTGGAGCTGCTTATTCCAGTATTAGAGACAAGTCTGTTCTTATGGCCCATCTCGCCACCTACTTCTCTGCCAAGGTGGCTTCTACGCTGGGTCAAGGCTGGAAGTACAGGTTTTTCTGAACACCACCTTCAGACATCACCTCCTCAAGGAGTGTAAGAACCTAGACATGGGTCACTGATCATGGAATATGCTGGAAGGGCCGTTATCAGTCATTAAAGTGGAGGTTTTCAGGCTGCTCTTTGGACACTTTAAGAGCCCCTGTGCCATGCTGGTTGCAGGGTTCTAGGAGGACGGCACACACGGCAGTGTCAGCCCTCCGTCCCTGTTCCTGCAAAAGCCATGCAGCTTTTATTTACTGGATTTGCTTGTGCTTCTGTACAAAATACAATTCTTATTTAAGAACCTTAAAAATGAAGTTTGCAGAAAGCTGGTTTTGTCCTCCTCTTTCATGAAGTAGACAAAGCCCAAGGCCCAAAGAGGTGAGGTGACGCTCAAGTCGGCTACGTGGAGGTTAAGCAGAATCGAGGTCTCCAGGTTGCTTGTCATCTCTTCTGAAGCTTGGTGCGTGACCACTACCTCTGGGAATTATACGTTTGGTACTGTCAATCTCACCAGGAGATCAGTGACACAGAATTCAGATTCGAAAAGGAATTCCTGCTTTATTTTCTTCTCCCTTTTCCCCTCCTCCTCCTCCTTCTCTTCCTCTTCCTCCCTCACTTTTTCCTTCTCTTCCTCCTCTGTTTCTTCCTCCTCCTCCTTCTTTACTTGGGTGAGGACCTTTCCCAGGGCTCTTTGATTGCACAGAGCATGGGAATCAATGCATAGTAAAATTACTTCCCCCCTTCATTTATCCCATGCTTCCTACCTCTTGTCACCCAGCTGTCCAATCAATTCATAGGGAAACATTAGTAGGTTATTGGGAGGTTAGATGGATTGGACTGGCTGATGACAAGCTGGTAAGCTTGACTCCTCCCAGGGAGTTGGATCTTCCCATCATTCCAGTAGCTTTGGCAGCAGCTGTCCTTGCTCTTCACACCTCCTGCCTTTATGAGGCGTCCCATCCTCTACCTCTTGAATCAATAATTAGGCCCCTGCAGCCAGAGAGCCCAAATGCCTGAAAACCGTGGAGTCTACAGCAGTAGACAGAAGTTCAAAGCCTTCCTACCTGTTGAGGCCTGAGCCCAAGTTCTTAATAGCTGATGATGTCAGCAATGTTTAATGGCAAATGCAGTGAGTGAAACAATAGCCTCCAGGTTAGAATACACACCTTGGCAGGCATGTGACAGAGAAGGTTTGTTACATGCTCAAGGATGTGTTGAGAGCTCCATTAATTGCGTGACTTGATACAGATTGGCACTTTCTTCATTAGTGACAAAGTGGGCTAAGCAGAACTTTGTGTTCTTTTTTATCAAGCGTAATTACTGATGGCGCTCCAGTATGTGACCTCTGGATAGAGGTTGCAGAAGGATTGATTGTATCATTAAACATCGGGGATTCCAACTGCATTCAGAGCCCTTGAATTAAATAAAAATGTCCTGAGTACCCACTGTGTATGGAACACTTTTTTTTGAAAATACCAGATTGGCTTTATTTGCAATTTTCTACCTATTCACAAAACTGCTCTTATTTTCAATCTAATTTAGCAAGAATTTTTTGCTTACCTATTTTGTGCTAAGTACTATTCAGTACAGTATAATTTCATGAGCACAAGCTTAGAATTAGAAAGACCTGATGCAAATTCTGATCGTGATATATAATAGTTACATGACTTTAAGAACTTTCTGGAATCTTAGATTTCCTATCTGAGAAAGGGGGATGATAATGTTCATCTTTCAGGATTTCATGAAAATTGTGTCTCAATGACACTCAGTGTAGAAGCTAGTAGCCACCCAGTAAATGATCTTATTATCCTAGGCACTGTGAGGGTTACAGAAATGAGCAAGACATAACCCCTGCCCTTAACAAATTTATAATACCTGTGTATTCTTCATACTAATTCCTACTAATAATTATATTCATAAATGCCAGATCTGAGGAAGGGTGACTTGAGACATTTTTTCCATTTAAACTTTAATTTGTTTCTCCATTTATTCTGCAGACTAGCCAGTTCTGTACGTCTGTTTTGTAAGAGGCAAGGGGGGACCTCTTGTTAACTTTCAATAGCTTTGTTTTTACCACGGTAGGCCTAGCGTATATAGAGACTATAGAAGAATTTGTGACTCAGGCTAAGCATTTATAAAATAAAGTTCAGCTGAACTGTGGTCATTGTCTACATTTTAAACTAGGACATTACTGTATTTTTCAGTGACAGGAACCAACTCAAACCAGCTTAAGTCAATTATTTTATATAGCAGAGCATCATCTGTACTTAGAGATGAAGCTTCAAGGTCAGTCAAACATAAACAAAATATGCTGGTCACTGAACCAGTTCCTCTAACCAAGGGGATGGAGGGTCTTTGGTTGGCCAGGCCTGGGTGGGATGCTTCCTGTTTGTTGCTGGATGGCCGAAAACAATAATCATCTCACTGAATCAGTTCTGCCTGGTGGACCACATGCTCTCAGAGAGTTGAAACACCTGGAGGAGGAGCTGGCTTCTTAAGACCCTTCTTCAAAGCCTCACTGATGGTCCAAATTTAAGTGAGGCCTTGACAGTATCTTTCTGTAGGAATCCTACTACCTTGGAGAAGGCTGAAGACTTGAGCAGTCCATCCGAATATACTACACAAAGGTTTTGGAGAGATGTCATTCCACTGACTGTTTACCCTGGGAAGATGAGCTGTGTTTCCTTGAGCAAAAATCCAAGTACCAGTGTTAACATTAGACAGAAGAACAATGTAAAGAGCCAGACAACCCCTTGCTCCTGCACAGGTCAGTGCATCACAGGCACACTGAGCGTCTGGGATTTTCTTACAAGCCTGGGCTATATCTGATCTCCTCTTCAGCTCACCACCACCACACCAAATTATTCCCCTTCTTTCCCTAAATTGTCCAAGCCACTCTACTATATTGTCTGAAAGTCATACCCTCAGGGTCTTCCTCAGGGACTTTCTTGAGGATGGAGTCATTAGAACTCTAGGCTGAGTGAAGAAAATGAAATGTTTCTGGTGTTGGTTTTGACATCAAAGTGTTGAACAACCCTCTCAGTTTAGAGAATCAACTATGAAATCAGGGACTCGGATACGGGATGTAAAATCCCTTTGGGGTAACTTAAAGGACCTGGCAAGCAGCACGTACCTGATGAGGGCTGGTGGATCATCTTTGCTCCCCCTTTCCTTCTCCCAGATTTACATTCCGTGTTTCAGTGTCTGACCCATCTGTTGGCCTATTTACCCATAATCAGGAAAAAGAGAGGAGGGAGTGGAATCCAGGACAATAGGATTTTAAGTGGGAGGAAGGAAGTAGTGAAAGCATGGATATGTCTTAGATTACTGTCCAACACGGCCTCTTTATTTAAAGTCCCTCTACTGACCCTGGTAAACATGCCAAAGGCTAAAATGCAATTGGAATTCTACATTTTAGAGGTTATTCATCAGCTACCCTCTCCTGATCCTAGGACTTTCTTTTTCTTGTAATCTGTCCCTAAAAGTGGCCAAGGTTTTCAACACTGTATTTCTCCTGTAGGGGTGGGGAGGAGATAATATCGAGCAAAGGTAGTTGATGATGGGAGACCACCATAGCACATGGGCACGTGCCCAGTGAAAATGCCCCAGGGTAAGGAAGGCTGAAGAACATTTGAAAAGAGAGATGACTAATGTTTAACTTAAGATTGTTGTTGTTGGCTCTTTAGCTGGAATATTAGAATCATAATTATTATGTCCACAAATGTTTTCCATGTCTAAGGGTTTATTTATTTTGCTTTGCTTTTGTCTTCTAAATAAAGGAAGGAGATGAAATTAGTTTCTGGGTTGCTCTAGTGTTTAACAGAGCACATTGGAGGTAACATAATTCCCTCAAGAACTGGCAGAAATATATACATATTTTAAAAGGCTTTGAACTTCCATAAAACAGGAAATCATCATTCCAACTAATTTCATCTAGGTCTGAAGAGGCTGGGTGACCCTAGCTAACATCTGAGTCACACATGCACGGCACCAGCATGGAGCATAAGAGTTACTACACCTGGTAGGTGGCTTAGTTTCGGTGCTGCATACAGGTCTGGCGTGCCCAGGAATGGCCACGGGTTCCTGTCTAGCCCAGATGCCAGCCTCATGGGTACTGGTCCGCTTAGTCCTTTTTCAATTTCCAAGCCTTTTCCAAGTTGACTGAAATGGTTGACCTTCCCTTTATTTACTTCCACACAAGGAACTTCAGATTCTAGAACATTATTATTATTAACGTTATTCCAATTGTCTCTTTGTAGCTGCTTATGACATATAAAAATGGAGACGGGACCACGCTACCTACCTCCTTACCCACCTAGAAGTGCACCTGGTGTATCGAGTAAATGAACTGATGGGGCTGTGTCATCACTCGCCGTCGTTGTCAGTAAGTGAGGCGGCACCCGGTGGCTGCATGGCCAGCTTTGGGTTGTAGTCCTGGGGCTTGGCTGGAGCTGCAGTTCTCCTGCAGGCCTTGCATTTCAGTGGTAATGCCCCTGCCTGCATTTCCGTCTTGTCACACTCAACTCACATCTGTCGGGGTCCACCGTTCCCCAGCTGGGCTCTTTCCACTAGGGCTGGATGCATCTTGAACTACAACGGTTTATTGTAAGCAATTAACATATATCAGATAGTGTAAGGAAGGTAAACAACACTGGAAATTTGAATCAGTGAGAAAGAAATAATTCCCTCGAGGAAGGCAGAAATGAAGACGCAAAGAAAGTAAGTGGCTGGACAAATTAAAATTGCCCCTTTCCTTTACCTGCCTTATAAAGAAGTTCTGATGTCCCAGAACACTATGCCAAGCCTGCCTTTGGCTACACAATTGTTCCCTGACCTTTCTCCCCCCTGAGCCACAGCACCGTTGGCGTTGCCATCATGCCCTCCCCTCTACCTTCAAGCATTTTAAATTCTACCTGTTCTTCAAAGCAAAGGAGGTTTCCCAGCAAGACTGTGAGCTCCGAGAGCACAGAGCCGTCTCTGCCTTCTTTGAAATATTGTATTTATGGTCACTATTTAACAGAAGAACTAAGGGTTGTCACTGTTTTACCCAAGTGTATGAACACCTTGAAGACGGCGAATACGTCAGTACTTGGCCCCCTTGCAGAGCAATGGCTTCTCAGTAAGTACTTGCTGATGAAAGAATGGCCTGTTCCGAGTCCTCATTTACGAGCTGGGTACAGGTTCGGAGTTCTCAGTGCTCAGTCCTGCGGCTCTCTGTTAATGACAAGCAGCCTGATAGGGTCCCTTCTAGCCAACTGGTCCCAAAGAACAAATCAGCACCTTGGCGCTGCGAGGGGAGGGGTAAAGCCCAGTCGCAGCCCACACCCCTCTGCGGAAACAACTCGCAGCGAGTTGAGTTTTCCTACCTGAAGGACCACCTGCTAAAACTTTAGACTTAATATTGATATTTTCGTGGTTACTGTTTTTTCAAATAGAATCAAACGGAAACAAAGAGGTTCTGTTAGTTTCAAAGGCAGACATTGCCCATCAGTAGGAGAAAGGGGGCTTCAGTTTCTGGGTACACCCCCATGACCTGGAGATCATATGAACTCTCTAAGCCTGGTTCCTTATCTCTAAAACAGGTTGTGGAGAGGGTGAGGGAAAGTGACCTACGGGCTGGCACTTCAGTGTGGCAGGCCCTTCTGCGCGTGGAGCTCCCAGCGGGGTTACCACCCCTGGAGACACCACCCCCTGTCTGCCCAGGGGAGTCAGGTAAGTTCCCAGGATCACTCTGGGCTGTTTGCTCCACCTGTGGGCCTCTGCTCACAGGTTTCCAGTATTGGCTTCTGGCTCTTTGGTTTGGAGCCCTGCCCAGATTTCACTCTTGGGACCCTGTCTACCTCTGGGATGTCTAAGCTGCCCTCACCTCCCTTCTCCAGCTTCAGGGAACACACATCTTCCATCGGCCCCACACTGGGGGAAACTTCGTGCCGGGCACATATCAGTGGCGCAGAGGAAGAGGATGTAGACAGTGTTGTTAAAATGTGACTATAAAATGTGATCTATCAGGGCTGAAGGTGCAGTTGGTCAGAGACCAGCCGGTTCTGTCTTACCTGACTCCTTGACCCGACAAATTCGCCCTGTGAGAGACCCACCTCTGTCCGTTCGCACCCTGATTCCCAGCGCCCTGCCCCTGTTCCAGTTCCCCGTGGTAGTTCTTATTCGCCCATATGCAGTCTGACCTCATTATTTAATTTTGGCCATGACTCCACTTTTGGCTGGAAGTTCGGCCCCTCTCAGCACAGACCCTGGCCTCAGCCTCAGGCCCCCATCTGCCTCCCTGGGCCTGGCCTCATGGCTCCATCAGTGGTCCTTGTAGCCACCCTTCCCTGGACCCTTTGTCAGCCCTGGACACCCAGGGGGATCCAGTTAGAATTATTTTCCAATAAATGTTTCTAGGGTTTTCTGAAACCCAGGTTCAAATGCACGTAGGAAAGTGTAATTTTGATAAAGAGAATCCTTCTATCAATTTAGTAACTTGAGTGACAGGTTTAACATCATGGGAGAAAGATGGAGAGGAAGACAGAAGAGGAGTGCAGAGATTATCTGAGGAGTGAGAGAGGAGAAAGCAGAGTCACTGCTCTTTCAAGGTATTCCTAGGTTTAATTTTTACCCAGAAAACTAACAAAGATGAACTGGGGCCAGAATTTCTTGGTTATAATGTGACAGAAATAGAGGGTCTGTGAGCCCAAGCCTGTAGGAGTCGTAGGCGCTGAGTCTGAGCTCAAAGAAGTGGGAGCCCTTCTGTTCCCTCATATCTCCTTCCTTCCTTCGCTACCTGCCAGCAGTGAAAGGTGGGGTGGTGGGAGGCTGGGTTTTGGGAACTGCGCATTCTTGATCAAATTGCCTAAAATCCCAGAGGAGTCATCATTTGTTTAGTATCAAATAGTAGATACTATGGAATTATGGCTTGTTCTTTCTTCAAGCTCCAGAGAGGCCCGCCATAGGATTGTGGGCAACTACTCTTTATTTTGAATCAGCACAGAGGCAACAGGGTGCTGAAGTCAGCACCCAAAGGGAAGTCAGTCCCCTTTGTTTGCTGCCACATGGTTCATTTGCTTAACTTTCCAGTGACCAGACTGCCAGTGACCCTTAACAAGGCTGAGGCATCCCAGGAGCTGTGTCAGAGGTCAGGACATTATTTGGTGGGTAGGAATGAGAAGATACTGCGGTGGGCAGTTCTGAGAGCATCTGGTCCACGGGGAGACATGGGCTTCTCAGAACCGGATTCAGAGACCCTCCTGGGCACATTAACCCTTCCTCTGCTGGCCACTCTCTTGCCTGATGACACATCCTGTCTTCTATGTTCACATTTTTGATCTACAGCTAATAACAAATTTATACTTGGCCAGAGAGATACTCTGTCTCCTTTATCATAAGTCAATAGAACTAATTTAAATGACCAGAGGACAACTTGGTTTTCTTTTCCCCACATACCTGTGGGAAAGATGGGCTCATTATGGCCCATAAGACATGGGTGGACGTTGCTGGCTGTCCACCCCGCATCTTTTCCACCTTCCTCCTTCCTGAGCCCACTTCACTTTAGGCTTCCAGCCAGGTGAGAAAATAAATTGCACTCTTTAAGCTATTTTGAATTGGATTTTCTATTATTGGCAGCCCAATGTGTCCTAAGTGACACAAGTACTATTTAAAGAATGAATTTCCGTAAGCTTCACTCCTCTAATGCTTTCAACAAGTTTTTTTGAGCACCTCCTTTACACCAGTGGTGCTCTATGTACTTAAAATATGTCAGTGAACAAAATGGACATAGAACCCTGTCTCCATGGGGTTTACATTTAAATGGGGAGAGGCAGAAAATAAAGGACATGTAGTAAGCCAATGACACAGTAGTTTAGAGCATAAGTAGCACAAAAAAAGAAAAAGGAAGAGAAGTGTCTCACTCTGAGTTCACCCGAAGGAGGGGCCTGGGAAGAGGCGTCTGGTGTACTTGCTCATTAGGAGATGGGCCCAGAGAGCACAAGCGAGGCAGAAGAGAAACAGGAGAGGGCAGGGAGAAATGCCAGGGAGCTCGTGCTGAGCAGTTCACTGTCCCATTGAGCAGAGAGCTCCATCCTGCTGGGGACCCTCTGAGAAATCATGGAAAAAAACATCTCAGGATTGTTACCCTGAATGCTGGGAAATCTGGGTCATTTATCCACCAACACAATCCCTCGTTAGTTGAGGGGTATCCCTGAGGGCACTACGTACTCCAGCCTTCAGAGCCACCCCCAGCAGGCTCAGCAAGCCTCTGGAAGTGCAGGACATTCGAGAGGAGCCTGATGGGGAAATCTGTCAGCGTGTGGGACCATGTCCACTACAGCTGCAGCTGAGAACCCAAAGGGGGCTGGATGTCAGCAGCGTAAAGGGGATGGGAGTGCAGGTGGGGGGTGAGGGCCTTGCTGCAGTTTTAAATAGGGTGGTTAAGACAGGCCTTATTAAGAAGATGACATTCGTACAAAGACCTGAAGCCTGTGGATATGGTCAGGAAAATGTCGCAGTCAGATGGCAGAGCAGCGCCCAGACCTAAGCTGGGCGTGAGCCTGGATGCGTTGAGGGACAGCAGGGCCAAAGAGACTGAGGTCCAGGGACTGAGGTGGGGGGAGTGTTAGAACCGAGGTCGAGGGGTCACAGGGCCCAGTGAGTGGCAGGGCATGGAGGATATTGTAAAGATGGTGGCTTTCCTTCTAAATGGTATGGGAAGTTGTAATTCTCTGACAGTTGAGAGATTCTCAAGGAGGAAGTTATTCCATACTTCTCTGGGGTCTGACTTGCACTGTACGGTTCTGAAGCCAGACCTCTGTGAAAACAGAAATGAGATGCCAGACAGTCCTCCAAGGTCAGCCAGCCTGGGTATGTGGAACAGAAGTAGGTGCCGTCTTCTCTCTTTTAAGAACACCTACTGAGTTCTGTCGATAGAAAAGTGGCCTTTAGGTTCACTGTCTTTGAGGGCTTTTCAGGCTGGCCATTTAGCAGCCTAGGGAGTTGAATGCTGGGCTTTGGGGAGAAGTTCCTGGGATGTAAGACAAAAGAAAAATTTTATCTCGGGCATTACCATCTATGTTACTCTTTGACTTTATGCATCCAGAACTAGGACCACTTACAGATAAGGAGCTTTGAGCATAGTAAAGCTTACATCCGATTACCAAGTACCCTGATAGATTCTCTAGATCCCAGTTGCAAGCGTTGCTCCTGATCATTGCAGTGTGCCCTGCCGTATTGCTGGGCACCCTATTTTCCCCTCTCAGTGTCAGGGTTGTAGCATGTCCATGATGAAAACTTTCTATGATGAAAACTTGACTGTAGGCAATAAACAGTGACATGTTAGCTCAAATAGGAAAAGTCAGGGTGAATCCCCAATATCAAAAATAATATTTTTCCAGTTTTTACATCATCAAGTATAGCTTAGTAGCGCCTCTCCCTACCTTTCACCTTCAATTCTTATGTATATCTGTTAGTACACAGATCTGAGTCTCAAATACAGTTTTCTCCCAGAAGGGACCAGGGCAATTTGGAAAGTAGTTATAGCAAAGACTGCTATCTATCCACCAGGGTCTGTTGTCTCCTGTCTAGTTACAGGTTTGCAGCCGGGGCCAAGAGCTTCCCTTGCAGTTAGATGTAGCCATGCAACTCATTCTCACTGCAGGATGTGGGTAGACATGATGCACACCTCTTCTAGGCATGAAGCAGGCATGCCTTCTCCATACTCTGTCCCTATCTGTTGGATGAAAATGACAGTGACAATCAGAGGGTGGTAGAGCCCCAGGGTGGAAGGTCCTCAGTCAGCACAATAAGAGAGTGACTCTCATTGGAAATAGCTGCCCCGCCCCAACGCATGCATAGAAATAAACTTCTATTGTGTTGCGGCCACTCCATATTCTTTGTTTATATATTATCACAACCTAGCCTATTCTATGAAATACGGTTGATTTCCTTCATTGGGACAGGAAAAGATCAGGGAAGGCCTGGAATGTCTTTTATATACAAAGCTAAATTAGAATATTTTTAAAAAGTTGTCAGGGTTGGTATCGAAATGACAAGAGGGACAACTTACAAGTAATAATTTATAAAATAGAATAGAATAATTCATATTCTATCTTCTGTTAAATATATTGCTGTGCAGTTGACCCTTGACCACTGTTGGTCAGGGGCACCCACCCCCATCTAGTGAAAAAGCCACATATAACTTTTGACTCCCCCCAGACTTGACTACTAGTAGCCTGCTGCTTATTAAGGGAAATCTCCTGAAAATTCTCCAATATGTTTATTGAAAAAAGTCTGTGTGTAGGTGGACCCTACTGACTTACAAGCTCCTTTGTAGTTTCCCAAGTATAACCTGAAGCTGGTCCTTATGTGCAAAGGCCAAGGAGAGGTGGGAGGCGGAAGTCACACCCCTCCAGGTGGGCAGGCAGTGGGCTTGGCTGGAGTGGCTGCAAGACAGTTGGTCTCCTGGATCTCCAGCCAGAATCTTAAAGTTCACACAGAGGCCGTAACTGGGTTCATTCGTGTATGACATCCAGGTGGCCTCCACATCACTTCACTCTCTCAAGGCTGCATCCTTAGGGGGGCCTTTTGGAGCTGGGAAGGTAACAGGGGGGGCTCATTCCAAGGACAGGGCTGGGCGAGGAGCCTCCAGTTGCTGGGGTCTAGCTCATGGGTCAGCCAGTGGCAATATCTTCTTGATGGTCTTCTCCAATAGACCTGAGTAGTTCAAACCTATGTCATTCGAGAACCAACTGTTAGAGGTATACAATTGTTTCTATTACCTAAACAGGAAGGACTCAACTTGTGATACACCTAATAGAGGTAGGTATTCTATCTGGAACAGGAGAGACTGGTCCGCCTTGGTGGTCATACCGAATAATCAAATAAAAAGGATATTGAACAAGTAAATAGAGCCCGTGGCCACACACCATGACCAAATCAAAAGCAGGTTCAACATTGTGTTCCAAGAATATAAATTAACCAAATGTCCTCAGGAGAAAAGGTGAGTATGCAGACTTTACCTCCCAGTTCACAGGGAATGAAAACTCCCGATAGATCCTATTAAATTTCAGTAAAATATTAATAAAGAATATAAATGTATTTACAGTGCTAACAGATCAGAGCTATATATTGCAAGGATAGAACAATGGGTTTTGTTAACACTGGCCAAGCAAGACTTAAATAATATATTCTTTTGTGGCGAGACCCAAAACCAGTAATACCTATGGCTGTGTGTGGACCTAAAAAGTCTCACTGATGTAATGAATTAAATTTAACTAGAAAAGAAGGAAGCTCAGCCTGATGAGCAGTGGGTTTGGCTTGAATTGCCTTGGGAGAAACAACAAAGTCCTGTCTTAGGCAATAAACCAGATCTTTTAAGCCTGTTTTCTTTTTCTTTGTATCTAGAGTGATTTGTGTAGCCCTGGTAAGGCATCAAATTATGTTACTGAAATGCTAGGAAAGCATCCAAAAAAATAGAACCATAACCTAGGAAGATAGTAGGATAAATATGGAAATAATAACTTAATGAAACCCTTATGTTGATTTTTTAGGGCAGGGTTAAATATTAGTAATATATATTATGGTGTTATTAATAATATCATATATTATGTAATAACTGAAATTTTATATAATTTTGCTGCTTATAGGGTTTGAAGTGTTAAAAAATAAGTCACTAAACTTGTATCTGTTGAAATACTTCAAAAGAATTTATGTTTGCAATCGTTAATGTTTTTAAGAAAAAAATCATTTATTATGTATATATGTATATGTATTAAATTATATATATTTATTAAGTTGACCATCAAAGAGGGTATTCTTTGGTACCTTTCACCAATGGAAATGTTTCAGTCTTAACAGAATCTAAACAGAATTAAGTCTTCCTGGACATGAAAAATTATATAATTGTGACATTACATTAAGAAGCTTATCAATATTGAATAATTAAGTGGGGACAGCTCTTTTTTACAGTGAGAATTTCTAGGATGACCTTGTCACTAGAGACCACTGTGGTAATTCCACCTGTAACCATTGATCTTTTTTGCTACAAGCAAATGGACATGCAATCGAGGTCTTAGAGAACACTTTACTCTAGGCTGAGTCTCCCAGAATGCTTGAGAATCTACAGTAGGAGTTGACTCTTGGCATTCTCTTTCCACCAGCCTCCAACTGAATCATCCTCTCCTCTTTACTGATGCCGGATCTGGCCCCTGGGGTGTGTTGGACTGAGACCCTTTCATTACGCATCTTCTGAGAAGCCACTAACTTCATTTGCAGCCTATTTCTTAACTAAGGCCCACATGGCAGAGGAATTATACCTGTGGGTGAGGTAGAGGAGATTAGTTAGGGATAGGAACACTAATTCTTTTTCATGAGTAGTCAGCATCCTACCATCCCTTCTGATCACTCTGCATGTCCTGATCAAAACCACTGGCTTGTCCAGATGGATTCTCTGACTCCTTCTGATGAAAATCCCCTTTTTATAAATTACTGAAAATACTCCATATCCCTGAGTCATCCCGGTCGGTTGTGACCTGTCTGGTCCTAGGTCTGTTCCTGGACTTCTGGGGCACACAGGGTCGGGACCACACCCAGAGGACTCAGAGACTAAGTGCTTTTGTTTAGCTGAGCTCTGCAGATCAGTCAGTTAAAGGCTATGAGAACATGGAGCCCATTTGTGTTTACTGCTTTAGAAAGCATTAAGAGTGAATACTGAGGCTTTAGTGCTTCATATTCTGTAGAGCTCTTGTCTGTAAGACCTGTGCTTTTTTCTTTAATTTTTATTTTTTACTGAGGTCCATGAAAATCTTAATGTACAGCTAGATGAATTTTGACATGTGTACACTCATGAAACCGTCACCCAGATCAAGTTATCAAACACTCTCACTAATTTCTTTATTTCCCTTAACTTTTTCACACATACCACCCACCCCCTCCCCTATGGCACCCACCAGGCTGTTCTCTGTGGCTACAAGTCTATTTCTGTTTTATTTGTTTTTTGTTTTGTTTTTAGATTCCACATATAAGTGAAATCACATGGTTTCTGTCTTTCTTTGTCCACTTAACATAATACCCTCTAGGTCCATCACATTGCAGAGAATAGCAAGTTTTCATCCTTTTTTTATTGTAGACCTATGCTTTAGAATCAACTGAGGCCACTTATTAAAAGTAAATTCCCAGGCCCCATTCACGATGTTGAATTCTAGGAACGGGGCCTGAGCATCTCAGTTTTTAACAAATTCTCCAGGTGATTCTTACACATACTAAAATTTTGGGGTTACTATTCTAAAGAAAGGGAATGGGACTTTGAATGAATTCATTCCAGTACAGCTGATTGAATAAATCATCAGCTTCCCTAGGATTTCAGACTGTATGTACATGTATTTATACTTCTGTTTCCTCTCTTTCAAACATGTTTAATATTTGTTATCAGTTAACAATGTTCTATTTCATATTTCTTTTCAAATGATACAATTATGTACCCATTTCACTAAATTTAATTGTTGGTCTTGGCATAGAGTTGGTGTGGTGGGGGCTTAGAGAGTAATCAGGAAAGTCTGGACAAATGGAAACTGAACATCTCTTACCCTCAGCACCACTGAACTTTAGTTGGGGTTCTGTGGTGGTAGGTTATGTGAGGGGGCGTCGAGGTGAGACAAGAACTGTGGTTAACAGAGGTACATAATAAGGGGTAAATATTATACTAGCTAAATAGGCTAGGCTATGCTGTAGTAACAACCGAGGTCTATTTCACACATGCTTAGCGCATTAAGGTTTCAGGAGACTGCAAGGGAGCCTTCCTCCACATGGGGGCCCAGAACCGCCAGCTGTTCTGGTCTTGTGGGTTTAACCCTTTTACAAGAGGATTCCTTTATGATACAACAGGGGAAGAGAGTGAGAGAAAGTCATATTGGTAATAAATGCCCTTTCCCCTTTCCCACAACCCACAGGCTATAAGTAGTCACATGGTCTTGCCCATCGGTAGGGGCAGGATGTGTGTCACAGACACGCCACTGCAGTGGGAAGTGTTTCTGTGAGGAGACTGACTGGTGTGAGGCAGTGGTTCTCCCTAGGGCAAGAGGACAGACGGACAGAATCTAGGATTTCCATCAGTATCTCATTTCGCCCTCCCCTCTCCTCCCTCCCCTTTCTCCTCCTATTTAGACCTCATTTGTTTCTCTCTCTCTGGGTAATACTTCCTGATTTATTTTCGTATTATGCTGATGTTTTTGTGTTATGAAGCAACCTGAATCATTGAAAGACCTTATGGCACATGGTGCATGTCCAAGGTAATACCGTGCAGTGGTCCCTTATCTGACTAATCAGAAGACGTGCCTAATGACCGCACTCCTACGACGATGCTCTGACGCCGTAACAGGCCTTACCCTTCCGTCTAGATCTGGTTCAGCATTTCCAGCCCCAGCACTCACACAGCAGTATGCAAAAGAAGCACTTGCTTGGTTTGTTAAACACAGGTTCTCAGGCCTCTTCCTCAAAGACGAGAATTCAGTAGCTGTGGGGTGTGACCCAGGATTTGCATTTTAAAAAAGTGGCCTCAACTGATTCTAAAGCAGCATCTGCAGACTGCTTCTTGAAAAGTGCTCTACAGAAAATGAAACACTGGAGCCTAAATATTTACTCTCCATGCACCCTTGTGGACTGACCATGTTCCCATCTCTGGATCTTTGCCCATGTGGTTGTCTCAGGGTGATTCATTCTTCTTCCAACCACTTTGCTCCCCCAACCTGGCTGACGACGGCTCACCCTTCGGGTCTCAAAGGTGTCACCTTCTCTGGGTCACCTTCTTGAACTCCAGCCTTCAAGGCTGGGGGAGGTTTACCTCCCAGGTATTCCCATAACAGTCTGTAATGCCTGATGATGACACTTCAACGTGTACTAATTACTTGATAACTTTTCCTACCCATTACTAGACTATAAGCCATTGAGTGCCGGAAACATGTCATTCATTGTCAGGGGCTGTTGTCATTTATGATACCATGTTGTGAGAGCCCCTCCACCTTCTATACTAACCACAAACCTGTACTCACCTTTCCTCTCTTTCCTTCTTCCCCCCCTCTCTGCTAGAGCATAAGAACAAAAGGACTCCATCTTGTTGTTTACTTCTTCTTGGTCAGTTTCCCGCCACAGCTTCCCGCTAAGTCCTCAACCAGGTCCGTTGCTTACGTCAAAGACTACTGAGCATGTGCACAACTCGGTGTGTGATTGGACTTTGGAAGCTACCTCATTATCATAATGGGCAACCAACCAGAAAAAGCTACTCCCTACCACGCCCCTTCAAATGCTATATATTCCTTGCCTTTTCTGTTAATAAAGTAGAGCTTGACAAAAAACTGCAGGCTCTCCGTGTCATTTTGTCTCATCCCATTTCATAGGTAGTCGCGGCTCCCCCGAGATCTCCCACGTCTTAAGAAGCCCTCGCTGGCGAGGACAACTGGCGCCCAACGTGGGGCTCGAGGATCGTAGCCCGCCTACCTAGAAGAGAAAGTAGTCGCAGCTGCGCAGGATTCATCGGGCTATCAGCTCGAGAGCCGCCCGATCGGTGACGACGAAAGCGGACGGCTAACGGGTAGGTCCATTCGGACGTTCTCTTAACTCAAAATGGGACAGGAACTGTTTAAGGAGGCGCAGTTCTTAAAAGATATTCAACAGTGCCTCCGAGAGAGAGGGGCACATGTTAAAAAACAGGATCTCTTGAAGTTTTTTCAGTATATCCAGAAAGTCTGCCCTTGGTTCCCCCAAGAAGGAATCGTAGACCCCAAACGTTGGGACCGTGTAAGACTTTGCCTTCAGGCACATTATGAAGCTGTTGGGCCTGAGAAAGTCCCTATTCAAACCTTTTCATACTGGAACATGATAAATGACATTTTCTCTCATGCCAAAAACTTTCACCCCTCTGCAGCTCAGGCGGTTGTCTCCGCCGCTGAATTTCTTGCTACCTCCCCCACTCCGTCTCGGGCACCCTCTAGACACACTGTTGTGGAAATTCCTCCTGAAGATCTCCCATCTCCACCCTCTCCTCCCTCTCCGCCTCCGCTCTCTTCTCCCCCTTCGCCCGTACTTTCTGAACGGCCTCCGCCTGCCTCTATCTACCCTGTTCTCCCCTCTGATCCTGAGCCCTTTCCCTCAGAGGACCCCCCCCCTCATCCTCTTCCTAGTCCTCAAAGTAATCACCCTCCTCCATACGGCGGCTGCGGCCACTCCTTTCCCCCCCATTTTCACAAACCTCCACCTCTTTGCGCCCCTGTCATAGACCCACAGCTTCGCTCCCTAATCTCTCAGTCGCAGGCTGCACTTACTTCTGACATAAAAGACCTTAAAAACATGATTCAACTACAGACCGAGCGCAACGCTCTCGTTAAAGAACTCCAAGGCCTTCAACTCTCGCTTACCCAGCCTGTCAGCTCTCTTAACCTTCCCCAACACTTCAATCCGGTTCCTTCTTACCCTCCTAAATCTCATAAAAAACTCTCAGCCCCTAAGCATAAAACTCCCTTTGTCTTTCCCGTTTGCACCCGTTCCTCAGATAACCCTGCTGCTGCCGACGGCTTATCTACCACGGCTGCCGCCGCGCCGTTCGATAATAAAAGTAACCATTCTCTCCGCATGCGCTCCTCCTCCTCCGAATGTGAGGCTGAGGAAGACACAAAAAATTCCTCCTCTGATAATGAAAGCCATCCCCCTCCTTTCGTTTTACGGCGTCCTCGTTCGCTGCGTTTTAAACACCTTAAAGAATTGCAGCATGCAGTCTCCCAATACGGTCCTTCCGCTCCTTTCACTCTGTCACTTTTAGATTCCATCTGTGAATCCCTTCACCCCACTCCGTCCACCTGGTTCCACTTAGTAAAGGCTGTTCTTTCTAGAGGGGATTATCTCCATTGGAAAACTGATTATGATGACCGTTGCCGCTCATTCATTAGCAATATGCCCTCTGCTCAAAAAAGAGCTGAGCATTGGAACATCAATAAGCTTTTAGGTACCGAGCCTTATGCCGATCCTGAAAGACAAAAACAATTTAGCCAAGCCATCTTAACCCAGGTACAAGCAGCAGCTTTAGCAGCCTGGAAAAATCTCCCTACTAAAAGTTCCACTTCCTCCCTTTCCAAAATCAGACAGGGAACACAAGAATCCTATACAGATTTTGTGGGCCGCCTAACTGAAGCCGCTGAGCGCATTTTCGGCCCCCAAGAAAGTGAAAGCCCATTCGTTCTCCAATTAGCATATGAAAACGCTAATCCTGCTTGCCAAGCAGCACTCCGTGGGAACCGCCGAGGAAAATCCCTTACAGACTTTATCAAACTCTGCTCAGGGATCGATTCGGCTTCACATGCCATCGGCATTGCAATTGGAGCAGCCTTATCCTCTAACAAACCCAATGTCTGTTTTAAATGTAAACAACCTGGACATTGGGCTAGAAATTGCCCTATGGCCACACAAGGACAAACCCAAGCCACTCAGAAAGTAACTCCCAGCCCTGTTTTACCAGCTACCGTTTGCCCCAAGTGCCGTCGTGGCAAACATTGGGCTAATCAATGCAAATCTAAAACAGATATCGATGGACAGCCTATCAATCAAAGTCCATCGTTTCCCCAAACTCTAATACCTCACCAACAGCCTTCGGGAAACGAACCATGGGGCCAGCCCTCGGCCCCTCCCCAACTCCAACCTGCCCCGAGGGCATTAGGGCACAATCCTTACAGCGCGCCACCCCAGGGAGCGCAGGCCTGGACCTCGGTCCCTCCTCCCACACAATATTAACCCCTGAAGATGGGCCAACAATCATCCCTACGGGAATCCATGAGCCCCCTCCCCAAGGCATGTTTTTCCTTATCATTGGACGAGCTTCATCCACCCTCAAAGGCCTTGTAGTCCACCCTACTCTAATAGACAATGACTATACAGGAGAAATTAAACTTATTGTATCTTCCCCCTTAGGAGCTACTCTTCTGTCTGCAAGTACTCGCATTGCACAAGCTATTCCCCTGCCTTTATCTTCTTCCACCTATCCTTCTCACTGCAATTACCAGGGAGCCTCCACCCCTGGTTCCTCAGATGTCTATTGGATGCAAAAAATTACTACTAATAGGCCCACCCTCCAGCTTAAACTTGATGGAAAAACCTTTCAAGGTATATTAGATACTGGAGCTGATGCTACAGTCTTATCCCAAACCCATTGGCCTCAATTATGGCCCTTACAGCCCTCATTAACCCATTTACAAGGCATTGGCCAGTCCAGCAATACTTTACAAAGTTCAAAATTTTTAAAATGGGAAGATTCTGAAGGAAACAGTGGCCTAGTTCGCCCTTTTGTAGTCCCTGGACTCCCCGTTAACCTGTGGGGAAGAGACATTTTAGAACAATTAGATGTTGTCCTTTGCAGTGGTAATGAATTTGCCTCCAGGCAACTGAGAAAACAGGGGTGGTCCCCTGGGTCAGGACTAGGAAAAAACTTACAAGGCAACCCCAGCCCCATAATAGTCACTCAAAAAACGGATAGAACAGGTTTAGGGTACCCCCAAACCCCCCAAAATTTTTCATAAGGGCTATTGACACTCCTGCACCTTGGGCTGATGCTATCACTTGGAAAAGTGATGAGCCAGTCTGGGTTGATCAATGGCCCCTCTCTTCTCAAAAAGCCCAAGCTGCTTATCAGTTGGTGCAGGAACAACTAGAAGCAGGACACATTGAACCCTCTACCTCCCCATGGAATACCCCCATCTTTGTTATTAAAAAGAAATCAGGCAAATGGAGACTTTTACAAGATCTCAGGAAAGTAAATCAAACTTTGCAAATTATGGGAGCCTTACAACCAGGCATCCCGTCCCCCATCGCCATCCCTGTTGATTTCCACAAAATTGTCATTGATTTAAAAGATTGCTTTTTCTCCATACCCCTACACCCTCAAGACAAAAAGAGATTCGCCTTTAGTGTTCCTATTGTCAACTGTGTAGGCCCTATGCCCCGCTTTCAATGGAAGGTCCTCCCCCAAGGAATGGCTAATAGTCCTACACTCTGTCAAAAGTTTGTTGCTCAAGTCATTGATCCATTCCGCTCACAATACCCTCATATCTACCTCATCCATTACATGGACGACATCCTCTTGGCCGGACCTAACCATTCTGAAGTCCTCTATTTATCACAATTAATTATAAAAGCCTTAAGGGATCAAGGACTTCAAGTAGCTCCCGATAAAATTCAGTTACAACCCCCCCATACCTTTTTAGGCTTTGAACTATTTCCCTATAAGGTAAAAACACAGAAACTCACCATTAGGACAGGACACTTACAAACTTTAAATGATTTCCAGAAGCTTTTAGGAGACATAAATTGGCTACGTCCTTACCTCCATATTACTACAGGAGACCTTAAACCTCTATTTGATATTTTAAAGGGGGATTCTGACCCCACGTCAAGCAGAAGCCTCACCCCTGAGGCTCAGGCTGCTATCGATAAAGTTTCCACAGCCATCCAACAACAAGGGGTTTCCTATTATGATCCCACAAAACCTCTGCTCCTAATATTGTTTCCTTCCACTTTTACCCCTACTGGAATTCTTTGGCAACAAGGACCTCTATATTGGATACATCTCCCTGCCTCTCCCTCAAAAATCCTTACTACGTACCCTTCCCTTATGGCAGCCTTAATCATAGAAGGAAGAGCAGCGACCCGAAAACTCTTTGGGAAAGACCCTTCATCCATTGTCACTCCCTATGCAGAAAAACAAATAGAATGGCTTATGCAGAATGAGGACTCTTGGGCACTGGCCTGCATTGGCTTTCTGGGAACATTCTCATGCCATCTTCCCTCCGATAAGCTACTTCAATTTCTACAAACAACTCCACTTGTATTCCCTAAAGTAACTTCTTCTCAACCTATTCCAAATGCCTTGCTGGTCTTTACTGATGGCTCTTCCACAGGTCTTGCAGCTATCCATTCCTCTAAAAACCAAAAAACTCTCCAGACACCTTTTAAGTCCGCACAGCTTGTGGAGCTATACGCTGTTCTGCAGGTGTTTATAGATCTCTCAGATCAGACCTTTAATCTATATACTGACAGCTCTTACGTTGCCCAATCTGTACCCCTGTTAGAGACTACTCCCTATATCAAACCTTCTACTAATGCATCTCCTTTATTCTGCGACATACAAAGGCTTATACTAACACGGAGACATCCCTTTTTTATAGGACACATAAGAGCCCATTCCAATTTACCAGGACCCCTAACTAAAGGAAATGATACTGTTGACCAACTTACAAGATTAGTGGCTCATGTATCTACCTCTACCCCCCTCACCCAAGCACAAGGCTCATAAGTTACACCACCTAAATGCTCAAACCCTTCGTCTTCAATTTAAAATCACTAGAGAGCAAGCTAGAGCCATTGTAAAAAACTGTCATAATTGTGTCATGTTTCTCCCTGAGCCTCATTTGGGAGTCAATCCCAGGGGGCTTACACCCGGAGAGCTATGGCAGATGGATGTCACTCACATCCCCTCCTTCGGTAGTCTAAAGTATGTTCATGTTACCATTGACACATTCAGTGGTTTTATCTTTGCCTCCCTGCAGAGCGGTGAAGCTGCCAAACATGTCATCTCTCATGTCCTCCAGTGCCTCACTGTACTAGGAATTCCTAAATGTATAAAAACAGACAATGGTCCTGGGTATACTGCTAAAAACTTCAAAGAGTTTTGCCAGTGCCTCCAAATAAAACATCTTACTGGCATCCCATATAATCCTCAGGGACAGGGGATTATAGAGAGAGCTCATCAAAAGGTTAAAAATCAAATTTCTAAACAAAAAGAATCATCCACAGAGCTCTCTAACTACTATAAAAATCCTAAAAATCTTCTCAATCATGCACTGTTCGTCCTCAACTTCTTATCAGTGGACGAACAAGGCAAGTCTGCAGCAGACAGACTATGGCATCCGGCCACCAAAGATACTTATGCTCAGGTCCTTTGGAAGGACCCCCTAACTAATCAGTGGCACGGACCCCATCCAGTACTCATATGGGGAAAAGGACACGCATGCGTCTATGATCAAAAACATCAATCAGCCAGATGGCTACCCGAAAGGCTCATCAAATGTGTTAATAACACCACATCCAGGGAAAGCAAACCCTGAGATTTCCCTTCTTTTTGCCTTACAGAAAAATGCTGCTGTTGCTTCTGCTCTGGCCTCCTCTCGTCCTTGGCACCTCCAGACGGACATCTCCTCATCAGCTGTTCAACTACACATGGCAAGTTATTAATGAAGCAGGAGATGTTGTCCATTCCATCTCAAGCGTAAGTTCATCCACCCCCTGGCCCACCTTAACCCCTGACTTGTGCAAGCTTTCTCTTGGTGCCTCAGATTCTGGATGGGGCACCGGCCATTTGATAGCCCCTTCTAATCCAAACCCCCCCGCTTGTACCGGCATTACCGACCCCAACTGCAATGGGGGATACTGTGCCAACTATAACCGGCGCACACAGCTAGCCACAAGTCTCTCAAACAAAACCCGAACCTACAAAGATCAAATGCTTCAAGGTTTTTATGTTTGCCCTGGACCTCATAGAGATCGAAGTCTCAATTATAAATGTGGTTACCAGTCAGACTATTATTGTGCCTCGTGGGGCTGTGAAACCACCGGAGACACCTATTGGCACCCTTCCTCCAGTTGGGATTACATAATTGTTAAGTCAGGCCTATCTCGGACGCCAACTCTAGAAGAGGTTAAAACAAAATGGAACACTCCCCTCTCCATTACCTTTACTGAAAAAGGCAAAAAACAAGACTGGACCACCCGAGGTTACGAGTGGGGGCTCCGTCTGTATGCGGACGGCCACGACACTGGACTCCGCTTCAAGGTTAAACTTATTAAGACTCCTCCTAGCACCACTCATGTGGCAGCAGGTCCCAACAAAGTACTTAGTGCTGGAAGCTCAAACCGCTTAGCTCCTCTCCCCCCAACCCTTAACAATACCACCCTTACTACCGACTCTTCACCCCTACAATTAACCATGCCCCCTGCACCACCCTCTTCTGAACAAACTCTCCTCAACATGCTTAAAGAATCGTGGAACTTACTCAACTCCACGCAGCCCGATACAGCCTCTAATTGTTGGCTTTGCTTCCACTCCTCTCCACCATTCTATGAGGGTGTAGCAGTTCTTGCTAACCTTGTGCCTACCAACAACACCCAAGACATGTTTAGATTTCAAGCCTCTCACAAAGAAGGATTAACCCTGACTCAGTTATCAGGGATAGGAACATGTGTTCATAGCCAATCTGTCAACCCACCCCAGGAAATCATGCCATTGTGCAATCAAACCTTCACTCCCTCTCCCTATGACTCCTATATACTTGCTCCTAATGGGACATATTTTGCCTGTGCCACTGGCCTTACTGCTCATATTTCTGTCCATACATTATCTACTCACCATGATTTTTGTGTTCTAGTTCAATTAATCCCTAGGATTGACATCTACTCAGCAGATCAATTCTTCCCTCTCCTACGTGAAGATTCCAGCCGTCGAGTCAAAAGAGAACCTATCGCTGCCGCCACCCTAGCCCTTGTCATTGGCCTTGGTGCTGTGGGCGCTGGAACAGGCATCGCCTCCCTTGTTGTTTCTGACCAACAGTACAATAGACTCGCTGCGGCCATAGATGCAGATTTAACTGAAATTCAAAAAGGCATTACAGCACTCACTGAGTCACTCCAGTCACTAGCTGAAGTAGTTCTCCAGAATAGACGAGGCTTAGATCTTCTCCTCCTCCAACAAGGAGGCCTCTGTGCAGCTCTCAAGGAGGAATGCTGCTTCTATGCAGATAAAACAGGCATAGTAGAAGACAGCATGAAAAGAGTCAAAGATAGCTTAGAGAAACGCAAAAAAGAAAGAGAGCAAAATGAAAGTTGGTATCAGAACTGGTTCTCCACCTCTCCCTTTCTAACCACCTTACTCCCCTCTATTCTTGGCCCCTTACTTGGACTCCTTCTGCTTATTTCATTTGGCCCTTGGGCCCTACGGAAGCTCACACAGTTCGTAAAGGATCAAATAGATGATCTACGAACCAAGCCTATCCAAGTCCACTATCATCGCCTAGACCTCACCGAGCGGGGGCTAGATGACTACAATGGTATCTGCCCAAATGACACCCCTGTCTTTTGAGACGCTAGAACCTACCAAGCAGCCTCAAAGCGTCAAGATCCTGAGAGCCCATGGCGAGAATGTGTGTAACAGAGCCTATGTGCCAAAAACTACGCAGATTTGGCTTTCAGTGCGGGAAAAATAGTCAAAGACGGGTAAGATCTAGCAAGTACAATAGCAACCTAAGACAGAGACTAAGCCTTAGCTGCTTAAGTTCCTCCATGACGGGTAAGCATTGTACCTCTGCTGGACAACCTAAGACAGACATTTTTCCGACAGCCCGAATCCTGCGATGCACACAAAGCCTGCCCGCTGCAGCCACACGCAGCCTAAGACCGGCCTCAGTTTCCGCCCCTCAAAATATAAAAGTAAGGGGGAACTGTCAGGGGCTGTTGTCATTTATGATACCATGTTGTGAGAGCCCCTCCACCTTCTATACTAACCACAAACCTGTACTCACCTTTCCTCTCTTTCCTTCTTCCCCCCCTCTCTGCTAGAGCATAAGAACAAAAGGACTCCATCTTGTTGTTTACTTCTTCTTGGTCAGTTTCCCGCCACAGCTTCCCGCTAAGTCCTCAACCAGGTCCGTTGCTTACGTCAAAGACTACTGAGCATGTGCACAACTCGGTGTGTGATTGGACTTTGGAAGCTACCTCATTATCATAATGGGCAACCAACCAGAAAAAGCTACTCCCTACCACGCCCCTTCAAATGCTATATATTCCTTGCCTTTTCTGTTAATAAAGTAGAGCTTGACAAAAAACTGCAGGCTCTCCGTGTCATTTTGTCTCATCCCATTTCATAGGTAGTCGCGGCTCCCCCGAGATCTCCCACGTCTTAAGAAGCCCTCGCTGGCGAGGACAATTCATGTTCATCCTTGCGTCCTATTTTCTAATACAGTGACTAGCACAAAATAAGTGCTCAAACAGGACTCAAAGGAGAGATAAGGGAGAATTCTAATGACTAATGATCAGGGCAGGGAATCAGGAGGAATGACCCAGTGGCAGCGGTGTGGTATTCTTCTAAGTTTAAAGAGAATACTTAAGGTGAACTGGGCATTTTATTTGGGTCAGCAACATACTGGTTGTGTTTCATGTCTTCAAACTCACCTGAATTGCAGCTGAATCTTCCTATTTATCACCTTCCAAGCCCAATAACCTCTGTGTTTAAATAATGATTTTTGCTTTTAAGTGTTGGACTAAAATTTCCCTTCCCTCACAGACATCACACAAATATAACAAGGACAGCAAGAAATAATAATAAAAACTTTGTCTTCAATGAAATTAGGAGACTTGTGTAATACAACTACAGAATATCTGAAAACACAGTAGAAAGGCAAGAACTTGGGAGAGTGGAGTAAGCCATGACTGTAAAGGAAAACACCCAGATAAGTAAATTCTGTTTGTAAGATCTTTGGAAAGCCTGAATAGGTAAGTGGAATAAAAATGTGGACGAAAAACAGGGGTATTGCTAGAAATCCATCAAAGAAGAGTAAGAACAATACTTCCCACCTCATAGTTGGGTGTTGATCTTTCCCTCGACACCAAGAGCGAAGGAAGGTTTATTCATTGGTGAAATTAAACCCAAATGGATCTGAGTCATTGAGCACAGAGACGGGGAGAGATTGAAAACTGGAAAGAGGTCTATTATTGAATAGTGAAACTCCCAATTTCCTTTCCCCAGCCAGCAACTAGAATGCCTGAAACAACCTTTATATTGGGAGGTGAGAGATGTTGGGTCTTTCTCTGGAGTAACTAGATGATCCCAGAATTAAGACCTATGGATTTGACAGTTTGTAACAATTACTAACTAAAAAGCTGATTTAAAATCCAATCATTCTATAGTGAAGCCTTTTGGTCAAAAATCCATGCCAGTGCACGGGGAAATTCACATCCACTTTTTCAGTGTCTCACGATTAAATATGAGTGGCGAGGATGCCAAGACAGCTCAATAGAGGGAAAAGGAGGGTCTTTTAAAAACAAATATTCCCACAATAACTGGATATCTACACAGAATAAAAGGAGACTCAACCATTACCTCATTTCATTCACAAAAGGAACGTGAGATGGATTGGAGACCTAAATTTAAAAGAAAAACCATGTAGTTTCTAGGAAAATATCTTTACTACTCTTGGGTAGTTAATGATTTCTTAAAGGGAACACAACAAATACAATTAAGAAGCTTGTAGATGAATATCTTTTAAAACATATATTACTATTTATTTTTCAAACTGAATTTAAATTTTATTTTACTCCTTGAGATGCATCAGGCTCTCATTAGAGACCTTAGCTATAGCACTGCCTTGAATGTGACATTACTTTTGAAACCTAGTCAGTATTATAGGATTTTTTGACATTTTTTTATTAAGGTATTATTGATATACACTCTTATGAAGGTTTCACATGAAAAAACAATATGGTTACTACATTTACCCATATTATCAAGTCCCCACCCATACCCCAATGCAGTCACTGTCCATCAGTGTAGTAAGATGACACAGATTCACTGTTTGCCTTCTCTGTGCTACACTGTTCTCCCCGTGACCCCTCACACCATGTGTACTAAACATAATACCCCACAATCCCCTTCTCCCACCCTCCCCACCCGCCCTCCCACACCCCTCCCCTTTGGTAACCACTAGTTCCTTCTTGGAGTCTCTGAGTCTGCTACTATTTTGTTCCTTCAGTTTTGCTTCATTGTTATATTCCACAAATGAGGGATATCATTTGGCACTTGTCTTTCTCTGCCTGGCTTATTTCACTGAGCATAATATCCTCCCGCTCCATCTGTGTTGTTGCAAATGGTAGGATTTGTTTCTTTCTTATTGCTGAATAGTATTCCATTGTGTATATGTACCACGTCTTCTTTATCCATTCATCTACTGATGGACACTTAGGTTGCTTCCATATCTTGGCTATTGTAAAAAGTGCTGCAATAAACATAGGGGTGCATATGTCTTTTTGAATCTGAGAAGTTGTATTCTTCAGGTAAATTCCAAGGAGTGGGATTCCTGGGTCAAATGGTATTTCTATTTTTAGTTTTTTGAGGAACCTCCATATTGCTTTCACAATGGCTGAACTAACTTACATTTCCACCAGCAGTTTAGGAGGGTTCCCCTTTCTCCGCATCCTCGCCAGCATTTGTTTTTCTTAGTCTTTTCGATACTGGCCATCCTTACTGGTGTGAGGTGATATCTCATTGTGGTTTTCATTTGCATTTCTCTGATGATGAGTGATGTGGAGCATCTTTTCATGTGTCTATTGGCCATCTGAATTTCTTCTTTAGAGAACTGTCTCTTCATATCCTCTGCCCATTTTTTAATTGGGTTATTTGCTTTTTGGGTGTTGAGGCATGTAAGTTCTTTATACATTTTGGATGTTAACACCTTGTAGGATATGTCAACAAATATATTCTCCCATACTGTAGGACACCTTTTTGTTCTGTTGATGGTGTCCTTTGCCATACAGAAGCTTTTTAGTTTGATGTAGTCCCATGAGTTCATTTTTGCTTTTGTTTCCCTTGCTCCAGGAGATGCATTCAGGAAGAGGTTGCTCAAGCTTATATTCAGGAGATTTGGCCTATGTTGTCTTCTAAGAGTTTTATGGTTTCATGACTTACATTCAGGTCCTTGACCATTTCGAGTTTACTTTTCTGTACGGGGTTAAACAATAATCCAATTTCATTCTCTTCCATGTAGCTGTCCAGTTTTGCCAACACCAGCTGTTGAAGAGGCTGTCATTTTCCCATTGTATGTACATGGCTCCTTTATCATATATTAATTGACCATATATGGTTCGGTTTATATCAGGGCTCTCTAGTCTGTTCCATTGGTCTATGGGTCTGTTCTTGTGCCAGTACCAAATTGTCTTGAGTACTGTGGCTTTGTAGTAGAGTTTGAAGTTGGGGAGCATAATCCCCCAGCTTTATTCTTCCATTCCAGGATTGCTTTGGCTATTCAGGGTCTTTTTTGGTTCCATTTGAATTTTAGAATGATTTTCTCTAGTTTGTTGAAGAATTCTGTTGGTATTTTGATAGGAAATGCATTGAATCTGTAGATTGCTTTAGGCAGGATGCCCATTTTGACAATATTAATTCTTCCTAATCACGAGCATGGGATGTGTTTCCATTTATTGGAATCTTCTTTAATTTCTCTCATGAGTGTCTTGTAGTTTTCAGAGTATAGGACTTTCACTTCCTTGGTTAGGTTTATTCCTAGGTATTTTGTTCTTTTTGATGCAACTGTGAATGGAATTGTTTTCCTGATTTCTCTCTCTGCGAATTCATTGTTAGTGTACAGGAATGCCACAGATTTCTGCATATTAATTTTGTATCCCACAACTTTGCTGAATTCTGATATTAGATCTAGTAGTCTTGGAGTGGATTCTTTAGGGTTTTTATGTACAATATCATGTCATCTGCAAACAAGGACAGTTTAACTTCTTCCTTGCCAATCTGGATGCCTTTTATTTCTTTGTGTTGTCTGATTGCCATGGCTAGGACCTCCAGTACTATGTTGAATAGAAATGGGGAGAGTGGGCATCCTTGTCTTGTTCCCGATCTTAAAGGAAAAAAGCTTTCAGCTTCTCGCTGTTAAGTATAATGTTGGCTGTAGGTTTGTCATATATGGCCTTTATGATGTTGAGGTACTTGCCCTCTATACCCATTTTGTTGAGAGTTTTTATCATGAATGGATGTTGAATTTTGTCGAATGCTTTTTCAGCATCTATGGAGAGGATCATGTGGTTTTTGTCCTTCTTTTTGTTGATGTGGTGGATGATGTTGATGGATTTTCAAATGTTGTACCATCCTTGCATCTCTGAAATAAATCCTACTTGATCATGATGGATGAACTTTTTGATGTATTTTTGAATTCGGTTTGCTAATATTTTGTTGAGTATTTTTGCATCTATGTTCATCAGGGATATTGGTCTGTAATTCTCTTTTTTTGTGGTGTCTTTGCCTGGTTTTGGTATTAGAGTGATGCTGGCCTCATAGAATGAGTTTAGAAGTATTCCTTCTTCTTCTACTCTTTGTAAAACTTTAAGGAGGATGAGTATTAGGTCTTCACTAAATGTTTGATAAAATTCAGCGGTGAAGCCATCTGGTCCAGGCTTTTGTTCTTAGGTAGGTTTTTGATTACCAGTTCAATTTTGTTGCTGGTAATTGGTCTGTTCAGATTTTCTGTTTCTTTCTGGATCAGCCTTGGAAGGTTGTATTTTTCTAGAAAGTTGTCCATTTCTTCTAGGTTATCCTGTTTGTTAGCATATAATTTTTCATAGTATTCCCTAATAATTCTTTGTATTTCTGTGGTGTCCGTAGTGATTTTTCCTTTCTGATTTCTGATTCTGTTTATGTGAGTAGACTCTCTTTTTTTCTTGATAAGTATGGCTAGGGGTTTATCTATTTTGTTTATTTTCTCAAAGAACCAGCTCCTTCTTTCATTGATTTTTTTCTATTGTTGTATTCTTCTCGATTTTATTTATTTATGCTCTAATCTTTATTATGTCTCTTCTTCTACTGACTTTAGGCCTCATTTGTTCTTCTTTTTCTAGTTTCATTAATTGTGGGTTTAGACTGCTTATATGGGATTGTTCTTTCCTGAGGTAGGCCTGTATAGCAATGTACTTTCCTCTTAACAAGGCCCTTGCTGCTTCCCACAGATTTTGTGGTGTTGAATTATTGTTGTCATTTGTCTCCATATATTGCTTGATCTCTGTTTTTATTTGGTCATTGATCCATTGGTCATTTAGGAGCATGTTGTGAAGCCTCCATGTGTTTGTGAGTTTTTTCACTTTCTTTGCATAATTTGTTTCTAGTTTCATACCTTTGTGGTCTGAGAAACTAGTTGGTACAATTTCAATCTTTTTGAATTTACCGAGGCTCTTTTTGTGGACTAGTATATGATCTATTCTTCAAAATGTTCCATGTGCACTTGAGAAGAATTTGTATTCTGCTGCTTTTGGTTGTAGAGTTCTGTAGATGTCTGTTGGATCTATCTGTTGTATTGTGTTGTTCAGTGCCTCTGTCTCCTTACTTATTTTCTGTCCAGTTGATCTGCCCTTCAGAGTGAGTGGTGTGTTGAAGTCTCCTAGAATGAATGCATTCCATTACATTTCCCCTTTTAATTCTGTTAGTATTTGTTTCACATATGTAGGTGCTCCTGTGTTGTGCGCATAGGTATTTATAATGGTTATAGCTTCTTGTTGGATTGACCCTTTTATCATTATGTAATGTCCTTCTTTGTCTCTTGTGACTTTCTTTGTTGTGAAGTCTATTTTGTCTGATATAAGCACTGCAATTCCTGCTATTTTCTCCATATTAGTTGCATGAAATATCTTTTTACATCTCTTCACTTTTAGTCTGTGTATGTCTTTGGGCTTAAAGTGAGTCTCTTGAAGGCATCATATAGATGGGTCTTGTTTTTCTATCCATTCAGTGACTCTATGTCTTTTGATTGGTGCATTCAGTCCATTTACATTTAGGGTGATTATGGATAGGTATGTACTTATTGGCATTACAGGCTTTAGATTTGTGGTTACCAAAGGTTCAAGGTTAACTTCCTTACTGTCTAAGAGTCTAACTTAACTCACCTAACATGCTATTACAAACATAATCTAAAGGTTCTTTTTGTTCTTCCTCCCTTTTTTTCCTCCTCCATTCTTTATATATTAGGTATCATATTCTGCATTCTTTGTCTATCCTTTGATTGGCTTTGGAGGTAGTTATTTTAATTTTTTCATTTGCTTAGTAATTAGCTGTTCTACTTTCTTTACTGTAGTTTTATTACCTCTGGTGACAATTATTAAACCTTAGGAACACTTCCATCTATAGGAGTCCCTCCAAAATACACTGTAGAGATGGCTTGTGGGAGGTAAATTCTCTCAGCTTTTGCTTATCTGGAAAGTGTTTAATCTCTCCTTCAAATTTAAATGATAATCTTGCCAGATAAAGTATTCTTGGTTCAAGGCCCTTCTGCTTCACTGCATTAAATATATGATGCCACTCCCTTCTGGCCTGTAAGGTTTCTGCTGAGAAGTCTGATGATAGCCTGATGGGCTTTCCTTTGTATGTGATCTTATTTCTCTCTCTTGCTGCTTTTAATATTGTGTCCTTATCCTTGATCTTTGCCATTTTAATTACTATATGTCTTGATGTTGTCTTCCTTGCGTCCCTTGTGTTGGGAGGTCGGTGCACCTCCATGGGCTGTGAGACTATCTCCTTTCCCATATTGGGGAATTTTTCAGCAATTACCTTCTCAAAGACACTTTCTATCCCTTTTTCTCTCTCTTCTTCTTCTGGTACCTCTATAATGCGAATATTGTTCCGTTTGGATTGGTCACACAGTTCTCTCAATTTTCTTTCATTCTTAGAGATCCTTTTTTCTCTCTGTGCCTCTGCTTCTTTGTATTCCTCTTCTCTAGTTTCTATCCCATTTATCGTCTCCTCCACCGTATCCAATCTGCTTTTAATACAGTCCATTGTGCTCTTCAGTGATTGGATCTCCTACCATAATTCATTCCTGAGTTCTTGAATATCTTTCCATACCTCCATAAGCATGTTAATGATTTTTATTTTGAACTCCCTTTCAGGAAGAGTCATGAGGTTGATGTCATTTAAATCTTTCTGAGGAGTGGTATTAATAATTTTACTCTGGACCAGGTTCCTTTGGCGTTTCATATTTGTATATGGCGCCCTCTAGTGCCCAGAAGCTCTACTCCCTGGAGCTGCTCAGCCCCTTAAGCAATGTCGGGGAGATTGCAGGGGAGTATTATTGGTGCCTGGTGGGAGGAAAGAGCTGTTTCGTGCTACCCGGCTGCTATGCCTGTCTCCTCTGCCTGAACCAGTGGGCTGAGCATACAGGTATAAGCCTCTGTGCTTTGCGTTTGTAGTTGCTGTAGATAGATCTTCCCTTTGGCTGGCTTAATGCCAGGGTAGGGTTTGCTGGTTTGGGAGCCAGGTGGTGCTGGCCGGGAGAAAGGCGCAGTAGGCTGCATATCACAAAGGGGGTCCTTGGAGCTGTGTAGCCAGCCAGGGAGCTGGAGCACCTGAAGATCATCTAAGGAGGAAGATTTCTTTTTCCTCCTTAAATATGAGAGTCTATATGGCAAAGTTCCCAACCTGCTGGGCAGAGTGCACCCAGACAATTTTGTCTACCTGTCCTTTCTCCTGAGCAGTAAGCTCTGTGCAGTCCTTGCCCCTTTAGCAGCCCTCTTGCTAAGGGCGTCCTTGTTATGATGTCTCTCAGACTGCCCACCTTTCTTTTGCCCCAGGGCAGCAGGATATGGATCTGTGTTTTCCACAACAGCTGGAATCACAGTCTCTCCAGGAATTCTGCCTGTCTTAGCTTTCCAACCCTGTAATCACAAGAGTATCATGCAAGCACCATGAATTGTATGTTTGTGCTCCCAGAGCAGATCTCCAGAGTTAGGTATTCAACAGTCTCAGGCCTCCACTCCCTCCCTGCTTTGTTTCTCTTCCTCCTGCTGGTGAGCTGGGGTGGGGGAAGGGTTTGGGTCCCGCCAGGCCATAGCTTTGGTAGGTTACCCTGCTCTATGAGGTCTGCTCTTTTCTCCAGGTGTATGAGGTCTGGTGCAGTTCTTCTTCCTGTTGCTCTTTCAGGAGTAGTAGTATCAGTTATATTTTCATAGTATATGCGGTTTTAGGAGGAAGCCTGTGTCTCACCTCTCACGCCACTATATTTAACCCTCCCCAGTATTAGAGGATTTTTGTTAAATGTGACTTGAGACTGAGCTGTTTTGTTTTACTTTCTGCATCTGATTTTTAAAAACCCTCTCTACCATTCAGATACCAACTCTCACTTCTTAATAGTTCTGTCTGGGGTTCTGGATTCTAACCCAGCATGCAGAAGTTTATATACTTTGAGATTATAAACTTTTTATGCTTTTTTGTTTTTAACTTCTTCCAATAAGTTTATATTTTTATAGTGAGAAACATGTAATAAAGAAAACAGAGGTTAGATGATTTCTACCCTTTTTTGTTCTGTTCTGGCATTTATATTATTTTATAATTGCATATTTGTTTACATATTTTTAAATATTTATGTCTACTTTCTCTCCTAGATTGCAAGCCTCATGAGGGCAAAGACTTAATTTCTTCATCATTGGATTTCCACCCAGTGCCTAGCAAGTGCTTTGTACATAGAAGAAACTCAATAAATGCTTGAATTAATGAAGGAGTAGTCTGAGGCAGATCTGGAAATCCACTAGCCCTGTTAGATTTTCTACAAAGAAAAATCAGAGGGCTCTCTGAGTAAAGCTTTGCTCTTTGTAATTTGCATGTCTATCAGAACATGAGATTTGTGACATCTATTTTGACTGTTCTAGATTCTTTTTGTCTACTTCTTGGAGGCGTCTCTGGTTCCTGGTTATGTATCTATAAAGAAATTTGCCAGATACATGGCTCCAGATAGGTCCAGTGTAACAGCACTGCCTTGCATTGCTTAATGATTATTTCAGGTGGCCTGATCACAGTATATGCTGAGCACCAGCTGTGAACTTAATAGCATGTAGGTGTTACATTGAATAGGAAATAAAAGGCAGGCTCTCTGCTTTTAGGATGCCTGTGATGGTAGTTGAGAAGACCACAGGGCTACGATTTCAGAGGAGAGTTTGGGATAGAGTTTAAGCTTCTAAAGGATTTTTTTTTCACTGTCCTCTTCATATAACACCTAATCACAGTGCAGTGCTGTCACTAGGCTCATGCATTTGGGGTACATTTAGTGAAAGGGCCTGCCAGGTAGTGAGCATTTGGGGTGAACATTTGAGCCCCTGCACTCCTGGTACTTATAATCTAGTAGAAGGAGACAGACAATATAGAAATAAATGAAATTACGAGGAAACTGTCAGGGAGTAGTAAGCACTAGTCAGAGGAAGTAGAGGGAAACGCAGCAACATTTTTCGTTTGAGTGGTTAAGGAAGGTTTCTCTTAAGAATTGGCTTTTAAGCTGTGCATAATAAGAGGAATCAGTCGTGCAAATACGGGGGCACAGTAGGGGAGGCACAGTGCAGGCAAGCAGAGGAACCAGCTCCTGCAAAGGCCTGAAGCAAGAGCAAACTTGGCCTGTTGGAGGAACTGAAAGGGCACAGCTGAAAATTAGCGGGGGAGGAGGAGGGAGGAAAGAGACGAGTTGGAGCGGTGGGCAGGTCCAGATCACCCAGGGCGAGCAGCTCGTTGTGAGTTTCTGAGTGAAATGCAGAGCCACTGAAGAACTTTAAGCAGGGAGACATATGATATGATTGATGTTTACAAAATATTCCGCTGACTAATGTGTGCAGAATGGAAAGCAGTGAAAGCAGAGGAGGGGAAACGTGTCCCAAGCCTATCAGAGGGAGATGCAGAGGGCTTGTATTAGATCAGTAGTAGTGGAGAGGGGGAGACAGGTGGACTCAGGATGTTTTGAAGGTAGAATCGACAGGATCCTCTGATGGCTCTGAGGTAGGGAGAGACGAAGCCAAAGGAACCAAGGAGAGTCCCCCCATCACTAGAGTGAGCTGCCAGTACTGCTGCGTGTGAAGCCTGAGCCCAGAAGCCAAGAGAACAGAGTGTTTCAAGGAGATGACAGTGGCCAACTATGTCAGATATTTCTGATGTGGAGAAGTAAGATAAGAATAGACAAGTAATCTCTGGGTTTGGCGATGTGGAGACACTGTTGACAGCAAGAGCAGGCTTGGTGTCATGGCAAGGAAAGAAGCCCTAGTCCTTTAGATAGAAGGGAGGCACAGGAACAGTGATTATAATCAGCCTTTTCAAGAAGTCTGCTATGCAGGGGAGCAGGGTATGAGGTAGGAGTTGGAAGGAATATGGGATTGAGAGTTTCTGTTGTTCTAAGGAGAGATACTGGAGCATGCTTGTGTGCTGATTGGGATGAATTAGTAGAGAAAGACCCAAAGTGCAGAAGAGAGAATGGATAATTTCAGCAATAGATTCTAGCAGAAAGTGAAAGGCTAAGTTCCAAGTCAAGAGCACAGCTGTTTCAACTTTGTCAGGAGCAAGGACCCTTTATCCAGACTAATATGAGAGGGAACAGTATCTCCAATGTAGGCAGGTTGGGAGTTTAGATATGGGAAGGAAAGAGAGTTCTTTGTTTAACGTCCCTTCTATTTTTTAGTGATGTATAAGACAAGGTTAAGGGTGGAAGGGCACAGGTGTGTGAAATTTGAGCAGAGAGAAAAAAAAGAGAAATGGTTTTGAAGAATGGAAAATTGTAGATTATCTACTTTAGTGTCTGTTTGAGATTTATGGTCATATGTTTTTTATCTAGAAACATTCAGCTGTGGGGATTGCAAGCCCAGAGTAAGTGATAGCAGGGTTTAATCAAGTTGGGACTTAGCCAGACACTGCTACAGAAGGAAGGAGGGGTTGGTGATTTCAGAGTGTTTACAAAGGGGTGATTATAATAATAATCCATGAATGCTTCACTAGGGAAGGAGGCAAGGACATGAGTGGGTTGACTGACTGTAGCACCGATGGATTCGTCATATGGACGAGGTTAAAGAATTTTTGGAGTAACAGTATTCAGAGGAAGTGAACTAGAAGTACAAGAGCTGGTGATCCGAGAACTGGCACTTGAAATTGAGATGTCAGAAAAGACCACAAAGTCCAGGACATGATCGTGGGGCGGGATGCATGAGGCGGGGAAGAGGAGGAGGTCACTGGAAGTGAGGAGGCAGAGGAGGGCGATTACGGCTGGAGTCGTGGATGGATTATCCACGTGGATTCTGAAGCTGTAGGAGTGGCAGAGGAACAGATGAGAGTCTGGAGATAAAGGCAGGGCTGAAGAGGGGGAGCACCCGGGGGTTGGTCGTTAGTAGTAACGGGGGCATAGTGGAGTGCTTAAAGGACCTGGGGATTTTGAAGGTGGAAGGAAAATGATTTTGAGGTAAAAATGGGAAGCAAGGATTAGTGAGGGAGAGAAAAAACACAGCCACCGCTTATGAGAGGCAGGATTCAGTAAGCGACAGGGAGACAGGGCTACTGGCACTGTCCACCTGCAGAGATATCATTTACACGGGAAGCAGTGTGAACAATACCTTCCTGAGCTGTGCGACACGGCCATAGTGCAAAGGGAAAATTCAGAGAAGCTGAAGATACAGAAGCATTTTCCAGGGACAGAGCATGAGTTTCCAAGGGCCCAGTGGAAGGTGTGGACACAGAGAGATGCCAGGGGATGAGAGCCCAGAGGGTGTGGGTGGCCTGGGAGGCCTGAGCTTCCCATGCTCTATAAGTACTTCATCCACAGATTGACCTCGATTCCTAACCATCTGTGTTATGCAGGGTAATTTTCCCAGCCCTTTGGATTGGAGACAACTAATCTCCAGAACTCTATCTGCAGTCGGCAACAGTCTGAAGTAGTTTGCGTGCAGGTGTTTTCGAGGTAGACAGCTCCCCAGAACAGTCAAGGTCAGGCAAACGTGTGTGGCTCTGGGCCATTGCCGTTCTTCAGCCTCTCTCCAGAAGCATGTAGGAGAAGATCGTGTTACTTGGAGAGATGCCCAGCTGCTCATGGGGCGCAGTCATCCCCAACGCTGTCTTCTTGAGCGTTTCTTCTGTTCCCAGTCCCTGGGTCTTCCCACGTGAACTAGCCCTGAGCCTACATCCATGAGGGGGGTTTACACAGTCTGTGGCCAGCATACAGATCATCTTTCCTTTCTTTCCAGAGGCGGTGACCGGTTTGGTTTTCCTAGCGTTTTTCGAATGCCAACATCCTCATAAATGACATGTGCCAGCTTTGGAAACCTTCGCAAATGAGGTAGTAGTTGTTGAGGTGCTAAAACAGCCCCAAATCCGAAGTCTTGGGTCTCATGGTGTCATGCTCATCCCTCTTTGCCCCACTTACTTATTACAGCTACAATTCTGTAGTTGTTGTTGGGAATAAATAATTCTCCCAACACGAGACCGTCAGCTTCATGAAGGCAGAGCCCACATCTTCCCCTCCTGCTCGCCCCTGATCCCGGCACAGGGCTCAAGGGAGGCCCTTTTGGATGACAGCGCCGAGTGGACCCCTGCCCCTCCCCTTCCTGCCTGGTGGCTTCTCACACTCTCCCTGGGCTCAGGGCCCTCAGCTTGTCTCCCAGCTGCGGCTCAGACCTGCTTCACTCATGGGTGCCCCGGGCTCTGAACCACCGCCTTCCTCTGAAAATTAAGCTAGGTCCCCATGCACATTTAGTCCGCTCACCGAAGACATGCCGGTGATGGCATTCAGGCGCTGGCTAGTGAAAGCAATCTTACCTTGGGTTCAAGCCCTCATCCTAGCATTTAAGTAGCTGTGAACTTGGGCAGGTGACTCAGCCTCTCTGAACCTCAGTTTTGCGGCTTGCAAGATGGTGGTAATAGTATTACATACTTCATAAAGCTATTGGGAGAAGTAAGTGAGAGAGTGCCTAGTTGTTTCACCCCATGCCAGGGGTAGGGGAAACTCGCAGTGACTGATTGTTGCGATTATTGTTCCCATGGTATGCTGGCAGTGAGCAGCATTTCTGGACAAGGGGAAGATGCTAACAGCCCCAGACAGGTACTCCTGATCTCAGAGATTCAGGAGCCTCTCAATGCCCGTCTGAGGATGGGAGAAGGGGGATCTCCTCTCTCTGCCTCTCTGGGAATGCATGCTAATGCAAACTGCAGAGAACTTCTCCCAGGGTACCAGGTGGGCTCCAAATGGCAGAAAGATAAATCTGGTGACTGAACTGTTGAGAACTTTCCCTTGACAAAAGTTTAAAGGGACAATTCTTTTATCCTTTGCTGACGTACAATTTAATGATTATACCTAAAAAATAAGAAGAAAGTATTATCAGGCTTTTTTTTTTTGTCAAGCACAGAGAAGGAGGTGTCTAGCTACTAGATTTTATAGAAGACAGTGAAATGAGATAAACCATGGTAAAAGCCTACATTCCATGCAATGTCCTCCTTTCCATTCCTGCCCTTAACACGATGCATTGTTCTTCCAACTTGTTTTTATTTTGAGTTTATTGAATGTACACTCATTCAACTACCATCAAGCTCCTGTTCGGGGTCAGGCGTGCCAGCCTTGGTGTGTAGAAGCCAAGATGAACCAGATGAAGGCTGCTTCCTGAGGCTTCCTGACCCATGTGAGGTGGGAGGCAGTGGTCCATGAGGCTCTGGGTCAGACGGGACCCAGGAGGGAGGGGAAGCACCCATCATGCACCAAGCACCGTGCTAGACACTGGCCCATTTGATCCTCTTGACTGCCTTAAAGGCAAAGCAATCCTGATTTTGTGGCCTATAGAAAGGCAGATGAAAAAGTGGAATTTAGTGGCAACAATGAGGGCGTTATACCTAGACTCAGTGGTAGATTTTCTGATACTGTCCTTATCTTTACTTCAACTTATTCACCTATGGCAATGATAATAACAATAACAGGCACATTTGTCTCTTACTATGTGCCAAGTATTCTTCTGAATTTTATACATACAAACTCATTTAATCTAGCTGAGGTATGATTATAATCCCCATTTTATAGGTGGGGTAATTAAAGCACAGAAATATCAAGTTATTTGCCCGGAGTCGTGTGGCTTTCTTAGCTGCAAAAGGGAAGGGAAGGGAGAGACAGAGTCTGGGAATCCGGGCCCTGAGCCGCTCTCTGCAGAGCTCGTCTGTTCCCTCCCATGTCCTGATTTTTAAAACTGAGCTTTTATGTCTCTCTGTAGGTCTCAAATCTTTTTCTTTTTAAATAAAGATGAAAGAAATAATACATACATACATACATAATGGCATTGCAATGCTTTTTCTTAATTCAAGAAAATTAATAACCAAAACACTTAATCAGAGCATGAAGGAGAGGAATAGAAAGAAATTCGGGGAGAGTTCGCATTTTGCTTTCCATTCATTTCATCTTCACAAAAAGGATGAAGCATTCATAAACACGCGCACAAATACCATAGCACAAATTCCAGACCAAACTTGGAGAATGCAAGCAGAGAGCTTAGGTGTACCACACCCAGGGTCACCAGCACGATGCATTAACATAGTGTTTCCATGGCTCTTTGTTTGGCCTCTTCAGTTCATTTACTTCCCCTCTTAAGGCTTGCTGTGAATGTGTGTGTTCCTGTGTGTGTGTTTGGGTGTGAGTTTTGTTGGTGAGAGTGCACATTCTCTGAGTCAGGGAATGTCCTGAGCCTTTTCTTATTTTGACACACACTCTCACTCCAAACACACATACACAGAGAAATTTGGACAAAGAAGGCATTTATTGCAGACAGTACTGGTATTCATCCCATAACCTGTCTCCCCGGGTGTCTGGTGAGTAAGCCCAGATTTTACTTTGGGTGGCCACGCGCTCAGCTTCAGGGCTGCGCGTTCTGTGCCTCCTCACAGCTAGAGCTGGTCAATGAAACCGAGGCAGAAGCTGCTGGGCAGGAATTCCAGGAAATCTCCAGAGAAGCACATTTAAAGTTCTTCCCTTTTCTTCTTCCTCCTTTCTGCCTAGAATGTGAAAGCGGTGAGTAATACTGTGGTAGTCACCTTTGCCATGAGGGAACTTCGAAGATGAACACCCTGAGCTATGGTTAGAGAAAACCAAAAGTAGAAGGAGCTGTCACACCAGCCCTAGATTGTCTGCATCTAGACTTCTTTTTACATGACAGTGAAATAAAATTTTATCTGCTTGAAACCATTCTCCTTTCTGATCTGGGTGGCTAGAAGCCAAACACAACTCCTGGTGGGCAGAGGATTCTATAGTATGTTAAACTGAATGAAAACAAATGAAACAAATGAACTGAGGACTTCCCAAAATGAATTTAAATGTTGTGTCTTCATCTTGTGGATTAAATAGTAAGCCCAAAAGGTGGTAAGTGAAAAAAAAAGATTATTCTATTCCACACACATACAAAAAAACAATAATTAAAATGTTAAGGTTGTGACGTTAGGAAGAAGAACATCTCCCAGATTTCCAGTTTGAAATGTCCATTCAGCTTAGCTAAGTGTTTCCCCCTTACTCATTCTTTCTTCCCCTTAGGTTTATTAACAGAAACTGTCGATTTTACGTGGCATCTTCAGAAAGTCCACCTGCTCTCGGCTGGCTGGAGGCCTCCTGGGCTCTTAGCATTTGGGTAAACACAGGGCAATCCACCCTCTCCTCTATGAACACAGGAAAGCCTCTGCTCCTCTCTGTGAAAACCAAGTGCTTTTCAATATAACTGTTCTTCACCGACCGGGTGACGAAGGGGAGCCTGAGACACATGGCTGAGTGGAGGATTTTATCGTTGGGCTTTTTCTGGGAGAGCATGTTTTCCTCTCTCAGGATTCTTCTCGGTCCATCATGAATTCTCTGCAGTGTGAAACTGGAAGCAGGGAGAGCCGGGGAGGCAAGAGGAAGGAGGGCACAGAAGTGCTTCCAGTGCCCGGGGCCGGGCAGACGTTTCACGGTCAGCTGGGAGGTGGGAGGAAGGCTGATCAGTCGTGTTTGCTGTTTGGGTGAAAGTGTGGTTGGGGCTGATTTTCAGCTAGCGATGGTTGAGGAGCTGGGCTGTGCAGTTCCTAAGAGCCTAACGAGTGGCTCTCAGCCGCCTGTGGACCCGGCTCCAGCAGCCTGCCGCAGGGCGTCCTCCGGCCCCTTCCCACCCGCTCCGGGAGGCTTGCCCGGGGCCTGGGGAAGGGGACGGGACAGCGGCGCAGAGGCCCTAGTGACTGGCTCGCAGCAGCGGAGCTGGGATGCGCGCCCACCCAGACACGTCCCAGGCGCCGTAGGTCCTTCACTCCTGCACTGAAGGGACCCACATAAAAAGGAAGGAAGTCGGAAATGAAAAGTAAAGAAAGAAGGACAGTGAGGCCAGCTTCGGGCTCAGGCCGAGCAGGTCTCTGCGGCCTCGAGCAGGGCGCTGGGGGCGGGCGGCCACCTGCAGGCACAGTGGGTCAGACCCAGTCTCATGACCTGCATTTTGGATTGTCGAATGGCTTTAACACTTTTAAAGGGTTGTAAGTAAACAAACAATCAAATTAAAAAAAATTAGGTGAAAGACCAAATATGTCCCACAAAGCCTGAAATAGTTACAGTCTGGCCTTTCCCCCTGTGCTGGGCCTGGCATAACTCCTGGGACTCACTAGCCTGGGGTCAGCTGTAGGAGAGAGGGAAAGAGAAGGGAAACCACCCTTCAGTAAGAGTCGCCTATGACCACCACGTGACATGGATGTTATAATTTAATTCTTAAAATAACCCTAAGATACGGTTTGCCCTTGCTGTCCCCCTTTTCACCAGAGTAGGAACTAAGGCTGGAAGATGGATTTGCCTGTCTGAGTTCACAGCCAGGAGGTGGCAGAACTCAGCCTGACTTAGGTCTCTTAGGCTATAGACCCTCACGTCACACTGCACGGAGCCTCTTCCCCCAGGATTCAGCCTCCAGCCTCCAGCCTCCATGTGCCTGAGCTGCTGACCGGGGGCGCTTGGCTAGTGGGAGAAGAGGAACATGCCCTGGGAGCCCGTATGTGACCAGAAAACCCCTCCAGGAATCTAAGCAACCAAGGGGACATTCGTGAGGGGCAGCAGAGGAGGAAGTGATTCGTTCTGTCAGGAAGCTGGGCTCAAGGCTTTATGGAGAAGCTGCCAATAAGCTGGTCCTAAAATGAAGGCTATTCCTAGCAAGGGACAGTCTGAGTGATCTCAGGGAACCATGAAAGAGTGGGCCCTCCAGGAGCTGGTAGGTGGTTCTCTGCTTACGGCACAGAGTTCACAGTAGGGGTGGCAGCACAGCCCTCTGGACAGCTGAGATGGAGCTGGGTTAGGACAGGCCAAGTTCGAACCCCACCTCCTGGGACCCTTCAGTTGCTAGGGGCAGTGGCCACTGGGCAGGTAGGAAGGAAAATGGAAAACTGCATAAATTATTTGGAATTAAATGAGATTACATGGGTGAAGGGCATATTAGGCATCTGGTGATATTCAGGATGCCTAATGTAAGAAGAGTAAGATTTCCCAGTAACAGAAATGTAATTATACCTTCACATTGTTAGTTATTTTGTATAAAAGATTTAATGAAATAACCACAATCTCTCATATAATTAATATTAATCCTCGATTAATTAGCATTTGCCCCAGTGGAGAGCTTGTTCTCCCTCTATCTCTCTATGCCAGCACGTGGGCCCGCAGTGAGAAGGCGGCCACCTCTGGGAAGAAACCCAGCGAAACTGGACCGTGCTGCCACCCTGATCTTGGACTTCTAATCATCAGAATTGTGCAAAAATAAATTTCTGCTGTTTAAGTCACACCATCACTGGTGTTTGTTGCAGCAGCCCAGGAAGACTAGGATAACCTGCCCGTACAACAGAGCATACTAAAGACGGAAATCACTCTGAGCGCTGAAACCAGAGACACTTTACTGAAGACATTAATTATGCAAGAGTTAGGCTGAAAAGCCAGCAGCGGACTATGAGGCAACTCAGAGGTTCACACCAGCAGAAACTGCTGCTACCCCAGGATTGCGAGGATGAGGGGAGGAAGCGGGGTTTCGAGAGCCCAGGGCCAGGTTATGCATCGGAAGCTGAGGATGGGCTGTGTGGAGAAGGAAGGAACTTCAGGAGAGACGAAGCTGCTGTTCAGATGGAGAAAAAGAGGGAGAAACACCCTTATTTCTTCTTTCCTCTTCCTGGACTCCCAACACCAGTCGCTGGCTGAACCCAGCCTAGTCCAGGCGACACTGGGACGGCGTCCCCTGAGGATGCAGCAGAGCAGGGAGACAGGGACTGGGTCTGACAGCAAGCAGGCCAAGGACTTGCAAACCAGTGGAGTCCCCTGGTGTCCCTTCCTCTGAGGGCATTAAATCCAACCCAAAGGCCCCGTCCTCTTGACTCCACCTGACCCAGATGATCTCCCAGAGGCTCCATCTCCAAACACCAACATGGTGAGGATTAGAGCTTCATCATATGAATTTGGAAGGGGGCGGAACATGCAGAATATAATGTAGGTATTATTATTTTTCATATTTAATGCTGCTTTGCAGATTAGAAAACCCGGAGTAGGAGAGGTCAAGTATTTTTCCCAAAGTCCTAGGTAATAAGTTCCAAAAGTGTGATTCAAATCCAGGTCTAGCTGACTCTAATCACTACTAACTACTGCTGCAGTTGCTTCACAGGGTGTCCGCATAAGGACCCAGTCACCAGGTATGTAGTTGATTTGCTAACACAACTCAGCTGAATTCCTATGACCTGTACTGGCTTGTAGGAAATGGTCTATGCTAATTAAATCATATATGATTGATGAAATACTTAATAATATAGAACTAACATGTGTATATCTCTCACCTACTAAAGAGCTCACCTACTCATTACCTCATTTAATCTTTGTATTATGCTTGTCGGATGGAAGGACAGATCTAGATAGAACTTGAAGGTCAGACAGAGCAGGTTAATTGCTGCAAGTCACCCAACTAGGAAGGGACAGAGGAAAGGACACCCAGACTCAGATCTGCTGGCTCTTTGCCCTGATGGCCCCAGTCACAGCAGGTAGGGCTGCAGTGGTCCTTAGAGATTAACCAGAATGACAAAAACCCACTGAATGGGGGCTTCTCCTTATTTTCCTGAGTGTCATCAGATTCATTTACTAGCTTTTCAGATAAGGGATCTGAGGACTTGCCAGTATACCATGCTGCCACTTTGAAGTTACCTCCTTCAAGGGAAGCTCTCTGCTGGAGAAAGGGCTGAGTATGGTGGGTAAGCAGGGCTTGCAAGGAGAACATCCATGAAGCACTTGCCTGGTGGCAGCTGGCTCCACTGATATTTCAATGATTCCATTTGTGTAAGAATAGACACCTCTAAAGCACTTGAAAACATCTTGTTCTCTTTAAATAGGTTAAAAAACATCCATCTCTTTTGTGTGCTCTCCTCATTCGCTTAGCAAGGCCTCTTTCTTAATAGAATCCGGGGTCTGGAGCACAAAGTGAATCTGAAAGTCGTTTGAAAGATAATGGGGAAAATGAGGGATCATAAAGTTTAAATGTCTTATTGGGAGATAGATTATTTAACTGATACATTATTATTTGTACAACCAAAAGAGAAAAAAAAGTGAGCTTTCTCTGTGCGTTTTTTATTATGTTGGGCAGCTTTGGGAGAGAGATGGATTAATAAAAAAGGGGGTCCTGCCCTCAAGAAGTACACCATCAGCATAGAGGCTTAGCTATGTGCACTGGTCCCTGTATATCAAAATTAATAATGATAATGTAATGAAAGACATAATATGGGTGATAGCATTAATTCATGGTTTGCCCTTGGGACTGTTCATCAATCTTGACTTAGTATCAGAAGAGGGAAGTTTTGAAACATAAAAAGCTACCAGAAGTGAATTCAGACTCTGGGTGAGGAACCTCTAGTCCAGGCTTTATCTGGCCTTTGGCTTTGTTTGTCTGGCTTGTGGCAAGTTTCCTAAATTAAATATCTGGAGGCCTGCTCCCTTAAGAACAGCAAATACAGAGCTCCCCAGGTCTAACGGAGACTTCTGGGCCCCCTCCTGCTGGATGTCCTGTTTGGCTGTTTACCTGGGAGGTTCATTCTCCTGAAGCCACAGCAGGTGGTTCTGAGGGGCCTGGGGCCCAGCCTCCCCGGCCCGCATCAGGGACTGTTTGTCTAAAACTCGTATGTTGAAGATCCACCTGCTGATGCTGCTGTGTTTGGAGATGGGGTCTCTCAGGAAGTAATTAAGGTTGGATGAGGTCGTAAGGGTGGAGCCCTAGTCCCATAGGATTATTGTCCTCACAAGACGAAACCCAGAGAGCCCTCCCCCTCTCCCTCCCAGGCACACAGAGGACATGGTGAGAAGGTGGCTGTCTCCACGCTGGGAAGAGAGGACTTCCCCAAAACCAGATTTGCTGGCACGGTGATCTTGGATAGTTCTGGACCCCAGAGCTGTGCGAAAATAAACTTTGTTGTTTAAGCCATCTAGTCTATGGTATCTTATTGTGGCAGCCCGAGCAGACAGTCAGGGAGCAGAGCTCCCCAGCGGTGCATGAGGTGTGCTTTGTGGCGATGAAGGCAGAGGCCTGAGTGGGCTGCATGGCTCTGTGACTTGACCTGCCGGGGTCAAAGTGGAGATGGACTCTTAAGAGGTTGGGAGGATGGCAGGGACGTAAGGGGAGTGCAGACCAGGCTGGGTGAATGTTTGTAGGGTCAGCTTGGGGAGGGCACAGACTGAAGGTTCCTGGTGGGTGAGGGTGGTGTCAGAGCCACAGAGTGGAGGAAGCCCTGAGCAGCAGCAGGGATGCTTGAGGTGGGAGCCTGGCTTATGAAGAGAGCTGTCTCAGCTTCTCTCTGCTGTGACCTGCCTCTTCCTGCCTCCTTCCAGCAGGGCCTGCTCCCATTCGGAGCAATCTCTGGCAATTCTTTTGTCTCTTTTATCCAAATGAAGTGTCTCTCCTCCTTCTGTCACTCACACCCTTATTACCTCCCTCAACACACACACACGTACAAATGCAAACATATATATATATATATATATATATATATATATATAATTCTTACCAAATGACTCTTAGTCTTCGGTGTAGTTTAGGGGAGTGGCTCCAACTTACAAAGTTCCATGGAGAAGTTAGAGTGTCAAGAAATGGTTGATGGGCTGTGGAGGATAGACTCTCAGGTAGCTCGTGATCTGATAGTCACAGCTTTGTTTGACCCCTTGAATGTTGGCAGAGCCTGTGACCTCTAACCACTGGAATGCGGCAGAGGGGATGGGTGTACATGATCATGTTCGGGCAATCACATGAAAGGGAGGTGCTCGTCTTTCTAGAGCCTCCCTTCCTCTCCTTCCTTCCCTCTCTGTCTCTGTTTCTCTCTTGCTCGCTGACTTTGAAGAAACAAGCTGCTGTGAAACCTGCAGCCACAAGGAAATAAATCCTGCCAGCAGCTTGAGGACGCTTGGAGGCAGATCCTTCCTGTACAAGGAAAAGCCCCCTGGTGTTTCTCCTTTACTCTCACTCTGTCATGCTTCACTTCACTTCTGACGCTGGATATGTAGGTTTTTCTCACATCAAGCAATTCTCTGTGACACCAGCTGGGTGTCCTACAGTTCAACTCAGTTCTGACACTATTCACCTGGAGATAACATCAGATCCCAAAGGTGTAGGGCTCAGTCCCACAAGACTGCCCCACCCCCTTCAGATGCCAATCAAAAGTCCCAGTTTGTCACCTGTACTTCTGACCAGCTGGCTACATATAGGGGTTCCTACAACCCATTCCTTGGATTTGACACTTTGCTAGAATGACTCACAGAAATCACTCACAAGGAAACACTTAAGTCTACCAGTGTAATATATAATAAAGGATATGATAAAGGATACAATGAACAGCCAGGTGAAGAGATACACAGGTCAAGGCATGAGGGAAGGGACATGAAGCTCTCATGTGTCTGCCATGTGCACTCCCTCCCAGCAGCTCCAGGTGCTCTGCAGTCCGAGAGTTCTCTGAACCCCATCCTTTTGGGTTTTTTCGGAAGCTTCATTATGCAAAGACTGATTAAATCTTTGGCCATTGGCGACTAATTCAACTTTCAGTCCCTCTTCCCCATCTAAATGTCTCGGGGGTGGGACTGAAAGTTCCAATTTGGTAATCATGATTGGTTTCCTGACAACAACCCCATCTTTGGGGTTCCCAAAAGTCACTTCATTAACATTAACTCATGTGTGGTTGAAAGGGACTTGCCAGGAATAGCAAAGACACCTTGATCTCTTATCATTTAGGAAATTCCAAGGGTTTTAGGAGCTCTTTCAGAAACAGGGCTGAAGACCAAATATATATTCCTTATTACAATGCACAATATCACACTTGCCCTGTCAAACTTTTAATGAAAACTCAGCCCTGCACAACACCTTGGTTGAAGCCCTGCAGTCCCCTCAGGTAAGCTAAGCTGTGTGAAGACTCCCGGCCCACAGGTTGTGAGATAATGAATGTATATTGTTTTAGACTGCTAGATTTATTACCTGGCCATGGAAAACTAACACAGATTTTGGTACCAGCAAGTGAGGCGCTGCTGTATGAATATCCACAAACAAGGGAGTAGTTTTGGAAGCAGGTAGTCGGTGGGAACTGGAAGGCTTTTGAGGAGCATGACAGGGGAAATCATAAATTGCTTTGAACTGTTTATTAGTATAAATTTTGGACTTTGAGGGTGTTTTCAGTGAAGACTCAAAAGAAAATGAAGAGTAAGGAAAGAGAAGGAGATGGAGTCATTTCCTTGTGGTAGGCAGAAAACTTAGTGAAATTGTCTCCTACTGTTAGGTGTAAAGCAAAACTTGTAACTGGGCATTATTATTTAAGGAATTTCCAGGCAAAGCATTGAAGATGCTGCCTGGTTTCTTCTTGCTGCTTATAGCAAAATGTAAGCAAAGAGATATATTGAGGAAAGAACTGGTAAACAAAAAGAAGCCAGAACTTGATGATTTTGAAAATTTTCAGCCTCTCCAGATGGCAAAAGATGCCAAAAGTCATAAATGGCTCCGAAAATTGTGGCATAGAGAAAAAGTTTAGTGTGCAACTGTATAGTCTTGTGCTAAAACCTCAGAAAATCCAGATGTCACATTATTCACCCAGAAGGCCTGCTAATGATATTAAGGGTGTGCCTCACCAATCTTCTCAAGCTATAGGGCTTCTGGAAAGCATTAGAGTGGTGGTATGCCTCAGTCATCTGTTCAGATGCTGAAGGTAGAGAAAGGATTATCTTGAAAAGATCTGACTGTGGCTTTGTCAAATAGTGTAAACTCCACTGAAATAAATGGGCGACCCACAAAGTTCTTGAGAAAATGATTTCAGAAGAAACAGCAGCAGCCTCAACTGACAGTGACGAAGAGATTACACAATAAGGGAATGATGCTGAGTCCTGCACGTTCTACTGGCCATGAGGTTGATAAACTACTCAGCTGCAAACACGTGCTTCCTTTTAGGGAAAAGGATGTGAGACACAGAAAGTGGGATCAAGAGCCCAGAGGCCACAGCCGAGAGTCACATCTTGAAATATCATCAAGTATCTTCCAGTTTTTGACAAATGGGATTTCAAAACTGTGACGGACCTTTTTAATCTTTCATTTTAACCTTGAACTGTTATCCTATGCCCACCCCACCACTGTGTGTTGGTTATTCTGAAATGGATAACTTATCTCTTTCACAATTCTGCAAATGAAGAGGAACTTTTCCACAGGAGCTGCACCTAACAGATCATGCCCAGGAGACTCATCCTCAGCTAGATATGATTCAGATAATGAGATTGTGGAGCTGATGCTATAATGGGATGGTAGTCTTGGGAATCTTGGGAGGGGGTGGATGCATTTTGAATGTAGAAGGTTGCGAATCATTGGAGCCAGCATTCAGACTGTTGCAGACAGACTGCAGGGTAATCCCCCAGTCCCTGTCTTCTGGAATCACATCTTTGTGTAATCTCCTTGCCTCCTTCATCATGGGAGGGGCCTGCAACTTGTTTCTAATGAATGGGATGTGGCAATGGAGATGGAAAATGTGGTTCCATGTGTGTCATGGCTTTGCAGAAGCAAGCTACCATGACTCCTCCGGTCCCAGGAAATACATTCTGCCACAGCCTCAGGGGGCTTGGAAGCAAATCCTTCCCCAGTTGATCCTCTGATAAGAGCTGCATCCCAACCATAACCTTAATTGTTGTTTTATGAGACCCTAAGTGGAGGATCCAACTAAGCTGTGCCCAGACTCGTAGCCCACAAAAACATGTGCTGTAATAAACGTGAGCTGTTTTAAGCTACTGTGCTTTTGGTAATTTGTTTCACAGCGTAGGAGGCTAATACAAAAGCTTCTAGAAAGAAGGGCAAACAAAAACAGAAAGTGACAAAGAGAAAAACAGATAGCTTCATACCTCCACACTGACAATGTTTTATATCTGTTGTTGAGAGTTTACTAGCAAACTAGCACCCCTCTCTCACCCCTCAAGTTTTTATGATGACTTTATATACATCCATCCATCTGCTCATTCAATAAACATTTGTTATGTATCCATTGCTGTAAGGGCTTCTGCTGTGATTGGATTTATACTCCTGCCAGGTGCTTCCATATGTATGCACACAATTGCATGGTAAGGCATATCAGCTAAGGGTCCTAAGAGTGATATTTGGAATGTATATGTCCAAAGTGTGAGTCCCTTCTGGCCATTTACTCATGGAGTTTACTTATGGTTTATTGGAGGACATAGACAGTAAGTTAAAATTATAAAAGTAATTGTATAATCACATTTATGAGAAAGGGTATAAAAGAAAAGTACAGAGTTATCTGAGAGCATTTAGTGGGGGACCAAACCTAATGAGACGGGTCAGGGAAGGTTTCTTCAAGGAAGTACCACATCAGCTGAGACCTGACATGTAAGTAGAGGTTGGCCCTAGTAGCTGAGGGGAGAGTGGGTTGTGAAATCAGATTTTGTCAGAGGAAATGGCATACCAAAGCTCATGACGTAAGAGAAAACCTAGGGACTTCTAAAGAACTGAAGAGAGGCCAGTGTGGCAGCACAGTAAGAGCACGGCAGCCTAATGGGAGAAGAGGGTGGAGAGGCTGGCAGTGGTGGGATTATGCAAGACCTGGTGAAATCATCTGTGGCCTTATTGTTATTTTGAGAACTTTTAAATGTAAAGATAAAGGATGATTTTCTTTCTCTATTACAGACAGAAATGTTAAAAGGGGGAAAGGCTGCAGAGTGAACATGAGGACCTTAGATTTCTGGCAGGTGTGAGGGAGAGAGCACAGAGGTAGGGAAGCTGAGTCCATTGCTCCGGAAATTAGGACGGGAGACAGGCTTTTTAAGTAGGCGGCAAATAAGTTCAGCTCAGATGGAGAGATGTGGTAAATCACAACCCAGGCTCCTGGGAGAGCTTGAAAGGGAAGGAGACACTAGCTTCTCAGGTGCCCAGCAAGGAGCAGGGCCAGAGCCTTTGTCCAGGGCATTTTGGTAGGTTTTATGTTTTATGAGGACTAGAGTAGAATATATAATCATTTCATGCACCTGCAAGTCACACAACCAAGGGCGACCTAGTGAAGAGCCTCTCCAAACGTGCAGGCTAGAGACCTGTTGTCCTGGTTCCCTTAACCCAGCAGTGTGATTCTGGGCCAGTCATTCACCCATTCTGGCCCCAGTTGCTTCATGGGGTATGGGAGTAGAAGACCTCAAAGTTTCCAGGAGGAAGGATTGCTCAAATCTCCAGTCAATCTCATGAAGACGAGCCTGAGAGAGTGTGCAATGGATGCAAATAATACCTCAGGAAGGAAGATCTGAGGCTGTAGTTAGGAGAAAGGAATCCCTGCCTGGGCTGGTGTAGGGAAGACAGGGAGATGGCATAGCACTGGGGCTGGGATTCTACACTGTGCCCCTATGACCACTGTAGCTTGCATAATTAAAGATATTGTAAAGTCAAATGCCCCAGAGACTCATAATCCACTGCTGATTCTTTTCTTTCACCTGCCAATCTGCCAAGTTCTCCAATTGTTATTGTTATTATCATGAATTCTTTCTTCACAGTGGGACAGCTTTAATTAGCTTCCTTTCCTGTTTTCTCCCCTCAAGAACAGCACACAACATCTGATGGCACGTGTATGCCCAGAGAGGGTGGGATAAAGGAATAAACTGTATGAGCTAATAGCCCGGGAGAGGGTGGCCTGGTCAGGATAGGGGTGAGGATGGCAGAGAGGGGAAGAGATCCCAGCAGACAAAGCCCGCTCTGGCTTCTGCTTCCACATCAGCACCCAGTAACCCACCCGTGAATGATTCTGGGGGCCTGGAGAGACCATCCCATAGTTGAGTCTGGAATAGTCCCCTAGCCTTACATCAGCCTTGTTATTTATCTGATTCTTCATTTCCTGGATGGGTTTGGCCGAAAGAGCATCTTCAGGAGTTGATGTGCCAATCTAGTTATAATTCATAAGGCCAGAGGCTGCTGAATACTCTTGATTTTCCTACCTTACAGATGAAATCAAACCTGAGGAGTAAGAAGCCTGATTGATTTGGGTGACCTCAGTGCCAAACACTTTGGGATATTTCATGAGAATGTGAATGGTTGCATTTTTTTATTTTTTATGATTCAACTTTTTTGTTGTCAATTTTTTTTTTTAATTTCTGGGAAAGGTCTTCCAAAGTTTCAGGCCAAAGAACGAGATACAGTGTCCAAATGTGCGTCTCATTAGCTGAATGTTCATGGCCAAGTTGTATAACCCAGCTAATCTCACTTTCCTCCCTGGTAAAGTAGAGCTAATAATAATACCTACCGCAGGGGAGTGCATGGGGAATAGATAAGATAATTCATGTTCTGGTGCCAGATCACTACACATCACCAGCAGTTTAAACCCAGGACAGACAAAATCAGCACTGTGAGAATCTGTGTGGCAGGAAGGAAGAGGGTGGAATAGACATTACTGAACCTCAGTCATGAAAAAGCAAAGCTTAGTGGGTAGGTCTGGAACACACATTTTAGAGTCAGACTGAGGCCCAACTCCCGGTTCTGTCACTGACTACATGGCCGTTCTTTCCTCCCGGAGCCTAAGTTTGCTCATCTGCAGAGCTGGAATAAATATAGTATTTGCTTTGTAGGGTTGTTGGGGAATTAAATGAGATAATGCATTGTGGCAGAGACTTGCTAGATACACAACTAACCTGTTTTCTCTTCTTCTTGGGTTACCAGTAAACCATATTTCCCAGCCTCCTCACATCACAGTGAAGCTGTGTGACTAACCTGGCCAGTGGACTCTGGGGGGCAGTGAGATATACTGCGCAGTATAAGCCCTGCCCCTAAGAATTCCCCCATGATCCTTTATCCCTGTTGTTTCCTCGTCTCCTGAGGATCTTGGGGAGGGCTCTGGCGCTCAGGGCAGGCAGAGCTCCTCTGCGGAAGGAGCCTGGGTCCCTGGATGACTGTGCATAGTACCCCTCCCTCTGTCCCTGCCAGCCTACACTGGGGTATAGTTTGAACTCTTGAGATTTTTAGAATTGTTTGTTAAAAAATTTCATTGGTCCTGACTTATTCATTCCTATAAAGCCTACAGTAACTCCTCAAGAAATATTAGTTATTTTGTTATCGTTATTTTCTCCCTGACTGGAATGGCTGAGTTCTAAGCCCACCACAACTAAGTAAGGCTTCACACTCACAAGTGCATTTCTGATCTCTCCCTTGGCTGGAAGATTGACTCCTAAGTCTCTGGATTCCCTCAAAAAGAAATTAAAAGATTCATTCCTTCATTCATTTATCCAATCAATAAGCATACACTGAATGCCTACTATTTACATAGTTTGACCAGATGCTGGGAAATGCAGACATGACACCACCATTTTCACAGAATCTTTAATGTAGAGAGACAGACACACAACTAACCATACTATCATACAAAGAAAATGTGTGCCTTAGCCCTCACCTACTCATCATCATTTGTGGCCGCTGATACTTTACGTCTTAAGAAACCAGTAATATTCCTTCAGTGTTCAACCCAGGGTAGATCTATGGGAAAGTTTTGCCAAGTTTTTGGCAATCTTCAGCTTGACTTTACGCGCTCAGGCAAAGAGAGGAGGAAGGCGAAGCAGTAGCTGTTGTTTCACTGAAAACCGAATGTGTGTGCGTTTGGCGCTGCTGGGCGGCATCTCGTAGCCAGCCCTCTTGGCCTCTCCCGCCCTTTCTCTCCTCCTCCCCACGGCGGAGCGCCAGTGCTTCTGCACAGTGCTCACTCGTCCTGTCCTGCCTTCCCAGTGATAGTCTAGTGCTGGAGCTGCTCATCTTTGCCGCCTTCCCTTCCTGGAACTCAGGTCACGGAATACCCAGCACTCCCTTCACCCACTGTAGACAACACTGATGTGTCAAGGAACTCATTTCTGCAGAGCCTGAGCACACCCAAGCCATAGCAAACTTTCTCAGGACAGACCTCCCAGCAGGGCCACAATTAATCACTGTGGGCCCAAGAGCTGCGTGTATCTCCAGGTGCCTGTGATAGCCAGGATAATAACTCCTCACCCCCTTAAACTTATTTTTTAGAGCACTTTTAGATATATACAGTCTGTTAAGGACTTTGAGGGGGGATGCTCTATGTATTTTTGTACCCTTCAAGGAGAGCTCAACAAATACTTGAGGCCTGAGAAGGCCCTGCCCTTTCCTGCCCCCTCCTCTGGTCTTCGCTTCCATTCCCTTACCAGCTGGTCGCTCCTCAGCCACAGGTCCCATCTCTCTCCTACACACTGTCTGTTTGACCAGCAGTGCCATGGCCTCATAGGTTCATCTATTGTATCCTTCTGTTTCCAAGCAGGCCACCTCACAGTCATTCGGCACGGAGGAGTGCCAGACCTCCCGGAGGACAGCTGTCAGGGCCAAGCATCCTTTCTTGAAATGCTTGCTGGTAAAACCAATGGAAGGTCTTTGGACCTGTTTGCTGACCACCAGGTGGCCCAAAGGATTCCAAATCCCGACCATGGATTTTTCCTTTTGAATATGTCACTGAGTCTGTGCGCCAGACGAGCCCAGAGGCAAGACCCCGTAACTAGGCCTTTTCATTCATTATTGTTTTCAAGGCAGATCTGTTTCTCATGGACTGGGGCTTGTTGGGCGCCCCCTTGCCTCCTCACGCTCAGGGACCATGCTCGCCCGCAGGTGCTGCTGCGTCCTGCCTTTGTCCCTCACAGCGGGTTGCTCTCCTTTGGCTTGGATGGCTCAGCAGAAGCTTTTGATGCTCTGCAGGACGGGATCTCGGAGCTGCAGGGTTTATGTTGGAACCTGGTACCCTGTTCTGGGTTATCCGTGTGCGTGTTTACCCTTTGTCTGACCCGGTGAACGGGGCGGGGCGGCAGAGGGGCAGGAGGGGGTCGTGCACGAGTCATTGCAACCTGTCGTGCCTTGGAGGGCCCTTTCCCGGCGGCGCTAATCCTGGTAGGGGCCCGGGGGACAAGGAGGCGCTGACAGTGCGGTGAGGCCGCTGCTGAGACTGTCCCAGAAACTCACACCCTCAGGCATGGTCAGGGACGGTGGGGGGGGGAAAGAAACACAATAAAAGGAAAACGAAAGTTGGTGAAAGACTAGAGGGCAGGAAAGAAAGTAAAAACAGGAGAAAAATGTTTCCTCAAAAAATCTCTTGTCGATAACTTCATTAGAGGTCCTAGAGAATCTATTTCACACACCAAATAAGTCACCTCACATTGTATACAGGCGTGTGACCTCAATGCCATCCTAGGCTTGCTTTCCCCTCACAGCTTGTCCTGCACTTTGGCTTGATTCCACTTCACAGCAAACGACCACCAGTGGCCCTTGGCCAGCCTGTCTGCACCTCTCAGCCTTACTTCCTCAGGGTCCCCACTTCTGAGACTGTGGTCTCCCCTATCTCACATCATCTGTCTCAAAGCTTCTGGTTTCCTTGGGAGAAGGTAACATCAACTTAGGCCAAGCATCGCTAGTGCAGAATGCTCACCGAAGTGCTGGGGGTGTAAGTAACGACCTCATCCAGGTACAGCTTCCGGCTGCCGTCTGGCCATCAACTCTCCTCTTTTGCTCTGCCAGCTTTCTGTTGGTGTATGCTCCCATCTTTCCACATTTCCCCCAGCGCAAAGCTGTCTTTCAATTCTCTCTCTTCCCCTCTGACACTATTTGGCAGTGTGCTTTTCCCTACTTAGTTCTCTGGAAAATAAATACCTTACATTTGCATAGCACTTTGCAGTTTACAAGGTGTTTTCAAAAGCCTCGTTAAAAAAAAATGTTCACAACAATCCTGTGAAAATCAGATATTAACTCAGCTAATAGCTGGTGGAAGTGGATATTAAATCTAGGTTGTGTTATTCCATGTCCAGTGTCCATCTACCTCTCAGGAAGAGCCAGGAACTTCTGTAGAGTGAGGAAGGAGGAGTAGGGAGCTGGGACTCTGAGGGTTGGGTAAAGACTGAAAAGGTATGATGGGCTGGAGAGGGCAGGAGGCAGTGTGCAAGGCAGTGCACCACCTCTGGGCTTGGGCCTGTCTTGTGCCCGGGTAAATCTCACAGGCAACATCTTGGTTCAAGTCACCCATGTGTTTTCTTCCTCAGGCCCCAGAATCTGCCTTTTAATTTCATTTTCTTGATCACTAACTGTAGTTTATGACCATGGCTACTCTTCATTTATCTACTCGTTCTCTCTTTCATTCATTCATTCTTTACCCAACATTCGTTGGTGTCTACGACATTCCAGACAGTGGTGCCTCTCTTTCTCAGGCTTTCTCTGGAGGATCATGGGGCCCTGCACAGCCTCAGGGCTGGTGTCCTGTCCTGGGAGCCAGAGACAGCCTCTTGGAGAATTCTAGTGACAGGAGGTCAGTGGGCCCCTCTTCTGCAATAGCTCAACCTCCCTACTTTTCACTGGTACCCCAGGCAAAGCCTAAGACTACATGTTTTCCTATTAATATTCATGAGGCTGAAGGAAGGCATTTCTCCACTCCAGAGAAACACTCCAAAGTGCCCATCTTCCAAGAACTTCTTGGATGGAAGCTGGATGTGGAGATGACTCTGCTGACCCACTCTCTTCTGCCTCATGGCTTCCAAAACACCACATCGCCTGCCTCTCCCTCCCCCACACTGGCTGTTCCTTCTTAGGGTCCTGCGAAGCTTCTCCCCTCCATGTCAGAGGCTCCTAGGTCTCAGTCCTTTGTCTTATCTTCTCACTCGTGGTGATCCCATCCAATCTCATGCCTTTAAATATCACCTGTATGCCAACAATCCTTAATTTATTGCTCCATCCCAAATTCGGGCTAGTATAGTATACCTGTGTGGCCAACACTGCCACTTTGATGTCTAACAGATGCATCAAGCATCTATTATACAGCCCATCAGAATCTCCTGATCTTTCTCCACCAACCTGCTTTGCCCGTGGCTTTCTCCACTCCAGTCAATGGCGACTCCACTTTCCCTGCTGTTCAGGCTAGAGCCATCCTTGACACCTTTCTTTCTCTCTCTAATTCACATATAATCCTTTGTAACATTAATCTAATTCAGAATTTTCCACTTTTTACAATTCTACCCCTGGTATCATTTCTCAGGGAACCATTATCTCTCGCCTAGTCTGTTACAATACTTACTAACTGGTTTCCCCTGTCTCTCCCGCTGTCCCCTACAGTCTGTTCTCCACACAGCCGCAAAGGGATCACTTTAAAATACAAGTGGAATCATGTGATATCCCTCTTCCCCTTAATGGCAAACTTTAATGGCATCCCTTGATATTCAGAGTAAAAGTCAAAGTCTTTACAATGGCAGAGTAAATAGATTACATAAAAGGTGAAATTCTCCATTCCTTTCTGTATCTGTCTCCTTCACAAAGTAACTGTACAGCTCCTCCCAGCAGGAGGCGGAGTCTGTTTCCCCATCCCGTGAGTCTGGGCGGGCCCTGAGATCTGCTTGGCAGGATGTGGTGTGGAAGGCAGTGCGCCACCTCTGGGCTTGGGCCTGTCTTGTGCCCAGGTAAACAATCCCAGACTAGTCAGCAGGATGGTGAGAGACGTGTGGTCTAGTCGCCTCCTTGCCCGAGCTAGCAGCCAGTCAACAGTCAGGCACGGGAATAAGGCCCTTCGGCAATAGCCAGTCTACCACCTGACTTTCAATAAGCATGTCTAGTGAGATAAGCCAGGACAAAATCATCAGAGCCCAGGTGAACCAAAGATTTGCTTATTTGTAGAAAAGGCTTATTGATTTAAAGCCGCTGGGTTTGGTGGTTGTTTTTATGCTACACTTTTGTGACAGTAAAAACCTGAAGCAACTGACCTGTAAGGCACCTGTCACCCCCAGCTTCCTTCTCTCTCCTACTCTATCTTCCACTACTTTCCTCTGGCCTGCCCACTGTGCTCCAGCCAGAGGGGCCTCCTCATTCTTCCTGGGCCACACCAAGTATGATGCCCCAGCCTCGGGCCTTCCCGCTTGCTATTTTCTCTGCCTGGAATACTTTTCTCCATATGTCCCCAATGGCCACTCTGTCATTTCCTTTGACATGTGCTTAAATGACACTTAGGCAAGAGTAATATTCAAAATGCTTTTCAAACGGCGTTCTGAAGCCTGATGAGTCAGAGCAGGCAAGGGGACCGAGTACCCTCAGGGTCCTGCTTGCCCCCTGCTGAACTAGGAATTCATCTTCCAATAGCTGGATTGTAAGGAATGCTTCAAAACAGGAGCCCAGACAGCCAACGTGGCAGAGAGGGCAGGGGCCGCAGGGGGGCTCCGGGCTGTGCTTGTTTAGCCCTTGGCAAGGAAACATGTTAATATTTAGCGGAGGGATTAGCTCTGATCATAAGGAAGATGTCCCCACCACCCTATCACCCATCTCCCTTATCCCAGTGGACTGTCTAGGCATCTTGTTTAACTTAATACTCTGCAAAGCACTTTTATCACCATCTGATCTATAACATATTTGTCTACTAACTTGTTTACCACATTTCTGTTATTTTCCTCCCTCTAGAACAGTGCCATCCAATAGAAGTTTCTGTAATGATGGAAACGCCCTATGTCTGAGCTGTCAGTACAGTAGCCATGAGCCACATGTGGCCATCATGCCCCTAAGCCTCCAGCGGACCTGAAGCATTTGGTGCAGACACCTCCTCGTGTAACCTGTGGCCATAGCAACTTAGAAAATCAAACGTTTAATTTTATTTAATTTTAATTACTTTAAATAGCCTCATGTAGCTATTAACAAATACTGAGCAAAACTCTAGAACATAATAAAACTTTTTATAATTTATTCACTACTACATCCTCAGTGCTTGGAAGAGAATTTGGCCTATAAGAATTGCTAAATGAGCAAGCACATGAATATGGCAGGTAGGGAAGGCAGTAGGTTACACGAGGAGGTGTCTGCACCAAACGCTTCAGGTCCACTGGAGGCTTAGGGCCATGATGGGTGGTTTGGGGGACACAGAAGGTCGGCTTCTCTCCTATTACCCACATCATCCTCTCAGTTTGGTGGGATATGCCAAATAGGGGACAACTCCTTATCTGGACTGTGGTGCATTTATTTTTCACCCTCATCCCAACCAGTTTTGTTTGGCCTGTCCTTGTGGAATATCAGTGAGGAAAAGTGGGCCCCATAACACTGGGATTTCCTTAGCTCCATTCTTTAGGGGAGCCTGGGGTAGAGCTCAGGTGCTACAGGATGACTCCTCTGTAAGAACAGAGAGGGAGCCCACATGTCGGGGCTCTTCTTCCCACTACCGCTTTGGGGCTGGCAATACCAGCAGGGAGACACAGCTCCCTCCACCAAGCCTCCCACAGTGCTCAGTGAGTCTGGTGGCCCAGGGAGCCGGTCCAAGCACACCAGCACTAACCGATCCCCAGCCGCTGGGCTCTGCCTACCCGGGGACCAGTACCAGCTAGTACAGTCTCACTGCACTCTCCACTCTGGTGTGCTTGTGCGGTCCTGGTCCTAACTGTCATCCCAGCATTCCATCTGTGCAAGGCCCCTTTTACTCTCAAAAGTGTCCTGATAAATCACAGAAGATAATAAATTATGTGGTTATCCTACATATAGTGAGTTCTTATTATGCATCAGGCATTGTTCTAAGCATTTCACTTTAAACATACTTTTTTCTTGACACTTACACCTTGTAACCTATGGAGCAAGTATTACCTCCTCTCAACCTGGAACCTGAGAGGAGGAGGGATTGGCTTGCCGTTCTGGGAACCAACAGGTTTAGACCTTGGCAGTGACTGCATAAATAAGCACCAGGGGCCACATTCCCTACGCTTCCAGGCATCTAACACGGAGGGAGGGAGAACCTCCTCCCACCTCCTGACACACGCTTCTTATGGGGAGCGCCCTGCCAGGGAAGAGTCTTTCCCATGGCAGATAATTGCTTCTCTCAAGCAATCAATAACAAGACAATTCCCAGGGCCAAAGCACGCTCTTCTGGGATGATTTCTTGCATCCAGTAGAACAATGCTCATACTTTGGCTTTACTTCATGAGAGCTGATGTTTCCCACAGGATTCAAAACTCTGGGAAGGAGATGGCGCCTTCCAGGATGAGGTCCAAAGAAAGCAAAGAGCATGGATGGAGAGGCTCCAGCCCACTCCAAGCCTGGCACTTTCCCTGTTGACTCTGGGCATGTGAAGTCAAGGCTGAGGAAGAGACAGGCTAACCGAAACGCTCCAACTGCAGCTCTGCGATTCAAAGCAGAATCAAATGAACTCTTGGAGTTGGATGATTTCCAGATTGCTTATAAATGTCATAAAAAGGCCATGGCAGCACCATAGCTGTATTCCCTCTTTTGTTTTCACTTTTCCTTGGAGTCCTTTTTAAAAGAAGCTTTCAGCTCAGTGTATCATCGAGAATGCTAACAAAAGCATACCATTGAATAGCTCTTTATAATATATAAAATGTCTTTCATTTCTATCACTTCAGTGGGTCTGACATCAGCCTGGTGAAGCAGACAAGTCTGTAATTAGCATCCTTGTTTTAAAAGCGAGGGTACTAAGGTTCAGGGAGGTTGAGTGATTTGTTCAGATTCACCCGTTATGGTGATAATCAGTAGTATTACAGAGCGCACACATCATCTCATTTAAGGCTCACAGCCCGCCTTGAGGCAGGGACAGCTCTCCCCCAGGCACTCTGCGCCTGCCCACGGTCCCGCCATCCAGCCGAGAAAAGGTGCTGCTCGAACAGAACTGGGTCCGCACTCAGAGCTCTGTCGGACAGGAAATCCTGCGCCCTTTCCAATATACCAGGGAAGGTGTACATTTTCCAAAGTATTATTTAAAATGGGAGAAATTGTCTTACTGAGAAGCCTGAGACTCGTAGTGGGCAGAGAAAGGTGGGTTAGAAGTAACCCCAGACGTGAGACAGGAAGAGGGAGGTCGGGTCTGAGGGGCACAGCGAGCGAGCAGACGGCGGTCGGCGTGGGGCGGCGGGGGCCCGGCACGCAGTGTGCTCCGCGCAGCGGGGACCGCGTTCCTCCGATCGCCCCAGAGCACCCCGGGCGCTCAGTAAATAGTTGCTGAATGGGCTACAAATTCATAAAATAAAATAAGATAAAGAGAAATTTATTTTTAATGGTTCCTCTGTACCTGCATAAAGTCATGGCTCTCACCCATTTGCTGGGTACCTGATTAAGGACTCACCGAGTGTGATCTCTTTTCCTTCAGTAGCTATCTCATCTCATGGCAGCAGGCTGTAAACATGAAATGAATTTATTATTATGTCTAAATCACTGTTTCTAACAGGGTTCTATTGACTCTATCTTAAGATCTGTTGGGCACAAGCTGTATGTTTTGGATCACTTCTTGGTATTAAAAGCTCTGTCTAGTTTCAAACTCCAAGCTCAAACTCAACACCCCAAATCCAAAACTTTCTCTCCCCCTCCAGCATAGGCTCTTTTGGCCAAAGGTAGGAGCTGGGAGGTCATGGCTTGGTTTTGGGATGCTTCTTCACCACCTCTAGGTCAAGGCGTCGCCTGGTGGGATGGGGCAGAAGGTGAGGATGGCTGAGGCTGAATCTCCTTCTGTAACTGGCCGTGGGGTGGTGACCCAGTAACCTGGGCCCTGCAGTGGTGTGCTCTGGTTTTGTCTGCTTCTGGACGCTCTGCTACTGTGGTGTAGCAAATGCATGCAGCTCCCTGAGGGTGGGAGGCAGTGTGAACCCTTCCTCTCGACCCTTCATCATCAAGGACCCTGAGAGAGAGTGTCCACGTTTCCTATCCCCTCTACCAGTGGGCCACATTCTTCACCTCTTCCCATGGAGGGCTTGGTCTCATTTGCCACTAACGCTTCCTCTCTTCTCTAACACATGGACCCCTTCTGGTGGGGCCTGAGAACTGTCAGGGTCATCTTTCTCACTCAGTGGCTGTGAGACTGGGTAGGTTGGGGGCTCCTCCATCTTCTTCCCAGGCACAGTCAATCAGGGTCCTTTCTTACCTGCCAAAGCTCTCCAGCAAGACCTCTACCTTCAGAAAGCTCTAGAAATAAGTGGCACCAGTCTCTATGTTTATTTATAGCTCAGAACATCAGGGCATGGGTGACAGACTCTCTGAAGAATTCCTCCTTGCTCAGCTCCTATGGCAACAGGGACTGGGCTTGCGGATAGATTCTGCGTCTCTGCAAGGGTCCGGCAAGGCAGCAGACACTCCTCTCTCTGTGGCTGATTCTCCTAGGACTTCAGTACTCTCCATGACTTTGAGGGGCTGATACGCCTTCCCCTCTCGGCCCCCATACCGCCGCAGGCACCAGAGGCTGCAGAGTTCCACCCAGATCGGACCCTCTCTTGCTCTGCTTCTCCTCCCCGCTTCCCTCTGCGTGTAGACCAGGAGAGTGCGGAGATGCAGGGCTACTGGCTGCGTCTTCCTAAACTGGTTCTGGCTCCTCAGGGGAGTGGGGACGAATGGCTCTAATTATTCAAGACTCACTTTCTTTTTAGCCAACTTTAATCAGGAGTAATTTATATGCGATCAATGAACGCATTTTAAGTATACATTTGAGAATGTGTATGCCTATGTAGCCACCACCACAATCACGATATGGAACATTTCCAGCATCCCCAAAAGTTCCCTTGTACCCCAATCCCAGTCCCTGTTTTTAGTGCTGTTTTTCTTGTGGCCTCTAGTTTCCCCTACTGGGACACTCACTGTCTTGTAACAATTTTAACAGCAATATGTGATATTAACAGGTGTTGCCCCACGGAGAAAGGGTGTTCCGGGCCTGTAATGAATCCCCTATGAAACTGAAATAAGTCAAGGGAAAGGATAGGCTGGGAGAAACCATCGTTATTGCTCACAGCTTTCTCGAATTCCCTAGCTGACCCGGCCCTGCCCATCTCCAGCTGCGGCTCACGCTGGGCCCACACTGTGTGCTCTCTACTTCCCACCCACCCCTTCCAGGAGGAACTCCATTGGCGGGTCCTTGGTGACTGGCAGATGTCAGACCAATTACCTACCAGGAATGAAGGGGAGGAGAGAATGGCTGTTCTCTCTCCGCTGGTGCCCCAGAGGCTGCAAGAGGCTACAGTGGTAAACCCCTATTGATATGTAAATGATAAGTGGAAGATTCTGGAAATTCTGCAACTTAGCCCAAGAAAACAAAAACAAGGCTCACAAAAATTAATATCCCAAGGAATAATTGGAAAAAGAGCAATATCCTAGAGTAAGAAATGATGAGACTATGTCAGAAAAGGCTGGTGATAGGAAGTGGGTCCGGTCTTCTTACGGCAGAAGCAGGTACGGCCTGATCATGCAGGTTTTCATGGGCCATGCTAAGCAAATCTTTTAATCTAGAAATTAAACTACCACCTATGTCTAGAAATTAAAGTTCCATATCTCTACGTCAAAATGATGTGTGGACAGAGAGATGCCTTCACTCATTGTGTCCAAGAAAAGTGGAAACAGAAAGAATGAGACAGAGAGCCTATGAGAAGGGTTACACAGGGGTGAGCTTGGCAAATAGCCCTTATCTAAAAATATCTCTTATTGGTCTGTCAGCTGCCTAATTTTTTTTTGTACTGTTGGTGGATTTATCCTTCATGTATAACTTGAAGTGGTCAAAAAAAGAAAGAAAGAAAAGAATGCAGGACTAGGGAGAACTCAGGAAAACTGAATCCCCATCTTGATTCTCTCATGAAGAGCTGTCAATCCTGTCCATATCATTTCTCATCCTTGTTTCTCATAAACCATATTGGTAAATGGGTCTAATAATAATTGTCCTCATGGTGTAAAAGCTATTGAAAAACGGGAAGTATTTTACAGCCAGCTCTTGTGTCCTCATGGAGGGCACTTAACTTTTCTCTTGGCAGCCTACTTCCTTTTAGTTCAGAGAAAGTCTCAATAGTTACTGCCAATTCATCCTTTACATGAAGAGCAAACTGTCTTCGGAATGCGGAGGGGATATGAAGTATGAGCCCTGGTTTTCCTGAAGAACACTTCTTTTACCCCTTGTCAAAGCAAGGGGGGAAATGAAAAGAAATTTCTAACTGTAAGGGAGATAGGCTGAAAGGATCTTTGCTGTAAAGCTATGGGACAGAGACTAGGTGACTTATTTTACATTGCTAGCATTTTGTAAGTGTAGAGTTTCAGAGCATTTAAAAAATACTTAAGTATTTACATAAAAGAGAATATAGCATATGAGTAAAAAAACTAAAAAAGACAAAAATGAACATCTGCACACTCACCAGTCCAGTGTAAGAAAGAGGTTCTTATCAGTAGGTCATTTAAAGGCCCCCTTTAAGCCCTTCCTCATGCAGTCCCTCTCTCTCACCTCACTTAACCACTAGGGTGAGTGTTGTGTTTATCTCAGCGGTTGTTTTAAAACCACATGTGATAATATCCCTTAAGTTGTTTTAAGTGCTCTCTTGCTGAGTGTATTATTCTGCAACCTGCCCATAATGTCCACTTTTACATTTGTGAGGTTTTCTGCATGGATGCATGTAAACTCATCCTTTCAGTCCTATCTGATGCTGCGCTGCATGAATATGCCACAATTTGGTTACCATCTTCCTATTAGTGAAAATTTCTGTTGTTTTCAATTTTTACCATTACAGTGCTGTTTCAGACATTCTTGTCCATGTCTTCTGATGCATATGAACAGGAGATTTGATAGATTTTTAGTCCCAGTAATGAAACTTCCAGGTCTCAGTGTATGACAGATTCAACTCTACTACATAATGCCCCATAGAGTTCCAGGGTGGTTGTGCCAGTTTAAACTCCTGCTAACAACATTGTTACTCAGTCTTACCAACTGTGTATTCTCAGGCTTTGTAATATTTTCCAGATGGGTGGGTATAAAATGGTCCTTCTCTGTGACTTTACCGTTGAGGCTGCACATATCTTCAGATGTTTATTTGCCATTTATGCTTTCTATTCTGGTATTTGCTTAGCCCTTTTTTATTGGAGAGTCTGTTTTATTCTGCTTTGAGGAATTTAAGAGCTCTTCACATTTTTTATAAATAGTAGTCCTTTGTTCGTTATGTGTTGCAGATATTTACTCCAGTTTCTTGATTTTCTTTTCATTTCCTTTATGCTGCCTTTTCATGAACATGAAAGACATTCTGTTTATTAAGGAACAAAATTTCTTAACTTTAATATAGTTGAATTTATCAGTCTTCTTTTATGATCGGTAGGTATTATAGCAATTCTTGCCTAACTGAAGTCATAAATATATTCTATTTATTACACTAAAATTTTATTTTGTCTTTTACCTTTATCCTCTAATCCACTGAGAACTGATTAGGCTAGAAAAGAATTCTATTTTGTTCTTTTCTGTAAGGATCACCCACTGTCCCTGCATTATTTATTAACTAAGCTGTCCTTTTCTTCACAATATCCCCTCTGTTATATGTGAAGGGGGACTTACACATGCCGGCCTTCTTCTGGCCTCTCCATTGAACTGTTGGTCTCTCACTTAACCATTACCACTCTATTTCATTTTAATATCTTTATAATAATTCTTGATAATGTGGTAGGGCAATCCCTCTCTATCCCATGTTCTCCTAAAGGAGTTTTGGGAATTTCTTGACTCTTTGTTTTTCCATTTAAATTTTTTAACATCCTTGTCAAGGTGCATGAACATCCTACTAGGACTTTAATTAGAATTGCAGTAAATTTGTGGGTCCACTAAGGAGAACTGACACCTTTGCAATGGCAAGTGTTCCTTATCCATTTATTTAGCTCTTCTTTTATTAAGTTTATAATTTTCTCCAAAAAGCTCTCACAACATTTATTAGATTTATCCCTGGATAATTTATATTTTTGAAGATACTACAAATGACACTTTAAGTTCTGAATTTTGATCTGTCTAGCTGGTAAATAAAATGCAATTTTTTTGCAATTGATTTTTTATGTTAGTTTTTTTATGTACAAGTTTGCTGAATTCTCTTCTTAATTATATTATTTTACTCTAGTTTACCTAGGGTTATTTCATGTAGCCAGTCATATCCTATTTGGAAAAAAAATGGCAGTTTTGTTACTTACTTTCTAATCTTTCACATGCTATCTATTTATTTTTGTGTTATTTATATATCAACTATGACCTCCAATGTTGCATTGAATATAAATAGTAATAATGAAAATCCTTACCTTGATTTTTTCCCCCAGCTTATTTGAAGTATGATTAACAAATACAAATTATATATAGTCAGGTGGTACATGTGATTTTTTAAAAAGTGTTCAATGTGATGATTTAATCTACATGTAGAGTGTGAAATGATTATCACAATCAAGTTCATTACTATATCCATCACCTCAGTAACCATTTCTTTTTTCTTGATCTTACAGGGGAACTTCTAGTGTTTTGCCCTTAAGTTGAGTGTTTGTAATTAACTTTTTTGCAGTTGCTCTACATCAGGTTAAGGCAGTTTTCATCCTAGTTTGATCAATTTTTTTTCATGGACATATGACACATACTACAGGATTGCTTTCTGCATCTCTTGAGATGACTGTATGTGTTCTCTCATTTTACAAGCTAATATGAGAAATTACATCATGTCTTTGGGATGTTACAGATATGGCTAGCTGTTCTCCCAACCCGTTCCCCTCCTCCTTGGGCACACAACTCAAGTACACTACCGGCTGACCTTGCAGTCACATGGCATATGGCACTGAGTTCAGGCCAGGGTATTAATAGTGATATGTACCACTTCCAGGCCTGGTCTAATAGAATCTCCCAAGCGCTATCATCCCTTCTCATTCTTCTTCCACAGCCTGAGGTACCTAAGCATGGGACCTTGGAAAACATGTCGTAATGGCAGAGCCAGACGATGGGAGGTCCTGGGTCTCTCAATCTCTCTACAGAGGCAGATCATCTGCTGTGGACTTCTCATGAGTAGAAAGTAAACTATCATGTCAATCAGTATATATTTTAGAATTCATTATAGCAATTAGCTGGCCCTAAGCAATAATAGGAAAAGCCAAACTTAGTATTGATGTATCATGTTTTTAAACTTTATTAACATTGCTAAATAGAATTTACCAGTATTTGACTTAGGATTTCTTGAAACTAATTGCATGAATAAGATTGGCCCATAATTTAATTTTTTCATATTTTCATGGTCAAGTGTACCTTTCAAGATTATGCTAGTCTCATAAACTGTGTTAGGGACTATTCTCTTTTCTGTGCACTAGATAGCTTGCATGTTTCTAATCATTTTTTTCTTTTTATGTTTGGTAGAACTTTTCCAGCCTGCTTTATCTCTGTGGGAAGATTTTTTTTAAATGGTGTTTAATGACTGTAGGCTCAATTTTTTTATTTATCTTAAGTCTTGGTAAATTATATTTTTCTAGGAATTTTGCCTTTTTATCTAAGTTCTCAACATTTTAACACAAAGTTCTTCATATCGTCTTGCATTGTATCTCCACAAAATCTGTGGCTGGACTTATTTATCATCTACTTTCTCTCTTTTTATTGATCAGTCTTGCCAACGATTTGTCAATGTTATTAGTCTTTTCAGAGACTAAATTTTACTTTGTAGATCCTCTCTTCATTTCATCTCTTTAGTTTTTTTTGTTCTTCTATTTTCTTCATGTTTATTCTGATTTTCCTTCATAATAAACTATTTTAAAGCTACAAATCACTCCCCCCAAATCACTTTAGCTACATCTCATTAGTTCTGAAAAATATTTTCATCATTGCTTCATTTTAAGTATTTAGAAACTTTTCCCCTTTATTTCTTATTTGGTTTACATGTTTCTTAATTTCCAAATACATGATTTTTTCCTAGGAATCCTTTGTCATTAATTTCTTACTTTATTGCACCGTGGTCAAAAACTAGACCTAAACGATACCAATCCGTGCACACTTACTGTCATCCGCAGTGGGTTGGTCAGGTTTTCTAGTCCACAATACACGATAGGGTGGAAGTTCTGTCATGGAAATTTGGGAAGTGGAAGACCAATGAATGTAACTTCCAAAGGAACTGAGGTCCAATGGATGGTGTGGCTTGTCTAAGTTACTATTACAAGTTAGTAGCATTCCAAGACATTGGAAAGGTTTTCTCAACTTCCTTTCAGTGTGCTTGCAACTAGGCTTGCTACCTCCAGAGAAATCTAAAATATTTCTGTATTCCATTGGCACCTAATTAATTATTGCAAATTCGAAGTACCTAGGCAGGTCTGTTTTATATTTTCAAATGAAACATTGGATTGTTTTATTGATAAACAAATCTTTCAGTTTCATGCAAGTGAAACTGCATGAAATAGATACGTGTGTCAGTTGGTGTGGGAAACAATTTATATACACACACAAACACACACACACACTGTACTTTCACACACATGGACGTACATGTTAATATATTGAACTTTTAGTCAGACTCTTGGACAGTTGCAGGAAGTCCAAAACTAATGAGCCATGTTCAGATGACTGATCTTGCAAATGATCTGCATGGTCCTAGGATAGGTTTCTCCTGATCTCTGCCAATGCCTCTTGTCTCAACCATACTTGTTACCTATGTCACTGATGGCTTCTCCAGGAGCCTCTGAGATCATTTCCCCCAACCATGAGCTCTTACATTCACTCAACAATGCGCATTGAGACACCACTATGGGATAGCATAGTGCCATGTATTGTGAGGGATTCAGTGTTAGATAGGCAGTGGGGAGAGGACACATGTTCATTGAGCACAACTATACTTCAGGCATTCTGTTATATTTACTAAATATATTCTGTCATTTAATCTCCATAGCAACCCTATGATGTGTACTATGATGCCTTTTAAAAATGAAGACTCTGAGATTTAGAGTTTAAATAACTTTCCTACTGTTACAGAGCTAATAAGAGCTGGGGTGTGGGGGTGTGGGGCATGCTACCCTCTTGCACTTTATAGTCTGGTTGGGCAAAAAATTAAGGTTAACACAAAGTAGCTAAAATATAACAAAAATAGCAAAATAGTGGGAAGAAGAATGGAAAGGTAGAATAGGACCATGTTTACAGTCTTAAATGTAAGGCTGACAAGTTCAGTTTTCATTGTGCATAAAAAATAGCCAGAGAGAGAATTTATTGAGGGAGCACATGTGCTAATTTCTTAACAAACATAATCTTACTTTTATGTGTCTGTCTCAATTATCGGAATTATTATTTCCATTTTATAGAAGAGGAAACTAACACTCAGAAAAGTTAAGGGATTTGTCCATGATCACACAGCTAGTTAGTGACAAATCTGGAATTTGAGCTCAGGTCTGTCTGAATTCAAAGACTACACTTTTTACAGGACCATGCACAATTTACATGTATCTTAATGCAGATTTAACCAAATAATCCTATAAGTTCTGACAAATGTATATACCCAAGTAAGCAATGCTCCAAACAAAATATGAGCATTTTCCATCATTCCATACCCCCTTCCAGCCAATCTCAACCTCCCAATAGGCAACCAGTGCTGTGATTTCTAGAACTATAAATACATTTTGTCAGTTCTGGAACTGCGTATATGTGGAATTTTATAGTGAATATTTTTTCATATGCAGCAATTCTCATACAGTATGTGTTTGAGGTTAATCTTCTTTTGTACGGACTTTTTTTGCTGTCTAGTATTTCTCTGTCAGAATATACCATGGTTTATATATGCTTTCACCTGTTGATGAACATTTATTTCTAGTCTGAGCCTCTTACAAGTTGGCTTGAACATCCTTGTACAAGTCTTTTTGTAAGCATGTACTTCTATATCTCTTGAGTGAGTATCTCTAGAATGGATTTCTTGGCCAAAAATCAGATGAATATAAGAAACGGTCATTTTTCCCAAGTGACTGAACTCCTACACTACCGACAGCAATATGTGTGTGTGCTTCATATCCTCACCATCACCATTTGGTGCCGCTGGCCCTTTGTTTTTAGCTATTTTAGTGGATGCGAGTGTATCTCATCACACTCTCAGTTCTCATTTCTCTTGTGATTCATGATAGAGAGTATCTATCATGTGCTTACCAGTCATTCATGTAGATTTTTTATTGTTGCTCATTGTCCAAGACTTTGGCCCATTTTTATTGGGTTGTCTTTTTCTAATTGAGTTGTAGGAGTTCATTTTTAAAATGAAGTATAATTGATAAAAAATATTATATTGGTTTCAAGTATACAACACAGTGATTCAACAGTTACCCACACTACTAAATCCTCACCCTGACTAGGGTAGTTTTTGTCTGTCAACATAGGAAGGTGTTACAGAATCCTTGACTATATTCACCATGCTTTCCTTCTATCCCCATGACCAACTTATATTATGATTGTGATTTTGTGCCTCTTTATCCCCTTAACCCACCCCACCCACCCACCCACCCCAACCCATCCCCATGGTGACCACCAGTCTGTTTTCAGTGTCTATGAGTCTACTGCTATTTTGTTTATTTTGTTTTGTTTTGTTTTTAGATTCCACATATAAGTGAAATTGTATGGTATCTGTCTTTCTTTGCCTGGCTTATTTCACTTAGCATAATACGGTCTATGTCCACCTGTGTTGTCACAAATGGCAGGATTTCTTTTTTATGGTTGAATAATATTCCACTGGATATATGTACCACCTCTTCTTTATCCATTCATTTCCTGATGTGCACTTTGGTTGCTTCCATGTCTTGGCCATTGTAGACAATGTGGCAAAAACATAGGAGCGCATATGACTTTTCAAATCAGAAATTTTGTTTTCATCAGGTAAATTCCTAGAAGTGCAGTTATTGCATCATATGGTATTTCTATTTTTAGTTTTTTGAGGAACCTTATACAGATTTCCACAATGGCTGTGCCCATTGACATTCCCACCAGCACTGTAGGAGGTTCCCTTTGCTCCACATCCTCTTCAACACTTGTTATTTCTTGTCTTTTGGACAGTGGTCATTCTGACTGGTGTGAGGTGACATCTCATTGCGGTTTTGATTGACATTTCCCTGATAATTGGCAACGTGGAGCATCTTTTCATGTGCCTGTTGGCCATCTGTATGTCTTCTTTGGAAAAATGTCTGTTCAGGTCCTCTGCCCATTTTTCAATTGGGTTTTTGTTTTTTTGGAGTTGAGCCATGTAAGTTCTTTATATATTTTGGATGTTAACCCCTTACAGATAAATCATTTACAAATAAATCCTCTCCTACTGTAGGCTGCCTTTTTGTTCTGTTGTTGGTGTCCATGGCTTTATGGGAACTTTTTAGTTTGACATAGTCCCACTTGTTCATTTTTTATTTTATTTCTCTTGCCCAGGGAGACATGTACAAAAAAAAATTGCTCATGCTTACATTCGAGAGATTTTTGCCTGTTTTTCTTTTAAGAGTTTTATGGTTTCATGTCTTATGTTTAGGTCTTTAATCCATTTTGAGTTTACTTTTATATAGAGAGTTAGACAATAGTCCATTTTCATTGTGTTTCATGTAGCTGTCCAGTATTCCCAACAACATTTATTGAAGAGGCTGTCTTTTCCCCATTGTACACTCATGGCTCCTTTATCATATATGAATTGACCATATATGCATGTGTTCATTTCTGGGCTCTAAGAGTACTTTATATATTTTAATTTCAAATTCTTTATCAGATATATGTAATACAAATAGTATTAATCAGTCTTTGACTTGCCTCTTAATTTTCTTAATGATACCTTTGGATGGACAAAAGTTTTAATTTGATCAAGTTCAGCATTTAATTTTTTAAGATTATAAATTTTGGATCCTAATATTTACCTACCCTAAAGTCTAGAAATATTCTCTTAAATTTTCTTTACAGACTTAGGTTTAATGTTTACATTTATGATTCATTTAGAATTAATTTTGGGGTGTGGTGTAAGGTAGGGAGAGAAGTTTATTTACTTATTATTTTCTCCATAGGTTTACCCAATTTTTTCACCATTTTTTGTTAAAAAGACTATCTTTTCTCTGTTGAATTAGTTACAGATCTTGCTGAAAGTCTGTGGACCATTAATGTTTAGATCTTTTTCTGCACTCTTAATTCTATCCCATTGATATATTTGTCTGGCCTTATACAACCCCCAAACCTGCTTGACTTCTATAGCACTGTAGTTTGTCTTGGATTCAGGTAGTGTGAGTCCCCAAACTTGACATTCATTTTCAAAATTATTTTGGCTATTGAGGTCCATCAGAAGAACCTCTTGGTTTACTGACCTCTTGGTCAAATGTCTCCCCGTGAGGATACATAGGTCTTAATCTGAGCCAGGACCCCAGACCATATTTTTGACCTTGGGCAGTTGTGTTCCTGATCAAATGCATTTGATTTGGGGCAGGAGAATGTGACTAGATGGTTGCAAAGCATCTATCACTCAAGCTGGAGGAGTAGCTCGAGGCACATACCCTAAGGACGGAAGCACAGCAGTGTCCTCTTGGTCTCTGAGGATCCAATGACCACAGCTGTAAATTGCACCCTATGCCAAAGTGCCCCTAGCACATAAGCTGGTGGAGACTGAGGAGGGGAGGGTTAACTATGTGCTTTTTGAAGCTCAAGTTGAATTCCAAGTGTATTCATTTATATACAAGTTTCTCATCAGTTGCCCCTTTTTCCCATCCCAGCTTTCCCGCACTGGCTCAGTAATCGAGGTAGGGTCCTCATAATCCTCTACCATTTTCTATTCTATCTGTCTTCATAAATCATTAGGCTGAGCTTGGGAGAATTTTCAAGCCCCTCTCACTTCTCTTTTGTATGAACTCTCCAAAACTTTAAGCTTCTTGTTTTGCTGAAGCAGGGAGGTTGATAGAAGACTTTTGATTGCTTTAGAAAATAAGAGAAAAATAAATATGCCTCCACCTTAAACATCCTTCTTTTCCTTCTTTTTGGTAACTTACCTCTGTATTTGGATAAATATAACAATTTCATGCTCTTCTTCAACATTATTCAAAATTTCAAAATAACTTATATGTCATGAATAAAACAAACCAAACAATGCTAGGGCACATATATTTTTGAAGTCTGAATGTTTGCAAAGGTTCTGACATGCCTCTTCTCTACCAGTTGAAAAAAATTTATTTTACAGTTCATTTTCAAGATATCTTTACTGGCTTTAAACTGCAAAGGAATGCAAGCTGTGGATAAGATTTACTGGAGTCTTGGGACAACAGACACTGCATGTGGTTCTGTAAAGCATAGATTTTTATCTTTCTCATTTGTAAGTCACCTTATATAGTTCTGACAGTTTTTACATTTATGGAACTCTTCAAAGGTTCCCTCTGTACTATAAACATTACATATAGAGTCTGGTTTAAGGAAAAGTAGGAAAAGTTTGCCTTTGCTACTCTTGGACAGGCCCTAAGGGGTGATCTAATCACACGCCATCACTTCATAGTTGAATGACACCCAGAGAGGCTAAGCTAGCTTGGGGCTGGACGTGGATGAAGACCATGTCTCTTGGTTCTCGAGTGGGATTCTTTCTGTTACTCCACGTTGTCTTCATCTTTCTCCTCCACTTATAGATCTTATTTTCCCAACAGGACCCTGGTATCTTCATCTTGTCCTACCAACGCTGCCGCCCTTTACCAACTCCCTGCACTTTTAAGTCAAAGCGCCCCACTCCATTTCCTCTGTGTCCTATTTCTGGGGCTGCTACTATGGCTGAATCTAAAAAATCAGTATGGATCTGAGTATTAATAACTGTTCATGGCTCAGTGTGTTCTTCCTTGTCTAAAGTAGTTTCCACACCCCATCTCGTATGGACATCTCATAATATTTCTAAGAGTTAAATTTATTGGCATCTCACTATGTGCCAGACACTGTGCTTAAGGATTTTATATAAATTATGTCATGGATATTGTGTGCATTATGTCATTATCTCATTTGAGTAATGAGTTGTAAGAGGCAAGCTCAGTGAATGATATATTTAGAGACAGGTGGGGTTATCCTGCCCCCTTTTTAGTGATATCACTCAGGCGGTAGCCTAATGCTCTGGGCGCAGAGCCAGCAAATGAGACAAGTTTGGCTTCTCGTCCAACTTCTTCAACTCCCTGCCTAGTGGGTCCTCTGTGCATGCTGCTGAATGCCCAAGCGATGGAAACTGCTGTCCGGGTGGCATTACCAGGGCTGCTCTTCCAGACAAGATTCTCAGAGCTGTGGCTGCCAGTATGCCCTGGGTGTTCCTGGGGGTGGAAACTCATCGCTTTCCCAGTGATCTGGGGTGCAAGAGCCAGGCTACAGGACACCGTGTGTGCCTTAAATAGGAAAAGTGCCTAGAAAAGAGGCCTCAATGTTTATTAAGGTTTTCTACTCTTCATCAAATTGCCTTATTGCCCATTCTCCTGCTTCATCAGACAAAAAACAAAACAGAAAAGCTATCAAATGCCAACTTTCAAAAAATATCCAAATCTCACGGACCTTCTTTGAAATAATTATTTCAGGGTTTGTTCATATCCACAGTGACAGAGCCAGTATGGAAACACCAATGTCTGCACAGCACGTCGTGGTTAGAAAGCCCACGCTGCGACAACTTTGACTTTCAAAGCTAGGTGTTTGGGGGGCTTGTCTTTCAGGTGCAGATCTTCAAAGTTGGGGAGCCAGATGTGGGGTTCAGATCCTTTGTTCTCCTGGAAACTCAAGGCTGTGGGCTCCTTCCCGGTTGTGGGTCATCACACTACGGGTGGTTCGTGGCCAGAGAGTGTCCCAGCCTCTCCCACCCACTTCAGTGTGGGTTTTCTCTCCTTTGCCTACAAGTAGGAGTTACTCAGATCATTTTGGGTTCTTTTCCAGAGGAAATTGTTCCATATGTAGCACAGGTTCAGTGTGTCTGTGGCAAGATGTGATGATTTCAGGGTCCTCCTGCATCAGCATCTTGAACCGGTCTCCTGCAGCAACTTCGAGAAGGATGTGGGGAAATTGAGACTAAGAGCAATTAAGTAAATTCCTGACGATGGACGCTAGGGGCAAGTCTACACACCCTGCTTTCTTCTTACCTACCTCACTCGTACTGCTGTTACTTCGCAGAAATCAAGCCATAAGTATACAGAGGTTTCTTAAGGCCCACTAAGAGTGGGGGATTTTATGTTGAAAACAACTTATTCAGGGCCTTTTTGTAGTGTGTTCAAAATTCCCCGGATGTTCTGCAGTGTCTTATTTGGAATAGGGACTAACAGGACCTGTTAGATAATGCCCAGTCTCCTACTATATGTGTACTGATTTCTGTTGTCCATCTTTTTGTTATCTGATTCATCTATCATTGCATTGGAAAGATATAATATGTAGACTTCTGCAAAACCACTTCCCTTTATTTGTGTGTGTGTGTGTGTGGTTCAGGAGAGTGAGACTATAAAGACTCATTAATTAAGTCACTCAACAGATATACAGTGAAACTGATCACCTGAGCCAGCACAGCTTAAATCTCCCACAGGGGCTTAAAGGTGTCAATCATCACCTCACTCTGTGTCAACAGTGAGCTGAGATGAGAACACAGAACAGGGTGGGAGGGTCCACGGGGGTGGGGGGATGACACATGTTTTATTGATGAACTCATCTTCAGTGAACCCATTCAATGTGCACTAAAACAACGAAATGAACTTTGGCTCAAATATTTGTAAGGCCACTGTGTAAAGGGGGAGTTAGACTTTTCCAAAGAGGCTTCAGAGAACAGAACTCGTACAGTGGGCCAAGCTTCGAGAAGGCAATATCTGAAAGAGCTTTCTAACAACCACTGCAACTGAAGATTCTGGGCTGCCTCCAAGCAGAGACTTTCCTAACACTGAAATTGTCTAAGCAGAGTCTGGTTACCCCTGGAAAGCAATTTAGGCAATAAAGGTGGAGGCTAGACCTGAAGGCATGAGGATTGGATTAGTCTGGAGTTTTTCTGGCACCAGGGGAACTCAAGGACACTCTAATTTAAAACAACAAAGAAAGTAAGATGGCAGAGGAGGTAAGAATGAGTTCTGGATGTCTGGAAAGAGGCTGGGCTCTGGACTCACGCAGGACCCAGCTCAACTTGCAGCCCCACACTTCCCTGCTGCACTCAGCACCCTTGGAGACAGAGTCTTGTCTTCATCCACAGAGTGAGTGCAGGAGCGGCTGTCTCAGAGTGTCCTAGTGAACAATAAGTGGTGTATCACATGGACATTGTCCCTGACACACAGTAGGGGTTTAATAAATGTTTATCATCTTCCCCTCTTTCCCTTTTACTAATAAAGTAGAGAAAACTTGACCCAAGAAAAGGCTGAATTTAGGAAATCCAAAACTTAGAGTCTCTAAGAACTGTTTCTGAGCACTTTCACAAAGGAGACAATGTTGAACTTTGTATTTTTGTCTGTTTGTCTCTATTTCCTTCCCTGGACCTGAGATCCTGGTGCTCTCTCACTCACTTGAATAGCAGTTTCTGCAGCTATCACGATGGCCTGGATTGAAACAGTTAAAACTCAGTAAGTATTAATGAGTCATTCAAAGAAGAAGGGACGATTAAGGCTCAAGGTCCTTCCTCCAATGGGATATCTGCTTCCCTAAAGCTCAGGGGCAAAAGCAGCCGGTCAGGGCACACAGAAATCAAAGCAAAAATGGAGAAAAATATGATATTCAGGTCACAAGAATATATATATAATGGATAGATCTGGGTTTGAGAAGGACAGTGTTTTATTCACCTTTTCCTCAAAGATCTAGACATAACTGAGCTTGTCTGAGACATGTTATAACATAAATACTTTAATAATTTTGTGTGTCTGTGTGTGGAAAGGGGTTATGATATCCATCACTTGTTATCCTGCTAATAAAAAGGAGATTATGAAAAATGTGTTCTCCAAAAGGGCATTGGATCTAATAAGGTAGAAAAGTATTGATCCGGACAAACAGTGCCTGAAGTTTCAATGGCAACTTTCAGTCATGGGGGGAGGAGGAGGACCCTAATGGAACTGAAGAGAAGGGTGTCAGTTCCCTAACTGGGGAGACAGTCACTGTCTTGCACTGCTCTGAACAGATGGAGCTTGCAGCCACCTGTGACTCTGAGGGGACAAAGCCTCAACACTGAGTGTCCCGAGCAGCTGGGCTGCGATCCTGAGACACACACCTAGAGCCCGCCCTGCATTAAAACTGAAAAGAACCTTGGGTTCTTGGAATTTCAAAGCTTAAACAAGCCAGTTGATTTAATATATTTAAAAAATCAGTTAATTCTATAAAATTTAGAGATGTTAAATCTTTTAACTCTCACAATGGAAAGCAAGAGATTCGATGTTTTCATTATTTTACTTTCTAACCACTTGCACGGCATTGTGCAGATAGGGTATCATAACATCAGAATTTAGTAACTAATTATATTGTACCAAAATGTGATTAATACATTGTGCAGCCAGAACTCAGTGAAGCAATTTTCAATGCCCTATAAATAGCAAAACTCTGCAAGAAAGAGGTCATATTCCTGGCAAACGTGTCATAGTTAATGTCCATCAACTGACTAATGTTCATTAGCATTCAGCACATTGATAGATTGTCTCTCTCTCTGTGAGCACTTCTGTTCTTAATTTATAGTTCTTTGTGGCATAGTAGAAATAGCATGTTCTTTGAGGCCAAACTTGGACTGAAATCCCAACTTGGATACTTACTAATGTGTTAACTTTGGTCAAGTTTCTTGATGCCTCTGAGCTTCAATTTCTTCATCAATTAAATAGGGCTAGAAAATCAAAATATATCACTATATATAGATCATTGTATAGATAGAATTTACAGGTAAGGAAATTAACAATGTGCATTCACATATTAAGTAATCAATACATGTTATTTTCCTTTCTTTCCTTTTCCCTAGTTATATTCATTAGAGATTCTCAGAACCTCAATGTTCAGAGTAGAAGACTAAACCTGTAAGGCCTGAGTGAAAGGATATTCAGAAACTTCAGTGAATGAGACCCGCCATCAGAGACTTTTTTACCTGGGTCTGAGCAGCCTCCTGGGATCAGACACCAGGGAGCAGGTGCTTGGAGGACTGGGTGGTGGCAAGTCCAGCGCGGAGGCACCTGGGGGGTGTAGTGGTAGGGGTCCCACACTGATCATAGTTAGAAGGAATCCAGTAAATGTTGATCACCATTGTGTTTCATTGTTTTTCCAGTCACTGAATCCTAAGACAAGAAGCCTGTAAAAAGGCAAAAACAGTTTTTCACTAAATTCTGTAACTCATTTGGAGATGGGCCTGCTGCTTGGGATCAGTAAACAAAACACAGCACAAAGAGATTGAGATCATTCTCTGTCCGCTGAGTCCCCCTCCATCTCTCCACAGGACAGCTCTGGCACTGTAAGAGCTCAGAGGCTTGGTGGTGGGACTGGTGAAGCTATGGGGTCCAAGAGGTGTGGAGGCTCGTCAGTGGCTGACCTACTGGGTGCTGCCTGGAAAAGCAGGAGAAAAGAGTATATGACAGGACAGAGGAAGGAGCCACTTCTGGGGGCAGGATGCAGGCTCATGTGTTCAGTCACATAAATGAGGCACAGGCCCCAAACTACAGCTAGCTGTGGACTTCAAATTACTTTATCACTATTTTTGGGCATGAAGATATTCACAGAACAGTATTTAGCAATCATTGAAACTCAAGATTTAAAAAAGTGATACATGGAAGGATACATACTATATATCAATATAATATATCCCTGAAATTCATGTATTTAAAGATTATATGTACTTTTTGGCATCTGGAAATTCTGAAAAGCAGTTACACATCCATATTCCCTAACTGGAAGAAAATCCTGAAACGTGTGATGGTTAGTTTGGAGGTGAGGCGCCAGGCCGGAAGGACAGTGTGGACCAGGACTCCAGGTCCCATCCTGGCCACATGACTGTGCGCCGAGGGGTTAATAATCTCAGCTCCACTGGTTGAGCACCTGCTCTATGCCATGCTCTGAGCTGTGCCTTAGAAAATGATGTGTCATGGATCCATTTTTTCATGCAACACCGGCCATGTGGGGTGGGTGTGATCACCCCCGTGTGACAGGCGGGGTTCATGTGCCTGGAGTCCCTTGGTTGTCGAGTAGATGAATTGAGATTTAAGCCCAGATCCTTCCAGCTACAAATGTGTGCCCCAAACACTACCCAGTGTTTCTCACTGTTTCATGGGCACGTCTGACTCTAGTTAGAATGGGGATCACTGGGACCAGGTCTAGGTCTGTAGACTGGCAGTGCTGGCACCAGGTGGGAACCTGTTAGAGATGAAGCACCCCAAGTCCCCCCCTGCCCCCCACCCCGCTGAGTTAGAATCTGCACTTTAACAAGATCCCCCGGATCCCCCAGTGATTTGTATACATGTTAAGGTCTGGGAAGCACCACCTTACATCACATTCACCTCTTCTGCCTAGTTACCTTTCAAATAAATCTATTTAATATAAAAAATGGTAGTCCACTGTCTATGATCATCTCACAGCTTTGAGGAAGAACTAGCTAATGTAAAACTCATTCATTTCTCTCTCTGATTGGGTTTTTACAACAGCAAAACAATTGGTTGTAAAGCTCACAATGTAGGTGGGCTGATTATCTGGATACCATGACTGCCCCAAAGATGCTTCTTTAAAAAGGTCTACATTTCAAAAGAAATGACCTCCTTCACAGTAATTGCCCGAATAGCTACAGCCAGCATCCTTTTTTAAAACAAGGCCAGAAGGACCTCTCCAAGCCTTTCTCGCCCTCCACCACCATAGAGCTGACTCAGCGAGAAGCCAAGGTTGCATCAACTGGTTACTCCTATTTGTATAAGGAAGGAATCCCAGGGCAGATCATATTCATAAAAGACTCTTTCCAAGAGCTCCAGATATGTTACACTTTGAATTCTTTTTTTACAAAATCTAGAACAAAAAGCTACGCATTGCTGAGCATCTAAAGGGTTTGTGATAATTGTGGTAGAAGTCTTTTTTTTTTTATTGTTGTTCCTGCCATCTGAGAACCTAAGAACATCTTATTACCTAAGAATACTGTGAGGGAAAACTTGAGTTAGTCTTAAAACGACAACCCATGTGATATCTAGGCTATGTGCTTTGCAAGAGAGTTCAAAGGTTTGGTTTAAAACCTATTCCTGGATGAGAGGGAGGGAAGCCAATTACCAGAAAATGGTAGTGATAATTAAGACAATGTTATGATTCACTAAGAAAAGCCGGGTTATGAACAATGAATGCTGTGGCCTATAATTACATGAGAGCAGAGTTTAAGGATGTGTTCTGTTTTATTAATTGCTCATTTGGTAACATGGTCTGTAAAAGGTATTTTTTTAAAGAAACAAAAAGTCCACTGTTTCATAGTAGCTTTGGCAAATGGTATATATTGCTAAATTTTATGACCTTGGAGTGTCTTTACCTAACCCAGAATTTGTCAGCATGAACTATAATTTGGCTTTATATTTTTCTATGATAATCATGAGATATGATCCCATATGGAATTTTTATAACTCTAAACAGTCTTCTATTAAGTAGCATAACTTGAACTTTATAATTTAGCACAGTGATTATGTTCACTCATTCATGTAAAATGTTCCCATCTTTGATATTATCTCTTCTAACTCAAATTCCAAATAAAAATTATTTTGCCTGGATTAATATATTTTGGGCCATGGTCTGGGTTTACATGCAGCTGCTGAAGCAGACTGTGTTGAAGCCGGATATGATCATTTTGGCTATTTTCCCAAACTATCCCGATCACGGAGTCTAGATGCCAGATGGAATGGTGCGGTGGCCACAGTGATGGGACCACAGCTCGCTCAATCAGCAAGCATAACTGACATCTATCCGGCTTCACCAGCTGGAGGGTGAGAAAAAGTATTAACATTTACAGTAATGTTTCCTAAATTTCAATAGTCCTACACCCCCCCTCCCCCACCTGTTCCCACAGGTAGTCCGGTCCTTTTCAGATTCCTATCCTCAAATATTTCTGAGTCTTTTTAGGGGGCTTTCAGGTGTAGCCTGAAGGTTCCCTGGTCCTGCCAGTTTACAGCTGGGAAAGTCCACTCTTTCCCCCAAAGCGTTTCGAGGGGAGAGGACTGGACTGCCTCGCCCTGCAGCCCAGCCAGTGCCTGCAGCCCTCAAGGCCTTCTGCTCTAGGAAACCCTCGGCATCTCTCTCCCCCGTGGTTCGCCGGCGCTCTGCCCACCGCCTGCCGGCCTCTCCTGGAGCCCTGAGCTCTGTGGCCGCGGGTGTCGCCAGTCTCCTCCGAGCCGCCCACCTCCTGGGGGCCTCCATCGGGGCTTTGGTGATCTTTCTCCTCCCAGGAGGAGAACCGACTTCCTTGCCTTGTGTCAGCCTGTCACAGGGAACAGCCTCAGAGCCCAGCCTGGTGCCGGGCGTGAGCCACTGCCCTCGGCGCCCACCGGCACTGGGACGCCAAGTTCTTTTATTTAAAGCCTGTTTCCTGCAGACAGCGTACAGTTTGGGTCTTGCTTGTTAATCCAGTTTGACAATCTGTCTTAACTGGTGAGCTGAAACTGTTTACATTTAATGCAACTATTCCTATACTTGGAATGAAATTGACCATCTTGCCAGTTGTTTTTTATTATGATTCCTCTTTTATTTAAAATTATGATTTCTCTTCTTTTGGATCGGTTGACTATTTTTACATTGTTATTTTATCACCACTACTGACTTACACCTTTTAATAACATGTTTAGTGTTTGCTCTAGCGTTTAAATGTACAGCTTTCATTAATCACAGTTTACCTTCAAATAATACTTCACCACGTCAGGTATAGTGTCAGAAGTTCTGATTTCTCCCTCCCGTTCATGGTCATACTTTCAGATATACAATGCCATTTTACGTTTGGACATTCTAGAAATAAATACTATAATGTTATTATTTTTCTTTGAATACTCAAACATCTTTTAGAGCAATTAAAATAAGAAAAATTAATTTATATTTGCTTCATGAATGCTTTTACAGCATTCTTCATTTATTTGTGTAGATCCAAGTTTCTGCCTAGTATCATATTTCTTCTGCCCCAAGAATTTCTTTTAACATTTCTTGTAATTCCGGGTGTCCAGCAATAAATTATCTCAGTTATTTTTAGAAAAATATTTACTGTGCTTTCATTTTTTAAATGTATTTTCACTGTGTATAAAATTGCCTAGATTGTCAGTTTTTTTAATGCCCTTTAAAGACGCTGCTCCATTGTCTTGTGGCTTGAATAATTCTGATAAGAAATCTGCTATAATTTCATATTTGTTCCTCTGCCTGTAGTGTGTGTGTCATTTCAATGTAGACTCTTTGTCTTTTGTTTTCAGAAGTTTAAATATGATCTGTCTAGGTATATATTTTTATGGTTTTTGCTTTAATTGCTTGGTGTTCTCTGAAACTCTTGGATTTGTAGTTTGGTATCCTTCATTAATTTTGGAATTTCCTCAACCATTATATCTCCAAATATTTTTACTCTTTCTCTTTCTCTTCTTCTAGGATTCCAGTTACAGAGATGATTTGATATTGCAGTGTAGCTCTTGAATATTGTATTTTATTTAAAAAATGGTTTTTCCCTTTGTGTTGCCCTTTCCTAATTTCTAATGGCATGTCTTCAAGCACCAAAAGAACCGATTCTTTATTGTTTTGTTCAGCTTATTGATGAGCCCATGAAAAGCATTCTTCCTGTTCTCATGCTAATCACCGTGAGCATTTCCATTTGATTCTCTTACAGTTTCCATCTTTAGCTTGATATTACCTATCTGTTCATGCATGTTATCCACCTTATATACTTCAGCTTTTATCACATTAGTCATATTTATTTTTTTGTCTCTGGTAGTTTGAGGTCTGGGATTTGATACCCAGCTGATACTTGAGTCTGGCTCTATTCACATTTTTGTCTCTTGACAATATATTTTTTCTGGCTCCTTTGCGTGAAGCATGATTTGTGGTTGAATCCTGATGTCTTATGTGGGATGGTGGGGATGTGGGAGATGAGCAGTCTCTTCTTCTGCTAAATATTATGTGTTGGGCTTGACTCCATCCAGTCAGGGATCAAACTGGGCTTGGGCTGTGTGTTGCTTTGTTTACCCTCGGAGGCTTCAAGTTCTCCTAGAAATACTTTTGTCTGGGGCAGGAATTGGTTTCTGGAGGATTTTCCTCAATGCTTCTGTTCTACCTTCAGTTTAGATTTTCCCCATGGCTCTCGGAGAGTGACGCTTGCTCCAGCCCTCGCCCACCCGCACTGGTAGGCTGCTGCTGCTTGCTCCTCGGTGCTTCTCGCTGGGCACTGGGCTGGGGTGGAGGTGTTTTCTGTTGTCTTGGTTTGGCCTCAGTTTCAGGCAGGTTATGCTGTCCTGGGTCTCAGAAGTGGGGCCCCTATGTGACCCCACCCTCCTAAATAGTAAAGAGTAGCTAATGTTCTGGGCCCAAGACATTTTCCTGCCCCTCCTTCAGAGGCAGGATTTTTTCTGTGTCCTTTCCCAGCCGCAGTAGGTCTTCACCTGTGTGCTGAGAGTGTCAGGGTCTGCCGTGCACTGCTGGAGTTTAAGGCTATTGTTCCACAGAGGAGATAGTAAGGAACAGTCTGCAAGTGGCTTTGTGCTTTTCTTGTAGGAGCTGCTGTTCTCCTTCCCCAAACCTTCACCATGAGGGAAGTTTTCTCCAGTTTCTTGCCTTGACATTTCTGACATGAACACTTAGGGAGGTAAAACCTGCAAATTGTATGTGCAGCTTCTAAGGGTTCCATAGTTAATGCTGGCCCACACATGGTCTTTCAGAATTTTCTAAAAATGTCAACTTAGCAGCTTTTTCTTACTCACTTATGGAGTATTCAGCATCTTCTCTAAGGAAGCAAGAGCTTACATCCCATCTCTCCTTGGAACCACCTGTCTTTCCTCAAACTTCAGTGTGGTTGGCTGCCTTCTGACTTCAGCAGTGATGGATTCAAGAGGAATTTTGATTCTGTAGATTATCTAATTTTTTCTTGTTGTAAGTGTGGGAGTGAAGTTCCAGTTTTCTGCACCTTAAGTAGAAGCCAGAGCCTTCTCATGTAGAACTTTTAAGGTATGTGAAAGAGTTTATACTTTATCCCAAATACAGTGGGAATCCATGCGAAGGGTTTATCCCAAATGCATGGATTTGTATTTAGTCTGGATTTATATTTCTAAAGAATCACATATTTAATATTTATTGGGCATTTGCTGACTCCAGGAACTGAAATTTCCAAGATAAATTTTAAAATAGTGACTACAATGTCCTCAAATAGTTCACAATCAAGAGATTGGTGTTATTGACTATAACAAATAGCTTAAAAATTTTCAGTGTAAGTATTGCCAGTGAATGCTCATGCAGAGAGCCCTGGGAGAATTTAATTTTGCTGCATAAGGATCGAGATGGTAGAGGATGTCATGAGTTGTATTTTTGAAATTCAAGTAGGATATGGTTTCAGAGGAACCTTAAGGGAGTAAGATGAATGTCTAAAGTTTTCTTTTAAATTATTTTCTAAATAACATTATTTTAATTTCTTATCATTTATTTCTAGGCAAAAATGAGTTGCTAAGAAAGGAAGAAAAACATTCAGGTTTATTAACCACCTGGGAGTCCCTAGCCCTTGATACCTATAAATGACGGCTAGTCTATGGGTAATAGAACAATGGAAGTCATAAAAAACAAAACACCTTTGGAAGTCTATGATTGTGCATTACTGTAGTTCATAAATTGTCTTAATATTAGAAATTCTTGAATGCTGTTATAAATGGCCATCTCTGGGCTTAGTGTCCCAAGGGTCAGAGCCATTCTGTGGAGGCAGGATTCTGTCTTTCTGTAAGGCTCCCAAGGTGACTGTGAAGATCAGCCAGTGATGACAGGTGGATTGGCCCTCATATTTATAACCCCTTTATCTTACTTGGGGCTGCTTTTCTGAGACAAAGACTGGATTGCAGATTATTCGGAAGGTGATCCCAGAAAGCATAAGTGAAAAAGTAGGGAAAGTGAAACAGATATAGGAAAGAAACCAACAAAGGCCGAGTCACTGGGCCGATCGCCACCTGAGGTGAGCTCTCTACATAGTCCTTCCCGAGAAGACGGCCTGTGGATAGCCACATTTTGACCATGTAACTCCATTTACTTGCCATACTTTAACCCCCACATCTCTGTTTTTAGGGATGAGCAGCTCCAGAGGCTACCAGTCTTGTGTCCCAGGGGATCAACGTAAGCCCCGTTGATCAGATTTTCTCAGGAAAGCAGGGCACTTGGAAGGGATGTTTGAAACTGGGTTTGATGCCGTGAGCTGCAGATGGCTCCATGATAAAAGCAAGTAGATGCGTGAGAGACTAAAGATACCACTGAGAGAGGCAGGAGGAATGGCCAGTTTCTAAAGCTTCCTAAGGTACTGATGGCTTCTCTGTTCTTGTTCCCATGAGGCCCAACTGAATAAACTGCACCTATTTCTTCTTGAGACTAGGTTGTCCTCGTTCCTGGGGACCCCTGCAGATGTATCCTTAAGAAAGCCTCCCATTGCATGAGGTAAATTGAGAGGGTCAAGAACTCTGACTTAAACAATTAAGGAAAGTAGCCACAGAGTCACAGATGGAAAACAGGACACAGAGCAATCGCATAGCCCACAGCTTTAAAAATCTGGGAGCAGATAATTACAACTTGATTGTAATATACTACAGTTAGGATGATTAGTTCTAAATGAGAGCACTTTTTCTTTCATAAATCTGATAACCCTGTGGTCACAATAAACTAATTATAAGATACGGATGCCCAAATGCAGACACAATAGAAAGCAGAGCTTATGTTTGTGGAATTCTTCTAAAGTATCTCCAGAAACCTGGATCACTCATATGGATTTTCTTTACATGTGTTTCCTCATTCTTTATATAAACAATTCAAGGGAAAAAAAGATTATGATTTCAGATGGCTGTTCTTTTCAGGATACAAAGTGAGCGAGAAGCTAAGCGCTCTGCGTCTCTTAGTCTGGGTCTGGTAGTCAGCCTCTCACAGCCGGTCATTAATACCCAGGGAATCCTCGGGTCACAGCTGGTCTTTGGGGCTGAGAACTTGGCCCACTGCATCTGCCCCAGGCCAACGTCTGTTTTTTGAATGAACTTGCTGCTTTTGCTGAAGCCAGTGGTAAAGGAGCCCATCCATACCTATGGAAAACCAGGTTTCCCAGACAAGATTTTTTGTTTTTTTTTCCAAAGAGTAGCTCTCGAAAGGCAAGAACTGTGCAAAATGGGATTGACAGAAAGGACGGTTTTTTTTTAGTAGTAGATAGTCTGGCCTTTGGTTATATTTAGTTTAACAAATATTTGTCATATGTGTTTAGCAGTGTTATTGGCACAGTTCAAGTGGAAGGAGAAATATAAGACCCATTGTTTTCCTCAGAGAGCCTACAGTTGACATGAATGAGTAATTATGAAATAAATTTATATTTCTATAGACTATATAATTTATACATTGCTTCTATGCGTGTTATATATATAATACCTACACATATATGTCTACATACACACATACATTTGTATACACTTCTCTTATTTAATTCTCACAACTCTCTGGGTTCAGTGGTATTATTGTCATTGCATTTTACAGGCATAAAAAAATAAGCTGAGCAAACTTTTCCATAAGTGTTGGTGTGCGACTGCATCACTGCGCTCACGGCACGGCGAGCACGTCCGACATGCATTCCTCCGCCTCCCCCACCCTCCAGGAGCTGGTGAACCGCACAGGGCCCTCCTCGTCCTGGCACTGCCACTCCCTAGCATTTGTGGAGGGTCATTGAATCTCAGCGCCTGGACCCCAGACCAGCGCATGGAATAAATGCTCTCCCCGCTCCTGCGGCTCCTTGCCAATCACCGTCCTGGTGCCAGCGGGCCCCACTGCTCCCGGCCACGCTGCCTTCCTTGGAGCCCTGCCCGGCTCTCCTCACCGCGCCGCGCCACTGCTGCCTTACCCTGCTGCCTGCAAACTGCCGGCCAGACACAGGGGATCCAGCCATTCGTGCGCTCTCAGCAGGTTTCCCAATTTGCCAGCTGATCAGAGCTGAGGAGCGCGGCACAACAGTGACTGACCACTCTGGGATCCTTCTGGAGGTTGGTCCTTATGCTCATGTCTTTATGTACGTTGTTTCATTTACACTTCACAAGAACCTACGCATTATTGCAGATGAGAAAACAGGTGGCAGAAGTGGCGATATGCCCAAGATCCCTCAACCAGCAAGTGGCAGAGCTGGGATTTGAAGCCAGATCTTTCTGACTCCTGCATCTTTAACCATTAAGAATAAATATCTGGGCTCCCTGGATGCCCTTACTGAAGGGCCTTCCTTGCTCTTGAATGTTGAGTACGAAGTTTAGAAGATGTAAATAGGTCTGTCTAAGAGCAAGGTGGTGGAGAGGCCTTTGCAATGATTCACTTTTATTTCATTGCTTTGTTTTTTCCGACACCCTCTTCCAGACTGAGTCTCTTAAAAGCCGGGACTGGGCTTTATCTGGTCATGCTTTATGCTGAGCATATTGCCTGGAACAGAGTAGGGACTCTAAAAGTGCTTGATGGACCAATAAAGGAATAAAGGAATTTCTCTACCCACATGCACTTTGACCTCAAGCCTGTGGCCTTTTAGCGCTGCTGTCCCACTCAGCCTTGCATGCAGCCTACTAGCTACCATGATTCCTTCCAGCAGACAGTCTCATTTCCTCAGCCACTGGGTATAGAGCTTTCCTCGAATTGAAAGTAATTTTAAAAATAGCTATTGCACACCTAAGTATGATAAAGGAGGGGCTATACTTTTGAAGGCACCGTGTGGGATGATTTTGGTAGCATTCTACCAGGACCTTAAGCAAAACAGCAACAGAGAGAAGGTTGATCTTCGGGCCCTTCCCATCCCTGTAGGCCCCCTGTCCTGTGTCCTTTGTCATCAGAGAAACTGGTGATGCCCTTCACAGTTCAAAGTCCTACCTTTCCTCTCTGGCTGACCCCTGTTCCAGTTTCTCTTCCCTTCCACTCCACCAACATATCCATGTCCCCACTGACTACTTCCTGCTAGGTGTCAAAGTATTCTATTATGCAAATTATATTGATTCATGAATGACTGATACATAGTCATCTCTTGGTTTTCTTTCTAATTAAGAGAGCAAGCAAAATTTTACCAGTGATCTTTAAATAATAAAATAAAAGAAGGCATTACTACTCAGTTGCTGAGGATAAGGAGGTGGATGAAGTCAAGTCCTTGTCCTCGTAGGACTCAAACTGTTGTTATGGAGGGATGAGAGGCCAGGAAATAAATGAGTGGGGTCATTAGCAAGCCCTTCAAGCTCTGGCCTTACACGCACAGATCCCCTGGAAAACTGCCCACACCCGAGCTCAGATTTCTAGTAGGAAGTCCCTGTTGGCTACTGCTGCATCTGATCCCAACGGCCCTTTTGATTTCTCTGAAGATCCTGGAAAATGTTTTTCTCGTTTATGAGCCCTCAGGAGGTGACCTGATGGGTCAGAAAAAGGCAGTGAGGCCTTTTCCTACATGGCAAGGAACTTGAGGTTACTTTTATTGTTTAGCGCATGAAAGCTCTGAGAAATAAAACCCTTGCAAAAGATGGCTAAGACACACCTTTGTTATCTGGCAATAATGTCTACTAACTGCTATCTATGTAGGGAGTAGGTTAAGAAATAGACAGGAAGCATCTTTGCATGGTGTCTAGTACACAGAAGGTGCTCAGAATACGTCTGATACTTTTCTGTTTCTTCCCTGATATTAAGAGAAAAAACACCCGTATAAACAGTGACCATGCAATATAAGTGCAACATTGAAGACAGTGTTATATCTGCAGCTTAATGGAGTGAGTGTGGTGATGGAGGTGGCTGAGTCATTGCTGGTGAAGAGGAAATGATCACAGATATGTTCTCTGTAATATTTGAGTTGGACTTTGAAGAATGTGTGGGATTTAATCAGGTAAAGAAAGGAGGTGGTCTCTCTAAGCAGAAGAAATTGTACATGCACGGGCATAGAAGCTTGAAAGAATATAGTTCCATGTTATGGGAAATTAGAGTGTGCTTATCTACTTATTAATTTATTTATGTGTCCATTCAGCTAATATTTATCCACCATCTAATATGCATTAGGCATTTACTGGGAGTTTTATTTATATTATTTTTATTTTCTGTCTTACTACAAGTTAAACTTACTTGTAAGCAAAATTGCTTCTCCCTATTTCTTAAGCTAAGGGTAGTAAAGAATTACATGTAGCTGGAGAACCCTGGTCTGAGTGTTAATCTGCTTAGGACTTTCTGAGTGGTTTTATGACTTGTAGGACTATTTAGCTACTACCTTTTCCAGCTCCAGAGGAATCCTCTTTGCTGTTTTGGATATATTTTGGGTTCTACAGTCATCGTCATCTAATGAAAACACAAGCCTATAACCAGCAGTGACGGTAAGAGGAGCAGCATTTTCTTTAGCTTGAACTCACACCCGATGAGCCTGACAGATTCAGCCCAGTATATGTTACTAAGTGAGGTACACTGCCCTTCGTGTTCCTGCAGCTATGGCACAATTCTGAGCACATATTAGGGACTCATAAAAGCCTTACTGAGTTCCATGACTCCAGCTTTCATCCGGAGCCACAGAGAAGTTAGGTTCTAAAATACCTTTAGGGATACTCTACCTTTGACGTAAATCCTCCAATGAAGGTAACCAATAGGGTGAAGGGTTCTTTGTATCAAGAGCAGATTTGGCTACTTATAATGGAAATTGAAATGAATGGCTTAAAAAACCCCAGCAGTTTATTTCTCACGTTAAGGAAATACAAGGCAACCATCCAGGGAGAAATGGGGGCACCCAAGTCACTCCAAGCTGCGCTTCTCCCACTGTCCTGCTCCCCTCGGTGCACAGCTTCCCTTTTCAAGTGTAGCTCATGTTTCAGGGTGGCCACTGATGCTTCAGTTCAAGAGTAAAAGGGAAGGCAGAAGAGCAAAACCAAAGTTCCTGCTTACTGGCTGTCGGCTTTTTTACTCACTTTCCAAGGAATCCCACACAGTCATTCTCACTTCCATCTCATTGACCACCCCTAGGGGCAAGAGAGGATAAATATTGACTTTTAGTTGGGCATATTCTCCCCCAGAAGAAAGAGTGCGTGTATAGGGAGGTGAGACCTGGCACCACCGCGCTGGTCTTGGAGTCGGCAGGCCAGCTTCGCCGGGCTTCCTTTGAAGTCTGCAAGCACCCTACAGTCTGGAATAGGCCCCAGAGTGAGGTGCCCTTTCCCCTGTAACTCTCAACCTTGATTCCTCTTCCAGATACCGGAATCAAACTGTTTTAGAAAGTTAACCAACAAAGTATAACAAGCATCAGTGAGAATCTAAAAGCCAACTTCAAGCAGTGACTGGGAATCCCTGAGCATTTCAGTAGATGCCATCTTGCTTGCCCTCAGAAGGTGTACAGAAAAGGTGTTGAAATGAGTGGAAGTAAACGGATGGAAAGAAAGGGCTGTGTTTTTTCCCAGGTCAGGAATACTTAATTCCACAAGCATTGGTTGAATGCCTGCTCTAGGCAATCCTGCGTCCAGCTCCAATGGGCGTACTCCACTTGACCCACACCTTCACCTCCCCATTCCTGACCTCCATCTGGCTGCGTAGTGGTTTCCGTCGCAGGTCCAGAGTGTGCAGAGATGGACGCAATGACCAATGTGCCGCCACCCTTTCACCTTATGATGAGTCATGTTAAGAGCCAATTTTAAAGAACATTTTGCATTGAAACAAATAAAAGAGACAATCCATATTTGCTTAGTCTTGCACCGAATTATATAAGGCATGGAAGAGAAAAATCTGGTTTGTCCTTTCTTTCATTCCTACCTGGAAGGTAAAAACATAAAACAGTTATTACTTAAAGTGGGTTAGTGATGGGGATAGAGGTGCCTGCAAGAACAGGGGAGGCCCAGAGAGAAGGATGCTGGTGAACTGTGGGGGGCGGCCCAGTGTGCAGAGAGGACAGGTAGATAAGGTAGATAAGAACATCACCAGGCAGCCTGGAAGTTCACGGGGAAGCCAGAATCCATCATTAGGTGTTAGGACCAGATGGGGCAGTTGAGGAAGCTTGGACTGAAGTAGGTGATGGGGATAAGTAGGAGTTTGGCTATTAAGTCAAACGTTGGGGTGATGAGGACAAACCAGACATGAATAATAGGAGAATAGGGTGCAGACTAGAATAGGTATTTTAGATTTTAGCCCAAACAGGTCTCCTCCACAGGGACAGAGATGAGATCGATGGCCACAGACAGGGAAGGCATGCCCCCCACTCTGACTCTGAGCCCCCTGCTTTGGGAAAGCAGGTATGTCCTGGGGGTCATGCGCACAGATCAGGAGGGCAAGGGTCGATGAGAGCTTGGGGTTGTCAGTGTAGCCCAGGGTGAGAACTTTTCAGATGTTTCTAATAGCTCCACGTCCCACTACAGAATGCCTGATGCCAGGTTAACTGATTTTCTTATTCTGATGATCCCTGTACCTTTGGTGGACTTCACTGGAGATGGTAACCTTGACATTGCACCTAGAGAATCTCTGACTCAGGAGAGAATTTTCATGCTGTTGGAGGAAAGACCTCGTTGAAAAACAAGACACCAAGCTTTTCACCTCTGGACAGTAAACTGACAGGACCCAAGAGACTCATTCCCAGGGTATATACTTAGGCAGCATGAGCTCTTTGTGGTCCCCAGACACCAACAATAGGTCTTATTTTCAATGACTGGGTCAGAATTATATTGCCTTTGGGAGGCAAGGATAAATGTTATGACCTGAGTAAGGTGAGATTAATGACCTTGCAAAAGATTGAAAGAATTCCTTACCTTTCTGTAGAAGCAGGCATGTATGAAGTGGAGCGCTAACATTTACAGGGTGCTTACTATGTGCCCTGCATGGCGTCAAGTGCTTTCAAAGATAAGTGGCTACCAATTTTGAGCTTCTTCTCTGTGCCAAGCAGGGTGCTAAGTGCTTTAGGAATATATCTCCTGCTAATCTTCTATTTAAGAGAGGATGCTTGAACCAGCACTTTACACATCTCATCACAACCCTGCAGGTTGTCGCTTACTATTGTTTTTGTTTTGTACATAAGCTAGGGCTCAAAGTAGTTAAACAATTGCCCAGAATATCAAATCAATTAAATGACAAAGTGAGAAATCTCTTCTGAGACACTCAGCCCATGATCTTTCCATGATACCCACTGTAATTCTGTTGGGAGCAGAGGCCACCAAGTATTAGAATAGCAACTTGTGTTGCTTAGATAGTGAGGATGGGCACGCCGAAGAACTGTTTATGGAAACCTTGGCGAACAGCGAGACTTTACTTCCAAGATGGATTCTACAGAGTCAACCACATTTTGACTGGACTGTTGGATTTCGTATCAGGTTCAGAGCTTATTGGTTCTATTTGCCCAGCTTTCTCTTACAGAAGCCGCCTTTCAGGAATCTCACTGGAGTCACACCGGGACTTAGAAAGGTTGTGGCCTTGAGGTCTGAAACTTCCTGAGCAAGAAGTGTGGGGACAGTTCTAAAAGGTAATTAACTCAGTTGACCTCCCTCTTTTCTCAAAGCCTCTCAAGAGCTTGGCCAGAGAAGCTGTGGAAAGTGTGAGGCAAGGAATTGAATTCTTCCTGCTCGACAGTCCGCAGTCAGCAGGCTGAAGTGCTTTCTGACAGAGTGGGCTGGCAGCCCTTGGTGCGCAGAACAGCTCTGCTGCCTGGGGTCACATCAGGAGGCCTGGTGGCTGATCTGGCCATTACCTCACTGCCCCCCTGTGAGATTCATGGGCCCTAGAAGGAGCACAGGAGCTGGAGGAAGGGCTCCAGCTCAGCCCGCCTGCCACGAGGTCAGGGGGCCAGGACACAGTCCTGGGAGCTGTGACAGCAGTGTCACAGATCAGGAGAGCTGGCTGCCTTGCGGGGAGACCAAAGCCCCAGACCAGGGCCTGCACAGTCCCTCTGCTGAGCAGGCGATGGCAGGCAGGCACATCTCCTTGGGGACAATCACATGCATTTATTGTTGTCAAGGCACTGATCTCATCACTTTTTAAATAACACACTGTCTTGATAACTCATTAAATCCCAGTCATTTGCAGCTGACTTCTCAGAAATCAGGGGAAGGAAGCTACCATCATCTGAAGGTCTCTAATAAGATCTTGACGTTACAGAACACCTTCCTGAAAGAACCTCGAAGCTTTAATATATTTCATCCTACCCTCAATTTACAGGTGGGAAAATGAGAGCATCAATCAGGCAACATACTGTAGCACCGAGTCAGTGGCGGGGGGGGTTGGAGGCAGGACCTAGATGAGAGGAGTAGGGGACCTCACTGCACTTTCTGCTCAGTTTTACTGTGACCCTAACACTGTTTCCAAAAAACAATTTGTTGTATATTAAAAACAATTTTTTTTAAGTAAAACCGGATTCTAGTCACTCTGAATTCTCCCCAGGCAGACCCTTCCATGTCTGAGCTACAGAACGTGTTGGGTCCTATGATACTCATAACTCGCAAGCAGTTGCTATTCCCCCAACTCAACTAACAAACCTAACTGATCTCCATTCATTTTTTTAAGCGGTATTGCCACTCTCTTTTCAGCAACAAAACTAGAAAGACCCAAGTTAGCTTTCTATCTAGAGTGTCTGGTACTGTGTTGAGTTGTGGGGGTGAGGTGTGGAGAATGTAATTTTAAAAGTACTTGCGTCATGTGCTGGGCCCATAGTTTATCCATTGCATCTTATTGTTTTCTTCAAAGTAAAGAACCATCTGCAATTTGGTTCCAATTTCTCAATCCAGATTGCTACATAATGTGTTGAATTAAAATGCCTTGTACGTATGAGGCACATTTTCTGTTTTCTCTCTTTCTTCCCTGACTGCTCCTTCTCAGTCTCCTTTCTAGGTCCTCATCTCCCAGGGCTCTCAACGTCGGAGTGCGCAGCTCCGTCCTCCCCTCTCCCCGCTAACCAGACTCGCAGCCATGGTGGCCCCACCCAGTCTGATGTCTTTAAGCCCATTCCAAATACATGCCTCGTTCCAGACTTGTCTCTTGAACTGCAGGCTTGCCCAGTTTGACATGTTCACCTCAGTGCATCACAAACAGAACTGCTGATCCCCTCCTGCAAGCCTCTTCCACTCACAGCCATTCTGGTGCCTGGACGGCAGCACCTCTGTCTGTCAGTGTTCAGACCAGAAACCAGAGTCACCCTAGACTGCAGTCTTTCTCTCTCATTCCTCACCCCACCACTCAGGAAGTCCTGTTAGCCCCACCACCAGAGTATTTCCCCAGTCTGCCCACTTCCTCTTCCGACTGCCATCACCACAGCATGGTCTGAGCCACCATCACCTCCCCTGCCTTCTGCACTAGGGTCCTGATTTTTCTTCCCTGAGTCTATTCTCAGATTGGCAAAGTTATTATCTGGAAATATTAAGTTAGATTGTCTTACTCCTCTGCTCAGAACCCTTCAATGCCTTCCCATCTTCCTCAGAGTAAAAGCCGAAGTCCATACAATGTCCTCAAGTCTCCACATCAGGCAGCCCTCCTCATATCTCACTGCTCCCTTCCCTCTCTGAGTTCATCACCTATTTCCTCCCTTGCCGGCTCTGCTCCAGCCGAGATGCAGCCTTCCTGGGCTCTTGCCTGTTCTTGCTAAACACACATCCGCCTCAGGGCCTTTGCGCCAGCTGCTGCTTCTATATCTGGAATGCTCTTCTTTCCGCTATCTGCACAGATACAACTCTCACCTCTTTCCAGTTTTGCTCAGTTCTCAAGATGGAAAACTCTTCCCTCTCTAAATTCATGGAAATGATAGAAGATACAGTTTTTAAGTTAATGAAAAAATACATAAATTGTTCTCAGAAATAGAAGGGACACTGTCAGGGTAGTGGAAATAGTGAGCATCTCCCGGAAGACAGACGTCCATGGGAGTGGACCACAACAGGAAACCGCAGGTCAGGGTGTGAGAGGTGGTGATCAGAGAGCATTGGTATAGAAGGTGGGGCTGGCAAACACTGGAAGAAGGTGAGAGGGTTGACTATGCAAATATCTAAATGAAGAATATTCCAGACAGAAGAAAGAGTTTGTGTGAAGATGAGGTGGAAGGTGTGCTTGACAGGAATAGGCAGAGGCACACAAGCAGTGGAACCATGGGCCAGAGAAATAGTCCTGAGATACCCAAACATTTAAAACTCTGCCTTGGCCTTCCCAGAGACCTTGTGAGGTCCACACCTTTGGGGCCCAGAGTCCAACACGACGGGTGACAAGGCAAATAAGGAACAGCAAAAGGCAGGCTGTGGCATTCAGTAGGAAATAGGTCATTGGGAACCTTAAACAGAATGGGGTGGAAGCATGGTCAGAGCAAAAGTTAAATTTTAGGGATTCCCCAGAAGAAACTCGAAGATCGGGATCAGGGTCAGTGGGTTTAAAGTCAGACTCTAAACAACTAGCGTAGGAGGACTGGAGGTGTGGGAAAAGTGAGCTAGTTTCCAGGGAGAGTAAAGACAGTCCCGGATGTAAAGGCGATAATGTAAGCTGCCATCTGATGCATGTCTGTCCTGGCTAGTAAGAAAAATGTTTGCCAAGCAGGAGGGAACTCCCCAGGGGAGAGGGGCAGGGCATGCACTGCAGGGAGGAGGTCGCCCTGGGGTTTGGGAGGGGCCTGAGGAGGCTTGGGGGAGGTGAGAAGGGAGGAGAGCAGTGGGAGCCGCCTCTGCCAGGCACACTTTGCTCCCAAGGCCCTGCTCGCCAAAGCTGGGCGGGGACAGCCCTCTCCTGGGCTCTCATGCCAGTTCTGGGTGAGGGCGAAGCAACTCGGTGGGGCACGGGAAACCTCTTTTTTTAAATAAGTGAACTTGTTTACTTGCATAAGGTGTATTCACTTGTCTTAAGGGGCCAGACAACATGACAGATAAATTAGAAAGAGGTGATGTTATTATTAGGTGTTCCACATTAAAATTGGCCCATAAATCATCTATCCCAAAACATCCCATGTAATTATTGGGCAGCAAAGTCACTTTATGACACTTTCCAAAAGGGTGTCTTAGTTACTTGTATTCAAACATAACTTTAATATTCCTTGAACTATGTGACATGATGCACTTAGATAATCAAATAACACCATTTTTATAAATAGTTATAATACAGGAAGTCCAATATGGGGGAAAATTAGGTCTCATCAGCATCAACTTGTAAACATGTAATAGAGAAGTGTTTTGACTATAAAAAAATTTCAGAAACTGCCATGAAACTGAAACCCATTTATATCACTGTTTCATAATCCTTTCTCATGTACATTTCTGCTAATAAAGCCCTGGCTTCCTGCCCTCAGCTGGGTGGTTTTCACAGACACCCTTTTTAAAAATGTCATAAAGTACCTTTGCTGTCCAGTCTGTACACAGGACAGCACGGGACAGAGGATTTGCAGGCTGATTTTCTAGTGGAACCACTAATAACACCTCTTCCTCGGTTCCTGACCTTGTGAATTGCCATCTCCTTTTCCTTATTTTCAGTTTAAACAGATCAGGTCCTTGCTTCCTACTTGGGCATTCACTCATGTTCTCATCCATCAGCTAATTCTTTATTTAGCAAGGCTCTGAAGGTAAAAGACAATAAGGCTCTGGCCAGGTCTTCAAGAAGCCTGCTGACTGGTAGGGGAGAAGGACCGTTCAGACAGCTCTGGGCAAGGTGTTAAATGTTGTCATTGCCCCTCTAATGAGGGCCCAGTGTGGGCATCCTAACTGCCCTGGAGGCAGTAGAGGCAGGCTCTATTTGTACATACCCCTCTGGATTTAAACGGGTTAAGAGAAGGGCATTTCAGGCAGAGCAGTGGGTTGCACAAGGACTTGGAGACCAAGACAGTATTGTCTAGATGGAGAGCTTCTCTGCACCTGCTCGGGCGGGGACAGAGAGTTTTCTGCATCCTCCTTGTGGAAGGCAGCAGGGGGCCTTCCCCAGCGTGGTGACGCCACCTTCTCAGGGAAGCTCAGCTAGCCATGTGGGTTTGTAGCTTCTCTCCCAGTGCTCCCATAGAGAAGGCACATTCCTCTGCAGCTCAGAAATAAAGACAAGAGTGGTGAACACTCAAAAAACTCAGAAAATGTGAGTAATATATTTATGATGAGCATAAGGCAAGCTGTCCAATCCCCTTTCCACGTGGGGGAAAGTCTGACACCTGCCAGGCACCAGACAGAGGCTGCTTTTCCTGCTTCTGGGATAAACACGGTGCTGCTTAGCCGAAGCCCATTGACAAGAGCCCCCAGTGGGAAAGACACGTGAGGCAATCTTCTGGAACAGACGGGGAAACTGTGTCCCACTGACCGTAGGTGGTATGGTTTGTGGGGCCTGGAAGACTTGGCTGGACAAGACATCTGCTCACCAGTTTCTCGAGACCCCCACTGGGCCAGCTTCAGAAGACATATGGCGAAAAGCACCCACGGTCCTGGGGTGAGGTGATCCATCCAGCTGCTGTCGCATGCTTGCCCCTGGCATGAATTCAGTGACACTAGGCAGGATCTAAGGAAAAGGCACAGAAACAGGCCAAATTCATGAAAAGAAGGAAATTCGAAAAGTATGGAGCTTGGGGCGGGCAGGTCAGGGGTAGTAACAAAAGGTACTTTGTGCCCTTTGGGGGAATTCTACATGAGAGCAGGAGACTAACAAGAGTAGGGGAACAAGCTTTCTCACTTCGCAACTTTGCACAGGGCCAGGCTTCCTTTCCTGAAAAACTAGGAGCAATACCTTTGTCATCCTTTGGCCAATAGGACAACATGTGGATTCCATCTCAAGGAAAGTGGGGACTCAGAGGCGAGAAAAGCCTAGTCTTAGGTGGCCGGGGGCAGCGCATCAGGGACGCCTGAGTGTTAGTTAATAGCGGAGAAATGGGCACCGGACATGGTGGCCGCTTTGCTACTTCCTGTTGGAAGGCGTTCCCTGACATCGGTTTTCATTCCCTTTCACCTGCTCCTTCCCCACTATATTTGTTTCCTATTACTGTATAACAAATTACCACAAATTCAGTGACTTAAACCAAGACACATATATTATCTCACAGTTTCTGTAGGTTAAGAGTCCGAGCACGGCTGAGGCGAGCCTTCTCAGGATCTCGCAACACCGAGGACTGGGTGTCGGCTGGGCTGCATTCTCATTTGGAGTTTGGGGGAAAATTTCAATTGCGGCTATATGACCAAGTGCTACAGCCTTTTGCTGGCTGTAAGATAGAGGCTGCCTCAGGTCCTGCAGCTTCCCCACTGTTCTTTGGGGTTCACTATCATTCCCCGCACCCCCCGGACTTCTTCAACATGACCACTAGTTCATCAAGCCAACAAGGACAGTTTCTTGCTCCAGTCTGCTGAAATGGAGTCCTACGTGACACAGAGTAATCCTGGGAGTCAGTCTATTGCTCAGGAGCAAGTCAGGGTGGACGAGTGTCCCACCCACACTGAACAGGAGGGCATTATACAGGAAGTGGACACAAAGGGGTGGGAATTATGGGGGGCACCTGAAGGTCTGTCCAGAACCCCTACCTTCAGCATTGTGCCTGTGTGGCTGTCCTTAACATTTTCTTCTAAATTAAATTGTCATCCTCCACTCCTAGGGGAAAGTCTTCAGATCAAAAAGACATTGGCATCACTCACTGAGTCTATGATTCTGTCTGATAAATGCGCTTGAATTAATCGTCTTAGAATGCGATGCACTTAGGTCTTCTGCAGCTCCCATCACCCTGGTGGCTTTTTTTCCATCACCTGGCAGTGATCATTTGAGCTGGAATCTGTCTCCTCCTGAATCCGGGCTTGCTGTTATTCTTTCTGTTCCTTCTATCCCACAGCATATATATTTATAGTAGCTCCTCTCTCCGCAAAACGATTTCACCATGATTTTGGGCTTCTTGTTTTCCTTCCCTGACTGAGTGCACCATCCCAGGGGGCTGTTTATACCTGCAGTCTTAGAATTATTGTATTACTGGCCAGCTTCACTTACTTGGAACCCTTGCACTCTTCATTTCTCCACTAATGAAATTTTTCTTGAGTCCTTGGTCTTATCTTCCTGCATTTCACCTGCCTCAAGGGAAATTATCAGCTGTGAGTGAGACAGCATAGTCTGCACCTTGCCCTAACTCTGAGAATGCCTTCTGCATAGTCACCTGAACAGCTAGCAGGCTAGGAAAGACACCGCCAGTGGCCACAGGAGCCCCGAGCAGCTGCTGACACAGCCTGATGAGTGCAGCGCTCACGGGGATTATACAGCTTTTCTGAATTTCTCACATATTGAGCAAGAATCTGATCTGTTTTATTCCTGCTTTCCCCCCACCCCACTCTCATATATTCGCTTGAACCCTCTCTTCTTTCCACATTACCTTTTAGACTTTAGTTTTTACCAAGTGTTTTAGGTCCCACAAACCTGACTTCTTCTAGTTTCCACCAAGCAGCACGGACTCTAGTCCATTACTGCGTGGCCATCTCCCATTTGAGATCAGTCCTTATGCTGCAAAGGGACCAATTAGGAAACTATTTCTCTTTTTCTAAAGGAATTCATCATGGCTCAAAATAATTCAGAGAGCTTCCAGAAGTTTCTGTCTCCCAGCATGTTTTGCAGCAAGAAGAGTCAAAAGTTCCTTAGTGCCTATGGCTCACTCCCCATTTTGACGAAAGTTCTGACGAAGTTTGGTTCTTAGAAAAACATTCAGTTGAGATCAGAAAATCCCAAATGTTTTCAACTTGAAGTTTCCACTTCTCAACCAACTGTTTTTATATCCTCTTGGCTCGGCCTGAACCACTGACTATCCGAAAGTTGTGCTGGTAGGAGGCCTGTTTATTTTCCAGGCCACTAGGAAACCTTGTGGGATATGATTTTGTGGCTCTGTATCAAACTCACCAGGAATGACATGTGTGTACTGCGACACATATGGGCAAGAATAGACCTTGTTTAGACATTACGATGTAAGACATTGCTTGATGAGTTTGTTCTCAATGGGTAATAAATACACAGCCTGCAAGTATTATTTTTATACATACACACACAGAGCTATTATACATATTAACTACATATAAGACTTGACATACTATATATAGACCATTATATATTGATCACATATGATATTTATAATATATGTTTATATGTTTCTCCAAAGTAATACTTGCATGCTGACAATAACATTCATGGCCCATGCCTTACCTCTGCCAAGCCTGTCCTTGGAGATAACCAATTCTTAATACTATCTGTTTTGGGGTTCTCTGGTGGTTTTCCTAAATAATATGCTTATATTGTTGTTTTTGTTTCTGTAGAATTTAACATTTAGTTATTAGCTTCATACTGTGATCTATGTGAGTTCAGATACTGTTTTTCCACATTCCTGTCTCTGGAAAGTTTTAGGATATTCTCTTAATATTTGGTGTTCTAAAATTCCATGCTATTGTGTTGAGAGGTGCTCACTTTTGTTTATTACACTGGGCGCTGTTACACATAAAGCCCTTTAGATTCAAAGATACTCTCCCATCATGTCTGGGAAGTTTTTGTTTCGTATTTCGTTTTTGATAATTTCCTGCCCTGTGCTACCTCCATTCTCTCTTTCCAGAATTCTTATGAATGACACATCAGATCTCCTAGGGCGGATCTTTAATATTTCTTGATTTTTGTTCATCTTTTCTTCCTAGCTGACTTTTGTTCTATTTTCTGGGAGCTTTCCTCAACTTGACATTACACCCCATCTACTCAATATTCCATTTCACTATCATATTTTTAATTACCAAAATAAATATCCTTTCTGTTCTTCCTATTATGCCTTTAAAAAAAATAGCATTCTATTCTTGTTTTATGCATGCCAAATATTCTTGAGTCCTTCTAAGTACACTTAATTAGTTGTGTTCTATAAGTTCTCTTCCATTCCCTAAGTTCTCTTTTTCCTTTTGGAAACAGCTGATGTGTTTTGGGGTTCTTCTTGTAATAAACAGGCTTTCTCAGATGTCTGGTGATTGTTGGTTACTGCTCCAGACACAAGGGTGAGCGATAAGCGGACTGTCCAGGGACCTTGAGTGTGCTTGAAGGATGGATCAGATGGTAGGCTTTCTCCAAGTTGAATGCTGTGGGTCCCACAATGATGGTGGACAGTCCCAGGTAGTAAGTGAGGAGGGCCTCACTCTGAGTCACTAACAGACACACTGGCTGTTTGCTCTATTCTGTTAGAGAAGAATTCTCCGATGGTTTTGCTCCTGGCAAGGACCTGGATTTATGTTGCCTGTGGAGGTGATGGAGGATTGTGGAGGGGCCACCTGTTCTCTAGATTGACCTTCAGTGTTGGGGTTACCTTTCTATTCCTGCCTTTTTGAATCCAGAGCTCTCCTGATTTTTTCAGCTGCTACTTCCTGTGCAGCAGGATCTTGCTCACATTTAAGGTTTCTTTCGAGTTTCCCTCTCCTCTACTTTGTCAATTCACATTCATTCTTCTACTTTCTGTATTCTACAAATTCACTGAAATCTCTCATTCTTCTCTTCTTTATTTCATTGTTGTGAAGTTTGTTTGTTTTATTATCTTCTTAATGGGGTCTCAGCAAAAGGGGGCAATAAACACATGCTCATTCATTCCATGACCCTGAACTGAAAATCAGAACAGAAATCATATCCCCAGTGTCTCTTCAGGCACTCAGGTGGGGTTGGTTCCTGCCAGGTTGGGTTTTTTTATGCAGAACTGTATGATATCAACAAAGCTTTACCTGATTGAACTCACACTGTAATAAGCTCCTTTAAAAAATATCGTGAGCATCCATATCCTTTATGAATAATAATCAGAGCACCCACTTTGTATGGTTATTATGAGAATGTAAGGATAACATATGTATATGAATATGCCCAGCAAAATGCCTAGATCAAAGAAGGGACTAAATGAACACTAGTCCTTTCTCCTCTCTCTTCACCAGCTAAGTGTGTGTACTAGCTTAAAACTCTATTTTTAAAAACTGAATTACTTCGTATCATCTCACCCACACTCCTGCCCGGAGCAGCCAAAGACTTCACAAGCACTGGGTGTGGGATCTTGCAGGGCACTCCGCTGGGGACCTGGACGTTGCAGTTGCCAGTGCCTTTTGGGTTATTGTAAATAGTAAACTAAAGAAAATTGGTCACCCTGGGTTTTTTGATTATTATAATTTGCTTATTATTATTTTCTTGCCTCTACTACTTAAACTCCAGTTAGGTAATGGAAGGAAACTCTCTCTCCAGATTTGGTGCATCTCATGGATTTTGGAATCCTGATTTTAGAAATTTCTTTTAATGGACTTCAACTAATTGCTTCGTGTGGAAGGCGTCAGCATCTAGTGAGCCCAAGTGTTGAAAGAAGAGCAATGCTCTTACGGTGGCAGAGGGAACTCCAGCCTGGAGGGCACAGAGCAGAGACTCAGCTCACGGGTCCAGAAGAAATGCCATCCTGTAAGTAACGCAGAACGTGATACCAAACCGGGCTGAGTTAACACAAGCTCTGGGCGTCATTAGCTTGTTAGGTCTTGCAGAAATATGAGGATCATGACTGGATGGAGTCCTTTCCTCTGATTCATTTCTTTCTAAAGCTGTCTTTGGCTGAGGCTCTGTGGCATGGAGAAGCAGCATAAGGGTAAGATAAGCAAAGTTTACGAGATGGAGACCTGTATTCAACCCTGACCTTACCTTAGCTTTTATTCCCTAGGATAATTACATCACCCCTCTCAGTCCTAGTTTCCTTCTCTGAAAAAAAGGGTTAGTAATATTTACCCATAGGGTGGTGGTGAGGGTTGACGTTTAAGGTGCCAAGCAGTGTGTGTTGCATACGATGATTTCTCAGGATGTTAGTTGTCCCTCTTTACTCCATAGCTTTGCAGCTTTTCCCATGAGGAAACAATGCAGTGACTACCAGGCTGGCCAGAGCAGCTTGCGAAAATGCCGAGAACAGGCATTGTTTAGCTGGATCCCAGCCTTTACACACTTATCCTCTTCAGGACTGGGTGACTCATGAAAACGATGGGCCTCAAAAGACAAGAAGCGTACAGTTAACAACCAGAAGATTGTAAAGTAGATCAGAGCTCTCTACAAAATAGTGGCATTGTGCAATCAATGATATTTCTAAGTGTTCATTTCTGAATAACCTTATGGGACCTAAAATTTTGTTTAAGGCATTAGGAATTCCCAATCATTTTACCTAACCTCACAGAGATAGGAGCTCTTTTCTCTCACCCTTTTTTTTCTAGGCTGAAATGAGGAGTTTTCTTTGAATATCAAACCCATGGGGCATTTATCCCTCCTCTGGCTAATGACCTAAAAACAAACAATAATTCTAAAAATGAGAAGGAAAAAAAGTACAGTTAGTTTGTGAGCAAGGGTCTTTAAGCTTAGTTGATGAGGGCATCCAAAGTTAAGTAGATTAGAAATGGCATTTCAAAGCTGGCCCCTTCATCTTGTTTCTGAGCTTTAAAGGAATCCAGACAAATAGTCCAAAGTTTCTTTAAAAAAGAAAAAACCTAGAATTCCCAAGGCACATGAACTGTGGATGACTGAACCATTTTCCCACTCTGCAGGATGTCTAAAGATGAAATCTGTAGGGCAAAGGCCCAGATATCCAAAAAAGTGTTTTTTTCATTCTTTCTAATAGATTCCGAAGGATGTTTTGGAAAGGTTTGGGGCAAGACAATATCCAGGTGTAGCTGAAACACTATTTGCCTTTTTTGGCAAAGGCAGGCAATGTTTAAAGTAAGCCCATTGGAAGCTAAAAATGGGTCTACCAATATTTTTTAGAGGTTTCCAACTCACACTGAGTTCATGAAAACTCACTGATTGAGTTGATTTGATTGGGAAAAAACCCCTCCTGCTCCCCATATTTCAAGTTGAAAACACTTTAAGTCTACTTAAGTCTGAAGATCTGTTGCTATAAGATTGATTTGTTGGGCTCAAGATTTTGCTGCCTATATAGATTCCAAATCTCCTCATGAGCCGAGTTAACCATTCTTTCATTGTAGTTTGCATAGTTTTAATAAGTAAACTAAATTCTTACTTGAGAGCCAGTTTTGTTAAGAGGTATCAGATGGAGATAACAGGAGAATTCCTGGTCCTCTACGGCAGGGTCTTTGTGGAATGGAGAAATGCTGTCTGTTCCCTCGTGTACCGCGTCATTTTGTCGAGGCCACTTCAGTTCTGTGCACGGCTTCCTACCCCTTCCCCGAGGTCGCCAAGACCGATGCGGGGGAGCACGACTGTCAAGTCAGTTACTCCTGGATTCAAATTCCAGGCTCATGTACTCTGAATAATCATAAGAATTTAATGAAACACTGTATATCAAATCTTTTGGGCAGAACCTGGCTTACAGGTAAATAGTCCGGAGCACCTGGATCGCCACCATCATCATTGTCATCCGGTGCCAGTAGGTACGGTTTCTGGGCAGAAATCGTTTGTTACTAGTTAGGCACTTCCCAGCCAGACTCAGTTCTAGCTACCCTTGGTTTTCACTTGTCCTCTGAGCTGTGAAAAATAAGGTGCACAAAGCAGACCACCCTATTTGACCTTGGGAACAGGATCAGAATAATAAGGACATGCACACATCTTTAGAATTTCTACTGGATCTTAAACACCCCTGTGAAATTATATCTGCATCTTATTTAAGATCCCAAAGTCCCAAATAAGGATAATAATGGCCTTGGGGAATTGTAGATGTATTTGGATTGACCTTGACATCAAGGGTGGCTCTTCAAGAGCTACTACCCATCCCCACCTATCTGTTTAAAAATTGTTCACGTGCAAGTCTCACAGGGGGAGAAACGGATAAGCAGTGAGGTTTTTGGCCTGCTTTCATATCCTATGGAATCTCTCAAGATTTTTTTCTTCAAGATTTACCCAGCGTGTGAATCTGACCCTACGACACAACATTTGTGAGCAGCTCTGTGCAAACAATACGATCCTGTTTCTCTCCCTCCTTCCAATTCCCTGGGGAGTTTTCAGGGATGAGCAGAGCCTCAGGAGCTTTGGAAAATATATTTTAATCAGAGAAATTCATTCAAAGGCACATCTTTCAGTGTACGTAAACTATTTTTTTTTAATTCCATTGCCCTTCCAAAAGCCTCCTTGAGATTTATTTATAAGACCATTGACAGTCAGTCTGAAAATGCAAATTATGGGCCAAGAAGCTCAGAACATCACTGGTGGCCCTCAGCTGCATAAGAGATAACTCAGATGGTAACCTAAGATAAGACTTAGGGAACTTAGATATGACTGACTTGATTTCCCCATTTATGTTCTGTGGAAAGTCCAATGCTTTCCTAAGATTTCTACAAATCCCCAGGGGATCTACAAGCTCATCTTTGCCTCTGAGGTGAGCAATTTACGTTGAATTTCACTCCATGAATCCGAAACTGACCTCATTTTGAATCAGGAATGGAGCACAGTTTCTTTCCCTGGGTTTTACAAAAATCCACTCACATGGGCCTTTTTGGAAGGTTGGTGAGAGCAGAGAAATAAATATAAAGCAACATAAACAACTTAAATTAGCTTATTAACTACATTGTCTTTAAAGAAGTCCTTTAGCTACTTTCCATCTTGGACACCATCCTTCCCATATGCTGTTGGACTCTCTCCTCTCTCTCTGACTCTTATTCATTCCTAGTGGGCAGTTTATCAAGCTCCCTTTCTTTTTCTTTCATTCCTTTTTGTCTTTTTCTCCTTCTGATTTTCTCCTGCATACCCAGACCCACAAGGTAACACATTTTCAACCTTTCAACTCCAGCTTACTAAGTTAGTTTTCTATATAAAAGCAGTTCCTTTCCAAAGAAGAATTTTGGAGACAGCTGCTAAGATAATAATGGTTTTGAAACACTTACAAATATGTTCTGGAGGTGTATGGAAATTCACTGAAAGTGATTCCAATCTTAAATTAATTTGAGAGAAGTTCACTATTTAGCGGACGGATATGCTGAATCCACAGGCAATGTGAAAAATTCTCATTTTGGCTTTCTAGACTACTTTAATGAAAGAATTCTGAGTTGTTCTTTCTAGTCAGCAGCAGGATGGATGGAAAGCACTCTGGGATATTTATTTCCATAGTGAGAAGGGTCATAGCCATGCTCTTATTAGCTTCTAAAGGAGGATGCATACCGTGTGCTTTTAAGCTGCAGTCTGTTGCCAGCTGGTGGTGTCTAGGCTTGTTCCCACATGGAAAGCACACAGAAATGCCCCCACCCATCACACATTGGAAGAAGCCCTCTCTCATGCATGGGGGGAGAGGCAAACACTTATACTGGCCTAATTTCAGAACATGGAGGAAGAGCCCTTTTCTTCCCAAAATAACTCCTCCAGTTTCACTCTGACTCCTGAAATGCCTTTAACAGAAGATTAAAGCCCTCTATTCTACAATTTGATACAGGGCTTAAAATGCGGCCTAAGTCTAAGAGGGGGAGCATGGGCAGTGTTTATGTCTATAAAGATGTGAATTAATATCACATCTTTCTCGTGAGTTTTTTTTTTTTGAATAGGGAAAAGACGGACCAGGGGGCCTGAAGCAAGGGGGGTTGAAAAAGTGAACAGAATGGACATGTTGTGATGCAAACAAAGTCTATTTACAGAAGAGAAGCGGGGAAGGGAAACGGAACTAATGTTTACGGAGCGCCTGCTGTATGCCAGGCAGTGTGGTAGGACTTTCCTTATGAAATACATGGTGAGTAACTCCTGAGCGCTCTGAGCACGAGGAACTGAAAGTCAGCGCTCCCCAAAATACACTCACACTGGCAGGCGCTTGTCTCTGGATGGCTGCCAAAGGAGCCGCTCTTGCATTCCCCGTGCAGAGAAAGTAATGCCTGCTTTCTCCCTCTATATAGGCGTGTGTGTGTGTGTGTGTGTGTGTGTGGCTGTGAATGAAGAAGGTCTGGATGTGGGTAGACAACACTGGTCACCTGAAAACCATGGGTGTGACCTCTCACCATTAGAACCTAATGACTTGACCATAAGCGTCTTTACAGAGGAAAAAACTATAGAGCCCTTTCCTTCCCTTCTTCTGTCATGCAGCAAAGAACGGTTCATAGTTCTACTACATAAAACGTCTACAGAAAATAAACTAAGGAGTAAGGAGTCGCAGCACCAGGAGATCCAACATAGCAGCCCTCTCAAAAAGGAGCTTTCCCCAGTTGGCTCCGGGTGTATAGAGCCTCCGGGCGGAGAGGAGCCCGAAGAAACCGAGGTGACGTCGAAGAGAAATTCCGCCACGCAGCTGAGCTCCAGGACGGCTGCTGTGCGGCTGCGTGGTCCCCTGGGACACAGAAGCGCAAGGGGCACCTTCCATTCCGCCCCTGCCGCTCCCTTGACCCCAGGTACCGGCACGTCCACAGCGCTCCAGAGCCTGCAGACCGGGAGCGGGCAGCGTCCGGAGTGAGCGGCCGAGGCGTGGACACGGGCTCTCGGGCAGCGGTGTGGAGACCTCCCTGCGCTGCGCAGGCGGCCGATGCGGGACAGGGATGCATGTGGCCACCACAGCCAACAGGCTAACCTGAGGAGAAGTGCGGAACGCTCCGTCTGGGAATTCCAGTTATGGGTGCGGAGCGAGCCGAGGGCCTCTGTGGGGCCAGGCTGGGGCCCTGCTCAGCCCAGAGCTCTCAGGCTGCCGGGCGTCTGGGCTGTGCAGGCTTCCTTACTTTGATGAGGCAGTGTGGTTCCTCCGGTGGAGGAAATATCCGCCAGATACCCAGTTGTAATGCATAGCTTGCTGTCCTCAGATCACACTGGCCATGGGAGAAATCAAGGTTCCTGTCAAGCCCCACATAATATTCGAAGTTTAGCTCCAGTCCCACAGGGTTTGTTGGGTGTACTCTGCAGACTCTCCTTTAACCTCAGGATCTGGTGTTGGACCGTTTTCCAGGGGATAAGGACAATCAGGAGAGGGGAGTGACCCCAGACCAGCAGGGCTCTGCTTTGTGGGACAGCCAAAGGCCGGCCTCCTGCCCTGGTGCACTGCCAGGTGTTTGTGGAACAGGCCTTCCTGATTTTACTATGTCTGACTTCCTTTCCCCCTAGTCTTTGGAAAGGAGCCACGGGACCGGGCCAGGAGACAAGTCCTTGCAGCAAATATGGCCCTGTTGTTAGTCGCCCCTCTTCTCTGCCTTTGGATGCAGCCTGTCCCCTGACTTCTCACTTGGGTCATGTTCTCTCACAGGCTCTAATGCAGACCGGTTGTTGGCAGGTCATCCTCTTAACTCCCCAAGTACACGCTATCATGTCCTAGTGTCACCAGACACAAGTTAGGTCAAGGTTAGGAGACTAATTAGATGAGACACAAGTGTTGCTTTCTCTCAGGTGAACCAAGGACCCGCGTGAAGTGTCTGTCTTGACTTAGATTTCTTGAGGCAGGTAGACAGATTGCATTTCTCTGCATCTGCTCTTTAATAAAGGACAATAAAAAAAATAGTGATGTAAACAGTATAGACTGTGGCCTGGGTAGGAACAAGGTAGGAACAATTTATCCTAACTGGGAAGATCAGATTAGATTTCATAAAAGATGTTAAGTGTGGATTAAGCCCTTTTTTAAAAAATGGGCAGAATTTCGACAGATAAATAAAGGGGCAAAGGCATTCATTCATTCATTTTTTCATTCCGTGAGCATTTATTGAGGCTCCATTATACATCCGGCTGTTTCAGGCCCCAGGGACACACACACACATGAACAGGACATCACTCCTGCTTCCAAAGAGCTGCAGTATCTTCTTTTCACGCTGAAGAGACGACACGAACAAAGACACAAAGCCCCGGGAGGGATGTGGCGGGTTCAGTGAAAAGGTGGCTGCGACCCAGGTCCCACTGTGTAAGGGGACAGGAAGGAAAACACAGGGCGGGAGGGGGCAGGAGGAAGGCGGGGGACAAACGCAGAGGATCTTAATACCACTGCAAGAAGTTAAAAGTTTATTCTGTAGGCTATGATAAGTCACTAACAGCTTTGAGCTGAAAAGGAGCATGATTAATTGATATTTTACCTGAAAGCATTCCACTGGCTTCCTATTGCCCAAAAGACTTCAAGGGCCCCTCATTATTCATGAGATAAAGACCAAAGTTCTTAGCATGGACACCAAGCTTTGCAATGTCTGGCCCCTACCTCTCTCTTCAGCCTTATCTTAAACCTTTCTCCCCCTTCTGCTGCATGTGGGCCTCATGGATCGTGTTATCACACCTCCACTGCCCACCACAGGGCCTTTGTGCAGATTGTTTTGTCTTTCAGGAAACCATTTCCCCCTTGCTTAATTAAATTCTCCTCCTTTAGATTAGCCGAATCATTACTTCTTTGAGAAAGCTTTTCCTGACCCCACTATCCCCTGAACCCCTATTAGATCTAATCTCCTAGTAAATACACATGTACATTTGTGACTCCTTGATTACTCTTTCTCATTAGGCTATAATCAAGGGCAAGGACTAGGTTTTGTTTATCATTTTCTCTCCAGTTCCTACTACAGTGCCTGACACATTGTATACCTGCCATAAACATTTATTAAAAGCAAGAAAAATACAAAATCTGTTTTTCCCATAGCAATGTAGAGGATGGTTTTGGGTGGGAGGCCAGGCTGTAGGCAGGATGATCATGGAAGCAGCTTATACCAGCGGCACCAACATAAACTATGGTCAGGCATGTAGTTGTACATGAATCATCTGTCCTTGTGGCAGCCATGGGCTCATCAAAGTGGTAAGTCTTCCTCTAGCAGCTGCTTAGGCTCCATCAGAAGCTGATTAATCTTTCTCCCCAGGAATTGTCTCAATCCAGTTTCTGGGTGTGAAAAAGCCCTGGTGTTTCCCATTGGTTAAGAAAGTGCAGTGACCGGTCACAGATCAAAAAGGTGAAGGTACAGTATTGAGTGAGAATATGCAGAGGGTGGAAATACAAAGCGTTTTAGCTGGGTATGAATAAAGAGGTTACTATACAAATTACAGAAAGGAGAGAGCACAAGGGAAATTGCTTTATTACAGCACGCTCTGAAAATGTGAAGGGTTAGAACACACAGGCTGACAAATCAGTGCTTCTCTCTTCCTGCTGATGACTATGTGAAAGAAAATGGGTTCAATCCACACGGAGGGAAACTGGAGCAAATTATTCCTCAACAGATTTCCAGAGGGAGCATGTAAGGTCTTTGTCTCTGGAGAAAGAATAAGGGGGCACCAGTAATATTCACTACGCTGCTGGTTGAGTATTGTCCTGCCTTAAGATGGTGTGACTGGTGGTGGTGGCAGAGGTGGTGGTGGTCGGGGTTGGTGGGGCAGGGGGTGCACACAGTTCCCCTAACAAAGCCATTATGACCACATTGCCACACGGGCTCTGGGGCTATGGAATGACCACTCTGCATGACGCTTCTTGTTTTAATCTGGTAAGTCTTTGCAAACCCCATGAATCATCAAATGTGCTATGCTTGAAAGATTTTGACAAGTTTTATGAGTCTACCTAGTGCTATTTATTTTTGATCTCTCTCATTCTTTCCCTACAGGGAGGTTCTCTTTCAAGGGCATCCTTCACAGAATTGGCCAGGAGCCACAGTGGCAAATCTCACTCCATCATCCTGGGGCAAGGAATAGCAGGTTTTGCTCTTGCCAACTGCTTGGTATGGTGTTAACATGACTGATTGAGTCAGCTTTGTGCACAGCCAGTAACCAGAGCAGATTCCAGGAACTGGGTGTAAGCAAGTGAGATGCTACTTTTTCATGTAAACAAGTGATGCTGGGGTGTCCGGATCTGTATATTTGTTGAGGACCTATCTGGTAGAATTTAAGATTTACTCACAGGCTCTGTCCCAAATATTTCTGCCATGGCAGAGTGCCTGAATTACCCTTCATGAAGATTCCTCCTTTGGGACATGGATTCTAAGGAGCTATAAATAAGCAAAATCGCTATGTGGAAGTAGTAGCGAAATAGTGCTTTTATCATCTAACTAATGGGTGTAGTTGGCTCAGTTACCCGAATCTGTGTCGTCCGATACAGTGACCACCCCTCACATGTGGCTCTGGGGCACTTGAAGTGTAACTGGTGACTGAATCATCACAGTCCATTTAGTTTCAATTTCAGGAAATTTTGGTTAGTATTAAAGTCCAAAGCAAAGTGGGGATCCATAGCCAGTGAGTTTGAGAAATCTTGACTTAAACAAATTGAAGTTGTTTTCTACTGCACAATTTCTAAAAGTGTTCAACATGCCAATGTTCATTATGTCTTTCTCAGAAGGAGAGGCTGTAGGCCGATTCAACAGCCAGATCTAACCCTGGGAGACATTTTGTTTGTTTCTAGAGAGTATCTTGAGGACAGTCATTTGGGCAATGACTCTCTCCATGAACAGGACTCAGATGGAATATGCCAGGCAGAGATCTATGCCTTTAATGAGAGTAGATGTGTCCCTAGACTGTGAACTGCAGGGAGTTAAGACTTAGCTTCCTTGCTATTCATACAGTTTTTTCAGGATTTATTTATTCATACTGTTTTTGTGAACTTTGACATCCCACAAACTTTGCCTAACACCTTTGCTCTATGCTGACTGTAATAATCCTGCTTCTCCTTGAAAAAGAGAGGGTTTGAAGAGATGACCTATGTGATGTTTTCCAGGTTTAAAACTCTATGGTCCATTCATTCTGATTCTAATCCTTGAAATTTTCCATTTTTTTAAACACTTTCCAACCCTAGTTGGACAGTGCCTGAGTAAGTCAGAAAAGAAACTGAGGTCATGTCCCATGGATTGTAGCATCTACTTCCCCACGTTCCTCCTCACTGCAAGGAAGGAAAGCAGACTGTGAAGAGAAGTATACAATCCTGAGGGATGTATGTGGTATCAAGGCAAGAAGGTGAATGTAGGAAAATATAAAGCCATTTCTTTTAAGTAAAGTGGTCTGCAAGGGCTTTAGATGATAGGAGTTTATCTTGATAATAATTGGAAGCCTTTGAAGAAAGAGAAGTGACATAGTCACTGTCACGGAGCAGAGAGTGGCCAGTGAGGTATCTGTGTGTCATTGAAAGTGACATGACTAGAACTGGAAATACCATTTGGAAATTATAGCAATTATCCCAGTGGGAGATGTTGGCCAAGGATTATGCCCAGGTTTTTAGCTTGGACAACCAGGTAGAGGGAGGTATTCTAGGAAATAGGATGCATTCAGGATGGGCAGGCATGGGGGCAGGATAATGATGGTTTCAGGTGGGGACATGTGCACTTTGAGATGGCTGGGTTGGTATCCAAGTGGTGACATATAGCAGGAAATGAGGATCTTAACACAGAGGATTTGACTAGAGATAGTCAATAATAAAGGAGGAATGGCTCATTTAAGAGGCAATACAGGGTAATGTTAAGAGAGGGCCCTCAGGAGCTCCAATGCTTCCCTGCTGTGTACTTTGGGCAAGTCACTTAATCTCTCTGTACCTCAGCTTCATCATCTGTAAAACAGGAATAACCCTGGTTTCTCCCTATTAGAGTCATTGTGAAGATTAATGAGTTAATACATGTAAAACATGTAAAATAATGCATGATGTATTTAATAAATATTATTACTATTTCCCCCTAAAGCTGAGAGTGGACACATAATTGGCTGAACATGACACACCTACAGTGGCAGGGTCCAGATTACAACCTGGTTCTTCCTGAGACGCATCCACTGTTCTTTCCATTATATCATGTGGCCAAAAAATGTAAGCATGCATTGCATTTGCTGCTCATTTGTAAAGTGGGAATAATAATAATACATAGTTTATAGGCTTGTTCTAATATTTGCAAAGTATTTAGAACAGTGCCTGGGATGAAGTGCTATAAAATGTTTGCTATCAAGAATAATGATGCCGACAGTACTAACAATTTGCTGCCTGGAAGAACAAAGTGCCACCTTTTAAAACGAACTCAGACAAGATTCATTGAGGCTGGAATGGGGTAGGTAGAGGGAGTCAGCAGGGGTGTGTCTGATGCTCCGTTTGCACAGAGAGGAAGTCAAGGACCTCTGTGGACAGGCTGAGCAGCGGCTGAGCGAAACTAGAAAGGCCGAAGCACTGTTAGAACAAATGGGCTTGGAGAGGTGGGTAGGATAGAAAAATGTCAAATCTTTCAAATCTGCAGATCTCTGGTGACAGTGGCCACATCTGGTGTCAACTGAAACATACCCTCCAAAGAACTAAGTACCTCTATATAATGAAGCTTGGGAGATAGGCAAGTGGGAGAAAAACAAGACAGCAAAATGGGAGAAAATTGGAGACCAGGGCCACAGAAAAAGTGCAGGTCAAAATTAATTTGACTCCTGGTTTCCTGTTCTCTGATCTGCTCATGCAGCTTCAGGATTTGTTTATGATTGTTTGTGTACTTGAGAATCTCTGGGGCTTTTGATTGTTTTTTATTTCAAAATACAACACAGTGGGATACAAGTTTTATGTTTCTACTCTCGTTTATCAAGAAAGAACAGAGTGAAAACTTTTTAATCTCCCCCCTCCCCTGACTCCCAACATTGCTGAGATGATTTAATGCCTCATAACAGAAGTAATTTTGTGATAACAACACAAAAGCAGCAATTAAAAAATATTGCTTGTTTCAGGGCCTATAAATCGGCTGTTGGTAATTGACAACAGAATGTGCTTTCTAATCCACTGAAATGATATCTTATTGCAAGCTGGCATGGTAATTACTGTATGTGTACAGTTCCAGGGAGTTCCACCCTGAGTTTGACAGGGAGTTGATTAAATCACCCAGGTGTAATTGAAGGTTTTGATTGCATTGCCTCAGAGCTGATCAGCATTAGTAATAGCCCAGCTTTCTGCTGTCATAGTTCTGAGAGCTGGTGTGTATCGGCCCTTTCAGTCCCCCTCCCAGTCTCAGCCTCTGTTGTGCTGGTGTCAAGGGGGAGATGAGAGAGCTCCTCAGAGCAGAAAAACTGAGAGCAGACAGCCGATCCCTCATGCTGGACCTGAATGGCACCATTTGAAACAAAAAGAAACCTGTTTCTAACTGCCTGCTTTGTTTCTTTGGCTGGAGAAGCCAGGACTATGACCTCAAAAGATGTGGCTGGCACATGGCTCGTCAGGGCAGTGTGAGTCCGTGTGTCCATGTTATAACCGTGCTCATTCTTTGCTCATTTGATGATTTCAAATTTTTGTAAAGAATCACTTTTTAAAAGGGGAGATTTAACCTGACCTTAAACATGGCATTTCAGTCAATTAGCAAGAAGGATTCTGTGACTTTGTGTTGTGAAGAACCTTTGGATTCATTGGTATTGTTCCATTTATTTACGTGGTATTTTCTGAGTGGTTGTTTTGCATAAAGCACATTGCAAAGGAGACGGGAAGATAAGATAGGTAAGTTAACTCCAATATAAAGCCGAACATAATAAAGGCTTACAAATATAAACTGAGGTAGAAGTACAGAAAATATTCAGCATCCCACAAACACTTACTGACCACTGGCCAAGATTGTCTGTGGGTGATAGGAAGATGAACGAGATTCTTTCACCCTAGGAGTTTGTACTCTAATCAAGAAAACAATAACAACCATAAAATAATAGCAGCTAATATTTTTTACATGCATTATGTCTTTGGATTCTTATAGGAACTTCTGTGGGAGACGCATTCTTTATTTACATTTCACAGATCAATAAAAATAGGTATAGAGAAGTGACATCGTATGAAACGAAATGAAATTTGTTTCCAAAACGGAACTGGAAACTGGTAGGTTCATAATTTAAGTCCAGGTCTTTCATAAGAATCTGGCAAATAGCTCTTATCCCCATTTACAAATAAGAAAGCTTAGGTAGAGAGAGTAAGCAAATTGCCTATGTTCAGCTCTTAAAAAGTGATAAAGCATAACCATAAATCCATAACCCAAAACCCATAATCCAAAGCAGAAATAATGTTTCTGCATATCCAAAAAAATTGCTATGGGAGCACAAAAAAGGGGAAAGTAATTTAGGTCAGGCTTGATAAAAGAATCCTTCAGGAAGAATTCGGCTTTTGAGTTGAGACCTGAGAGTAATGGAAATGTTGGAAGGCCTTCTGCACATTGGGAAGATCAAGTCCAAAGAAATCAACCAGTTTTCTTTTTCTACTTATCATCGGATCCAACAAAGAGTTGGACAGAAAGGAGAGAATTTAAAAATGCAAATGTACTGTTACAATTGGAAATTTTGGAGTATCTATGGAATTCCTTTATCCACCCCTTTTCGCATTAGTGTGAGGACTGTTCACTGGTTATAAAATCTAGATCTCTTCTTTCTAATAACCAAGTCTGGTAAATAGTTTCTGAGCCAGGCCCAGCCCGGTCCATTTTCTGGAATGGATGGTACCTTGCAAGAAAGAGCTTCCTTTCAGGGTCCTGTTGTATCTTAGCTTCAAGGGGAAAACTGAGCCCAGAATCGAGAGCTACCCACACTCACCTGAGGGATGCACATGAAGATAGTGGGTCACTCCTGGGGCGAATCCAATGAATTTAATGGAGGTTTCAGTAGATGTTCCATTATGTTTGAATGTTGCTTCTGAGAGGAACCCTAGAGAGGTGAAGGTTTGGGAAGGGTCCTCCTCCTTAGAATGGCGCCTGTGGGAAGATGTGCCTCTTGTCAGCCTCTAGAAGCTGACATCGCACATTTATTTTCTCACTGCTTAAGTCAGCGAGGTCATTTTACATCATTTCCTCTGGACAGTATTTGGCTCCATCTGTAGGGATTGAACAGTGTTTTGAGATCCGATAGGAAGGGAAATGTAACTCACAGAGGGTTGAACGCATCGAGTAAAGAATGTGCCCTAGATGGACTTTGTTTCTTGTGCAAACTATGTGGTGAGAGTCAATTCAAGAACACATCTTTAAAACTCTGCCATCTTCTACCAGTGTGGTCCAAGTCAGTCTTGATCGTCTTGCAGAGGGCAGGGTGGGGACTGAGGTAAAGCAAGTGTGGCACCAGCTTTGGGCATGAAATTTAAGGGGGCACCTGAACCTCAGAGAGCATCAGTGTCATAGATGCTTCCTTTTGCTCCAGGTGCCAGCACGGCTTGGCAGGACCCTGCAGAGGGGTACCTCTTTGGCGGCGATGTGCAGCTAGCTGCTAAGGAGAGTGAGCAGGGACCTCATCAGCAGCTGAGAGCCTGAGGATACAGTCCGGATACCCCATGGACTAAGAATTGACTAATAACAAGGATCTTGTCCTAGTACCCAGGTTATTCAAAGGTTTCCAGAACATCTTAGACCCTGGACCCTCTCCCACCCCCAGCTCTGCTAGCTGCTCCTACTATCGTCTGCAGTTACATATCAGTTTCCAGAGGTCAGAACCTTTCAAGTACAGTCAGAATGCACCTATGTAGTCATACTGCATATGTACTAACAGATAATATAAGTTGACATAGTGACTTATTCATTCTCATTGCTGAATAAATGAAAGAATAAATAAGTGAATAGGTGGAAGAAATAGGACAGAAGTACATGACATTCCAGGAAAGTCGTATGGCATGGCTGTTGGTTTATGCCTATGTGCACGCTTGCAATGAGAGCATACTCAGCTCCCTACCAGTCTTAAGATAGTCAAGATGCTGTTATAGGATAGCATTAATCATGTATTTATTCAGCAGCTACTATACTTAGCCCTGTAACGATCACTTAAATCTGTTTTGCCATATTTTAAAGCTGGGTTTCTCATCTCTTAAAATTCAGATAATTAAGCCTATCACCTAGGTCCTAGTGAGAATTAGAAGTATGTTGTGGGAATTTTTATCACTATTGAATGAAATTCAAATAGGCATATAAGAGAAATATAAAATATAGTCTCTACATAGTATCTTGACCTGAAATTAAATGGGAGATGATCCTATATTTCTTCACAAGATACACATGAAGTAAATAATTTTATGACATCTACAGGCTAAGACACATTATTGGTACTCAGTAAAGTCTAATATTTAAGAAAGTACAAGATAAATGACACTATATTAATTTAATATCTTTAGGAATCACAAATGCTTTTATTGATTTTTTAAACAAGTGCTAAAGTAGAAAATACATTGCATCTACTAATATGCATTAATTTATTGAGTGACATGGTTTAAATGTCAATCAGGGGTCACTTAACTAAGATTATATTTATGTGCAGCCTCTCCATGTATAAGCATAACAGAGTTATAGAAAACTCTACAAACTCTCACGGCATTTAACCATGATTTGATCAAATGTCAAATCAATCACAGTCGATGTAGCCTGAAAGGTGCCATTGTTGGGTTGGGGGACTCGCTTAAAAGAGGGAGAAAAAGCCTCATGACATGGTTTATCCTGAGACGCACAGTGAGGAAATAGATCACAGCAAAACTCATGGAGCAAATTGTTGATCATCTAGGAAACAGACTCAGATGGGTAAAGCGATTTGCCAAAGGCTACATAGCAAGTAAGCAGTACCAGGTTTTGAAATTGGATCTTCAAATTCCAAATCCCTTGAGCATGCCACAGTGTCAGTGCATGAATAGTCTTTCCTTCTCACTTCTAAATTATTTCTGAGCTTGCCCATCTCACCCCACTGTTCTGCCTGCTTCTGTCCCCATCTATGGCAAGTAGTTTTCTAAAGCCATTAATTGACTCCTAATTTTCAAATCAAATTATGTCAACACAATCTTTATTTCCCTTGTCCTATCTTTAGCATTCTACCATGCACTACTCCATCCTCCTTGAAACTGTTTTTCTTTGACCTCAATTATGAACAAAATGACCCATCCCAGTTTTTCAAATCAGAAACCTAGGCAGCATTACTGACATTTCTCAAATGCACACACACACACACACACACACACAATGACTTTTGGTAACCAATTCCTAGCGAAAATACCTTCTAAATATCTCTCTAAGTCTCTCTTCTTGATGTGAGCTGCCTTTGCCTCTGTTTTTCTTCTGCTGACTAGGATCTACTGCAGTAAGCCTCATGTGGCTGATTTATCTCTAAACCATCTCTTTCCTACACACACTTAACCATTTCATTCTTCACTAGATTTCAAACCATGACTCCATGGGAGATGCAAGCAACAGGAGAAAGGTGAGTTATTATATAGCAGTATTTCTAACTGTTCTTCAATGTTTCAACAGCTCTTAGAGGAGATCTGAAAGTACAGAAGCATCCCTTTGTTTGCTGGACCCTTTACCCAGTTCTTCCCTCCCACTAAGAGGTGAAGGTACTTTACAGTCTACTAGGATGTCCAAAGAGAGGAAAGCTGTGAGCATGTAGAGCCGCATGGAGGATGTGAAAGTGAGCTGTGGACCACAGATGCAGCGTAGGGTGGTGGAAATAGCCCTGGGTTTGAGTCCTGTCTCGACCACTTCCTTACCATATGATCCTGAGCTAGCCCCTGAATTTCAGTTTTAAAGTAGAGTATTAACTATAACAACACCTGCCTGTAAGGTTGTTATAAGGTTTCAAGAAATATTAAATATAACAAATATAAAACAACTTTCTCAACAATAACATATTATACACATATTGGTTATTTTATTATTAGGTTATAAATGGGGGAAAATCTGGGAACTGTAGCTCTAGAGAGAGTAAAGGAAAGAAAATAGTGGCAGTGAAATAAGAGACATGGATAAAGATATGGACTGGGATGCAGCAGAAATTGCTTAATGCAGATGTTTGCCCTCAAAATGAGAGAAATTACAGCCTAAGGTTTATGAGCACAAGTGTAGACTGTCCTGGGTTGGAGTTCTAATTCTCCACTTTTAAGTTAGAGCCATAAGACAAAGTAATTAATAATAATATCCCCTAACGTTTGTTAGTTTTTTTTTTTTTTACATTTTCTTGTTTATTTTTTTCAGGGTTTTTTTGCTTTAGTTTTCTTCTTTGAGGAAGAGGTCCCTACAAGGCCCCTTCCTAGGCTTGGGAGGGACTAAAATGCCATCATAGCTCAGGGACTGGAGCGTCTGCAGGTACGGAGGGGAAACACACAGGTCGCCTGCAGAGAAAAAGCCTTCTACGACAGATCCCTGAGGTTTGTGTCCACCTGGCGCATCGGACAGTGGCTCTTCCCTTTGGGCCCATGGGCTCGGGGACAGCATAGCATCAAGAGGAGGGGCCAGGACAGAGGGCCTTCCTGACGGCAGGGTGGGTTGTACATTCAAGTGTGAGGTGAGCGCTTTGGTGGGAGAGGCCCGGCCTCACCTGTGTGAAGCCCCTGCAGGGCCATCCCTTGTCACTAGCCGTCCAGTGGGGAGAGGGGCGGCTGGCTCAGCCTGGCCAACATGTGGTTCTTTTTATAAGAAATAAAATTTAAAATAGCAGCATGTCTTGTCCATGGTGATCAAGGCCTGGTAGTTGAAGGGGAGGCCCTGCCCAGCCAGGACCGCCTTCCCACTGGAGGCGGGCAAGGGGGGGATAGGCACTGTTCTAAATGTTCACATGATTATTTCTGAGTTTAGGTTTCTTCATGCATAGAATGGCAACAGTAACTATTGGACTTTGCTCCTAGGATTACTGTGAGAATTAAGTGAATTAGGTGGTCTTGGTCATGTAGAAAAAACTCAAAACCTAGCAGCCATTGTCATTATTATTAACTATGGAAATACTCAGGGTAAGAGCAGTGAGTGTGTAGACACACTTCTCCTGCTAGGTATAGCTGCAAACCCTTGACATCATATATAAAACAGACCCAAGAAGACTCACAGGTGGAGAGAAGAAGGCACACTTGCCAGAGGCCTCAGATCAGAGGTGTAACATGGCAGTGAGTCTCTAGGGTTTCCCTTTGCATCATAGATCTCAGACAAGTAGCCCAGGCCAGCAGCCTGGAAATGCCAGTGGGAACAGACAACAAAGCCCTAATAAAATGCTGCTGTCTATGCAAAAGGTCCAGAAAAGGGCAGCTAGCAAGACAAAAAACTTTTAGACAAAAATGATCCTCCTGCAGCCAAACCTCATGGAAAAATCTCACGGCCTCAGCCCCATCAGCAAAGGTCAGATGGAAAGCCTAGATTTCCACTCCTTCTTGCCTGTAATAAGGCACTCCTCCTGCCCCACCTCATACTCTGTAGCGTCAGAAAAGACACAGTGGGAAGCTAGGACTGTCAAATACAGTGATAATGAAGCACACCCTGCTCCAGATGTCAGTGGAGGCCACCTGGGGACCCACCCAGCAGTAACAAGGCACTCTGACCTCCCCTGCTGGGGAAGTGCAAGAGAAGTACAAGTGGGGGACTTGGACTTTAATGTCCATGTGGCAGCCGTGAGGCAGCACCCCACCTTCACTGCCCAAGCAGTGTCAAAAGAGGTCTGCTAAAGCAAAAGATTTAAGTAAGATACAGAATTTTATGACAAAAATACTCAAAACATTCAGGTTTCAATAGAAAAAAATTACTTATCATTCCAAAACCCAGGAAAAATCTCAACTTGAGTGAGAAAAAGTAATCAACACACTAACACAGAGGTAACAGACATAGGAATGACCTGAATAGGATTTTAAAGCAGTCATTATAAAAGTGCTTCAATAAGCAATTATGAACATGTTTGAAACAAATGAAGAAGTATAAAAACTCAGCAAAAGAACAGCAGATACATGGAAGACATGAATGGAAATTTTAGAATTGCAAAATGCAATAACTAAGATAAAAACTCAATGAATGGGCTCAACAGCAGACGAGAGGAGAGAGGAAAGAATCAATGAACTTACAGATATGACAGTAGAAATTTCCCAATCTGAGCAACAGAAAGGGACCTGAAGGACTGTAACAGAGGAGCTAACATTCATGTCATCAGATATCATCAGATACAGGAGGGAAGGAAGAAGTAGGGATGAAAAACCATTCAGAGAAATAATGGCTGCATCACAGTGGTGGTCATATTGCAATTTATGAGGGTATCAGTTCAACACATTGTATACCTTAAAGTTAAAAAATGTTATGTCATTTATATCTCAATGAAGTAGCAAAAGCAAATCAAAGAGCCAAACTCATACGAAAAAAAACTGAAGGGTTAACTCAGTAAAATTAGGATATTAAATAAAAAAGAAAGAATAGCTTAAAATTCCCCAAATCTGGTAAAAGACACTGACTTAGAGATTCAGGAGCTGAGCAGACCCCAAGCAGGATGAATGAAAAGAAATCCACATCAAGCTACAACAGACTCAAGCTTCTGAGAGCTAAGGACAAGGAAAGCATATTGAAAGCAGGCAGAGAGAAATGACACATTACCTATAGGGAAAAACCAATCCCCAGTGATGATAGATTTCTCATCAGAAACCATTGTGGATGGGAGAAAGTGGCACATTTTTCAAATGCTGAGGTAAAGGAATTATAAACCTAGAATTTTATATCTAGTGAAAATACATTTTGGGGAGTAGCAGTAAAGGAGAAATTAATACTTTCTCAGAGAAAGGTACTCTAAAAGAACTTTTCACCCAGACCTATCCCAAAAAAATGGCTAAAAGAAATTCTTAAATCAGAAAAGAAAAATTTAAAAAGAAGAAAAGTCTTCAAACAGTTGGAAGGAAGAAGAAAGAAAAACAGCAAGATTTTAAATATGAATAAATTCAATGATTTCCTCTCTTGAGTTTTCTAAATCGTGCTTGATGATTAAAGCAAAAAATTGTAACATTGCTTGATGTGGTTCTCAATTTTTGTGAAGAAAATATTTTAGATAATTGCATTATGAATGAAAGAAAGTAAAAGGACTTTAAGGGAGGTAATGTTCCTCTACATTGAAACCGGTAAAATGTCAACACCAGTAGTCTGTAACAAGTCATAGGGGTATAATATAGTGCTTATAGCTGGCACTAAAGACCTGTTCAAAGAGATACACCAAAAAGCTATAGATAAAGAAAAGTGGAATTCTAAAACCTGTTCAAGTAACCATACCACAGGCAGGAAAGAAGACAGAAAGCAGAGAAATGAAAAATAGCTGAAACAAACAAAAAACAAAATATAAAATGGCAGTTAAGTCTTAAAATAAGCAGTAATTACCTTAAGTGTAAATAGTCTGTGATTCCACTTACCTAACATTCCCAAATGACAAAATCAACAAGATGAGGAACAGATTAGTGGCTGTCAGGGTTTAGGGAAGGTGGAAGGAGGAGGTGCGTAGATGTGACTACAGCAGGGTGGCTCCAGGGACGCCTTTGTGGTGGTGGATCGTTTGGGATCATGACCGTAGTGGTGGTCACATGATTGACCGTAGTGGTGGTCACATGAACCTACACATGTGACAAAATGACGCTGAACCGCACACCCATCATACCAATGTCGACTTCCTGGTTTTGATATGGTAACGCAGCCGTGTCAGATGTAACCAGTGGAAGAAAATGGATGAAGGGCACCCTGTACTATCTTTGTTACTCACTGGGAAGCTATAAGTATTTCCAAAAAAGAAGAGTTGTTGTGTTTTAAGTGAATAAAGAAAGCAGCGAGGTGGGAGCTTGTTTTTAGTCCCCTGCTCAAAATCCAGAGACAAGTAAGTTTTGGGAGTGAAGTACTAGACACTTGTTATTCCCTCAGGTTTTGTTTCCATCTATTTTTAAGAACTTGCCAGGAGGATGGGGGATTCAATGCCCTCTATAGACTACTAAGCCGTTGAGGTTACTTGTAGCAAAAAAGAAAAAAAATAAATTGTCAGAGGCCAGCAGGCTGCCGCCAGATTCGCCTGGATTAAACCCCAAAACGTCATTCTGCACAAAGACATAACCACCAGCCAAATGTGTCATCATTCACTGTTCAGGGCTGGGCTGGGCGAGAGGGAGAAAAGGAGATTAAGAGTGTGACACATTCTTCACAAGACATGCTCCGTTTTCTTGTGACTGAGCGTGTTCTCATGCCCGCCAACAACCATATTCAGTTTCGCCACTCAATTTTGGATGCTAAAACCTTCAGCACATTACAAAGCTGGGGTTTTTTTCTTCACCAGAACATGGAAATTCGATTACCTTCTGAGAGTGAAACAGGAACGGGCTCGGCTCTGTGGCTCAAACTGTTTGGGAACATCCGTGTGTAATCATATAATCTTGTGTGGTAATGGGGCCTGCCTAGATCCCAATCGCACCGAATTAATCACACTGTCTTTGGCCTGAAGCAAGAGTGCTAATGAAATAAAAGGAAATGGAAGAATGGCAAAAAGAAAGCCCAGGCAGCAGGAACCTGTCAGCGTTGTGCCAGGACCCCCTGAGAGGCCGAGACCCCGGGCTCCCGGCACGCACCCCACTGGAGCACGTCACCGCGCCTTCTCCCTTCTCAGCCTGGGGGGCGACTCTCCCGTTCCCACGTGTCTTTCCTCTAATAAACTGTCGGTGCCTCGGCGAGAGGCCTCAGACTCGTTCTAGTCATTCCTACCCAAGGGCCAGTGACGTGGGCTTTTCTTTCTGTTTTAAGGTAAAAGCTGGGTTTCTATAAAAAATGAGGCCAAAACTCACAGTGGCTTCAATAAACGAGAAGGTGACCGTCCAGCTCCGAGGGGTGCATGCAGAGGCGCCCCGTGGTGTGCAGGCGTCAGGACCCCTCCTCATGGCTCTGCCACCCTCAGGTGGTGTCCTGGCCACAGCCCGTGGGACGCTGAAGATGGATGAAGGAGAACATGCCCAATGTTCCAAATCCTTATCAACTTCTTACAACTCATCTTAAGTTGGTATGACTTCCCACATCCCGAACACATGGATTTATCTAGGTATGAGTGGGCCTATAAAGTGCAGTCTCTAGCTTTTTAGCTGGACCTTAAACCGAGAGCAGATATATATGTTATGTGCGTGTGGGTGTGTCTATCTCTAAGAGAGAAAAAGAGACAATAGGCCCTGGGGAGATAGTCAGCCATCTCACCACCATTCCCCTAGACGTCAAGAGGCCCAGCTTTCAGCTCAGGAGTTCCTTTGTGTCTTGAGTTGCTGGGAAAGGGTCTGCTTACAAGTGACTCATCAGGGAAAGAAAAGAGTCTCAGGACATAGGCGGTATCAACCTGCAAGTCCATGCACGGTGCTCTGGATATCCTGCAGCTTCACAAGACGTGAGTGGTAGAGCAACCAGAAGACAGGAGTTCCGCCCACCCCGTGAATATTCTTCTGTTGTTTACCCAAGTCCTTCCATGCCCGTGGGGCCTTATTTTCTAAAATACAAAGGCTAACTTCTTTCTGTTTCAGCCCAGGGCTTCCTTCCATGAGGGAAAGAAGGCAGACTACAAAACTGACTAAAAGGAGGGAGGGCCTGAGGGGTAGAAAAAAATTGCAAGAACAAAATTAACAAAATGTGGAGTATATTCTTTATTCTTTATGCTGTCAGAACCTAAAATAGTGCCAGCATACAGCAAGTCTTAATAAACGCTTCTTGGACTGAATTATATTTCTTGAAAGCAAAGGTAATTCTGAGTTCATCTGTTGACATACCAAACAGGAGATTTTACCTCACCTTCTGATCACTGTGCCCTGCGGTGGGGTTCTGCCAGGTATTTAGTAACAGGGTCTTGCTCAGGAAACCTCAAGTACACATCAACCAGACACTGAAATAACACAGATGAGGACTTGGCTTGTTTTTATGTTCCAAACAAAAGATAAGCTGTTCCTTTTTAGACAAATAAACCACATTAAATTTACTACGTAATCGTATCAACAGCAAATACCATGTTGATGGCCAACAAGAAACATGTAACTCTTGTTTATTTAATCTATCCACTTTGCACAGATTTCTGATAAAGTTAAATAGATTTTTTTTCCCCCATTTTTTTCTTACAGCCATCTTCTAAACACACATGCCCATTTGTACTTGCAGGGCATCTGGTGAGTTTTTCATATTAACTCAGTGTTTTTCATCACTCAAAGGCCCTTTTCCTTTTAATAAATAGGAGACACTCTCCCTGAGTATACCTGGCCTTAATCAGTACAACACTCATCAGACTTTCCCTTTCATCTTACGAAATGATTACATTTTCTAGATAATGAGGGCTTTCAAATAAACCTTTATATACCTTTTCTGGGCATGTAATACACAGCACCAAATATTACATCATAAATCAGAGCTAACTTGTTTTGCACTTTTACATTTTACAAGTCATCTTTCACATTCATTATCTGACAATTTTCACAACCTTGTGAGGTAGTTATTTTTATTATCAAAACTTTATTGATGAGGAAATTAGGACTCAGAACTTTGCCTAAGGTGAGACACTCAAGTCCAAATTCAGGTTCTTGGACTCCAGATATTTTCAGTACACCCTAAAACTTCCCCCTTTTGTGCTTGGCTTATAAAACCTCAACATTTGTCATTAAAAGTCAAGGTTGATCATGGAATCCTCCCATAAGCTGTTGTTAATCATGGAAATATATCAAGAACAAAAGGGATGGCTTCAAAGCCAGTGCAGAGACATCTGTAAATGTAAAATCCATGGAGCATTGTCAGCATAAAAGGTAATAAGCTTTACGTGGCATGACATGTAGTGGGAAGTATCATTAGTGAGAAGAGCTGAGTTCGGTCTTCTTCACTGGAGTTTCTCAGCCCCTGCTGCCAGATAATAAAAATGAAGCCATGTTTGTTATTAATCCAAATCTCTGATTCCAGAGATATACACTCCTATTATGTTATCCTATCTCCCTAATTACACTTACTTTTCCAGTCATTAAAGATATGTTAACATGATGGCAGGTGGAGGTGATCATTCAAAGAACTAAAAATTAAAAGGCGATAGTAACAAGCTGTCATGAAGATCGATCACCACACTGCGATTTGTTTCTCCCTGTAATTCACAGTGGTGGACTGGAAGGGGTTACATGGTTAAATTTTTTAAAGATTTAAGAGATTCTTCTTTTAAGACAGCCATGAGTTTTATATTCTGGCCACTTTAGAGGAATATTTTGATCCCTCAGGCAGTTACAGAAGGAGGTCTGTAAAGGGGAAGTAGGGAACCATCACAGAGGAGGGCTTTTGTATTCCAGGAGGATTTTTTTCTTATTGGGTGGTCTTTGTCAGGAAGTGACTTCTTCCTTAGAAAATCCCTGAAGTATATGCCTTGCCCTTCCTGCCATGGCTCCATTTGGTTATTAATTCCCCAAATATTTTCTGATCATCTCCAGTATTCCAGACAGTGTGCTACACAAGATAGGGATACAGTGATGAATGAAACATGGGTCCTGACCTCAAAGATGTTTAGTCCTTAGGGGACAGTGAGGGAGTGAAGTTTAGGTGTGACCATGGCTCCTCAGAGAGGGAGAGATGCAGGTTAAGGCATGAAGTTGAAGATAGGCAATTTCAGGATATCGTCATAATGGACAGAATGTCACTCAAAGACCCCATGGAAGAAAACTCACCCAGCCTTTGAGGATCAGGAAAGACTTCCTAAAGGATTAACACTCAAAGTGGGTTCTGAATCAGGAATTGAGAAACTGATCAGACTGGATATATGAAATACATTTCCAGAGAACAGCGGGTTTGCAGGAAGATGAGGAACCTCAAGGCTGGGCTGGCTCACCTTCAAGGCCCATCCAAGGCCACTTGTTTTTGTAAAATCTTAGAAAGTGAAACATCGTAGTTCCAACAGATTAAGAATCCCGTCTCTTTCCACCCTGACTCCCCCTCCAGCATACAACCTCTTCAACTGGGTGGTGGTGGAGTGACCATGGGCATTCAGAGAGCCAGTGCAGGAGAAGCTGAGCGGTGGACACCCTCAGCTAGCACTGGGAGGGATGCCTTTGTAGGATTTACAGTCTCTTCCTTGGGTCTCTTCTACCCACATGCTCCCATGCCAAGGGATGTGCTTTATAGCATCATGACCCTGGGCCTCCCAGCTGCATGTTCCTGCCTTCCCAACCCCTCCTATGCAAATTCAGCTACAGGAAAGGCTGAATTCGTTTTCTATTCTTTTGATAGAAAATAATATTACACAACTGTCTCATAAAGTGGCAGTTAAAGAGTATGCAGCCAAAAATGTAAAAAAAAAGTCATGATGGAGGGTGTGTTCAGAATATAATTAAGAAAATGTGTGTACATTTTCATTTTTGATGCTTTTGTATCAGATTTTTAAAATTGCAGTTTGTTGTGGGTTTTTTCTCATTCTAAATAGATATTTACAACTGTACCTAATTTTGTACTTGTAATTTTCTTTCTTTCTTTCTTTCTTGGTCTTAAAGTAGACCCCTCAAATTGTATAATCTTTAAATCCTGCAAAATATGGATTTACCTCTGACAGAAGAAAAGCTGTCTGCATATGATCCGTTGGGCTGGTTACACTGGGAGTAACAGTAGCCAGGGACGGCTCTGGCAGCCACCATGGGAGATGAAGATTTTTCCAGTGGGCTCTTTGATCCTAGTGAAAGATGGCCTAGGTTCAGGTCTTCAGTGTGTCTTTTTCCCTCTCTCTTTCTCTCCAACCTGAAGTACTAATCGGACATGTGTGTTTAGTGGTTCTGGGACTGTACCCAAAGCAGCTAGCCCTAAGCCCTAAATTGCTTTGAAGTCAGAGTCCTTATGAAAGACCTTTGGGAAAATTCTGAGACACTCAACCTCCTTGAAAAATGATGTATTTTTCTCTTTCTCATAAGGAAAATTGAGGCTTATAGATTATAGCTATTGTTCTTAAATAATTATAATAAGAAAAAATGTTTATATTAAAAAATACTATTTTCTCTTTTGCCTTTGTCCAACTTCTAATATTGATCCACTTGGGAAAGGTCAGGATTGGCTGGAGTAGGAATACAAAAGATAAACACTGAGTTAATATTCAGTTTCTGACATTCAAAAATAGGATTGAGCAGCAAAGCTAGACAAATTTGTGATCAGGATCTTAAGAAGAAGACTTGCAAAATTCCTTCAGCTTGATCTTTTAGCCTGTCAGAGCTCCAGCCTGGAAGCATAATGTGTAGAGTTTTCCCAGTGTGAACACCACCAAGGGAAAATACAGTTTAGGGCACAACCCATCTTTTCCTCCTGAAGATGGGAAAGAAGAGAGAGAGTTAACTGGCTGGTGCAGGACTGTGAGGCCGAGACAAGCCCTGAGGTTCAGTGTTTCTGGACCATCCATGGCTTTCTTTGGAGGAGACTTGGCAAAACAATAACTGAGATCTTTTATTGAAGGGATTTCTGGGGTGGGAGGGTAAGTGAGGTCACAGCAAATCCTCAGACTCCTGCAGGGGCCCCAGGGAGGCCAAGGTAACCTTGGAGCACAGCTTTTGGTAGAAAGACATCAGACTGGAACTTACTCCAGCCTCAGGCTTTAGCCCTAAATCCCAATAGTATAAGAGATACTCAGGTGGACAAGGAACATCCCCTCAGAGGAGAGGAGAGGGGGACTTGTGGCAGGAGGTGCCAAAGATTCCCCACCGCCGCGTGGGTGCTTGGGCAGGGGAGGTAGAGGCCACTTTCCCCGCAGAAAAACCAAGTACTACCCAAATGTAATGTATTGAATTAGACTAGGCGTAAACAGATTATACACTTATCTAGTAACTGTTCCCACTCACCAGTGAGTGGAGCCTCAGGAAAGGTTCAAATTGGTGACAGGTAAAATAGAGATCTGTTTTCTCTGCACATCCAACTCTGGGTATGATTGAATTTGCTACTCCGGCACATAAATTACTCCAAGATTTTTTGAATATGTAGAAAACACTTTTGATGCCTTGCCTCATACCCTCTCAAGCTCCCTAGAAGTCACAGGCTAATGGTTTTTAGGTGTATGGATATCTTTCTGTGTGTGTCTTTCCTTACAGGCATTCGACTGGCCATGGAGGCGTGCTCAGTCCCAAAGCATGACAGGCCAAGCTGCTGCTCCAGGAGCAGCCCTGAGTCAGGGAGGGACTGCACTTGGTGAAAAATGCCCCAGCTTTCTCTCCCCTCTGTGGGACAATTCTGAGTCAAGTTTTTGTGGCTGCTGTGAAAATATAGCCCTCAGTGTCCACCCCTGCATCTCAGAGGCCCCCGGATGGATGGTCTGCTGTGTGGTGCCCATATCAGTCCTGGTCAGTGGTGCTAGCTGAGGTTCTGTGGCTGGAAAGGAAAATCTATACCCAGAAAATATATCTATCTCTGTGAAGAACCACGGGTGCTTTCAGAATGAAAGGACCCTATAGTCATCCTTATGCTAAGGTGGTCTTGTCGAGCAATACGGCCACACCAGGGGCTCCGTGCTGCTCGCCGTTGTATGCTCAGAGGTACCAGGAGGCATTAAGTGGTGAGTGGATACCCATGATGCTGGTACTATATGTAGCTTTGTCTGCACTCCTGGTTCACTCCATTCATGTGTGCAAAGTGCCAGTTCTGGAGTGACTGATAATGAAGGCTGGTTAATGTCAACTAGCTGAGTCATTTTGTCTACTTGCTGTTAAGCACATTTTCCATAGTGGATGCTTTCTGGTGGATGTTAACATGTGAAACAAAATCTTCATGTTCCATGCGCACTGCATCTGCCCAGACCTCCTGGTCTCTAATCTTCCAGTCCTTTCCATTTGAAGCCCCAGATCAAGTAGCAAAGTCATTGACCTAAAAATCTGTGCATATTCTCATCTTGGGCCACATCTCCTTCCACACAAAAGGGAAGACCAGATGCACTGCTCGCAGCTGCACCCCTGGAGAAGATCATCCCCCTCTCCACTGTCTGTCTAGGCCACCCCTGAATGTGGCTATAATGAAGCTTCCACCCATTTTTGGCTTGCTACTCATGAACCAAGCCCACCGACCCTTCAGTACATTATGCTTGGGATTTTTCCTCCTCCATCAGCTCGTTGTATGGGACACCCTTGGTCCAAAATGGATGTACGTGTGAGTTAGTGCAATTGAGATGGGTGATTTGGGAGTCTGGGCTACCTATTAATGCAGCTACATGTCTGCTGATCCCACTCAGGCTCAATCCTTAATGTACCACTTCTGTCTTTCAATAGACTACTGCTGTGCCCATCTGACTTTATGACTTGGTGGGTCAAAAAGGACTCACTTCATAATGGACAGCTCCAGTAGCATAGTCACTTGGCACCTCCATAGTCAAGTGTTCTGTTGTTAGCAAGGTAATATTCCAGATGCTCTTTCTTAAAAGGCATGTAATTCTCCCTGCAGATGGCATGGCCTTGCTCCAGAATCGTGGAGCCCTGTGTTGTGATCCTTGCCCTGAGGCTGCCATAAGCTTCATATGAGGTCTTTTCCCACCCCAGACACCTCCACCACCATAGGGTCTACTTGAGCGCATGGCTGAAGCAGCAGGGCTGCTTGCACGGCAGTTAGGACCAGCTGCAGTGTCCCTGGTGTTCCAGGCCCCACTCAAGGTTGGCAGCCTCAGTAAGTGGGCTGAGACAAGATCCCAGGTGTAGAACGTGTTGTCTCCAGGTTCCAGAGATCAGATAGGGCTGTGCTGCCTTCTTTGTGGTAGAAGACAGAAGAAGCACTGATGTGTCTTTTGCTTTGGAGGTTATACTCCCTATCCGTGGAACCCTAAAACCCTAAAACTCCCTATCCCCTGCAACCTTCACTGAAGTGACTGTTTTTCCGACTCTTCATTAGGTTTATCTCCAGTCCTCTGCAGCTTGTGTACTATAAGCAAATTAAGTCACTTTTTGGTCATCCTATCTGAATAGCATGAGGTCACCAGCATATCGGTGACAATCTATAGGATGCATGTTCAGGTCATACAGATCTCTTCTGAAAAAATCATGACAGAGGCTGGGAGAGCTAACATCCGAGGCAGTGTCAGGATCCGAGGCAGAACCTTGTCCCTTCAGCAGATGATCCAACCAACTCATGAATATTGTTGTTTATCCTACATGAATGCAAAATCTTTCCAATCCTTTTTTCTAATTGCAATGGAAAATAGCACATCTGTCAAATCAGTCTTACATACATGGATCTGAAAGCTTCTTAACCAGCTCCAGCTACATACATGCCTGGCATTTCAGCTGCAACTGAGGCTGCTACTTGGTTATGCCTTCAGTGAATTGGCCATGCCAGCGAAGCCATTCATTCTGCAGTATCCATCTGGTTTCTGCAGGAGCCAGACTGGCACATTAAACTGAGATATGCTTACGATCACCCCTGCATCCTGAATGTCGTTAATGACGGCACTAACCTCTCCTGCCTCCATGGAGGTGCTGTTGCTCTGACTTATATTTTGGTCAGGGGCAGGGGCAGTTTCAGAGGTGCCCCGTTGTTCTTCTCCACTGTAATAGCTATTTACCCTACAAGCCAACGACCCAGCATAGGGGTTATTCTAGCTGCCAAGTCTATTCAGTTTCAATTATATACCCCAGGACTGAGAAAAATGACCACTGGGTAGGTCCCCGAATCCATTGTGTCCACCAGGTGCCAGATTTTAGCCAGTGTGCCATATTCCCAGGCTTTCCAAGCCTCTTCTCTACGGGGCTGATGATGTGTTTTGGGTCCTCAGCTACCAACTTCAACTCAGACCCTGTGTCCCAGCATCCTCGACACACTCGGTGTACAGTCACCTAAGTAAATATCCATGAATCTTTTGGGGGAAAGACCCAAAAAATCATCATAATTTATATTTGCCATGGTATCACCGCTACTGTTTCCCAGACACCTGGCCTCTTTTTCAGTTAATGCGCTTCTGATCTGAAAACCGGCTCAGCTCCAGCATCAAGACTTTTTATTGGGTGAACAGCCTCAGCCAGTCTTCTACTCTCCCGTTCATTCTTATTTATTTACTTATGTATGTATTCATTTCTTCATTTTTGGTTGTAGGTGTGTGGCAGCACCTGTCAGCGCCCCCATCAGCCACGGCTGCGCCCCTCAGTGGTGCCGGTGCCCATCTCACCTGGGCCTTCCTGGTGGCCTTGCTGAGCGTTGCGTTCTTCATTATGCAATGAAGCATAATCATCCTGGGGTTTTCTAGCCTCTCAAAATGTATCCAGGCCAGTAATCTCACTTCTCTCAGCCTCTTTACTCCTTCCACTACCCTCCACTCTCTACACATCACACAGTTCTACTTCACCCAGAATCAGCCATCCCTTTTTCTAAGCTCCTGAGAGTCAGCCTAGCAGCGAGTTGGTTCCATTCTCTGGGGTCCTTGCCAGGTGTTAAATTCCACATCCCAAGAAAGTGCTCTGAGACCACTGAATTCTTATTTTTCCAGTCTTACATTCCAGGCTCCTTGATCAAGTTCTCTCAAAATTCTATCTCAGTGGTACCATATGCAAAAACAGGTGGTACTTCTTGCTAAGTCATGGAACCTCTAGGCTATAGAGTTTCTGACCATCTTTATGAGGCTCAGCCTGTTCCCAGTTGAGTTTTGCTGGTATTTAACCCTAGCTATAAGTCTGACAGCCAGGATAGGAGATAGGAGTAGCTCTTGAGGGGGACACATTGCTTTGTAGTGTGTTTGTACTGAAGCATCTTCCAGTACAATGGAAATGCTAGACCTTGCTGGGGAAGAATGAACCATTTCTGCAAGTTCTGTGGGTTTACAGGGGTCTGCAGAATCAACATCCTCAGAAGTGTTTACCCAGATGTTCTTACCCCATGTTTCAGGCTCTTACGTTCTCTAACCAGGACCCCTTAAAATAATAGAGCTGCCATGACTGAGCATGCAGATGTTCTTTGAGCTCTATTGACTATCAGATTTTAAGTCTGCTGCTCGACTGTGTCTATTTTTCCATTGTAGGAGATAAGTGTTTCTTCATGAGCTCCTAAAGAGGCCCTCTGGCTCTCACATTTAGCCTTTCACTACTTGTCAATGACCTTCAGTTTCTCATTATCCCTCTGTAGCATATAAATACAATTTAGCAGTAATGAGCCAACTCTTCTGTATTTGCAGGAATTTTCCTCTAGATCTTTCAAATACCTGAATCATTGCATCTACCATGGTAATCTCTTCCACTAGGACGTTCTCCCATGTCACCAGTGGTGAATTACTAGCTGCCACCTTGTACTAGGGACTACTCCACCTGCCACTCAAGATGTCATCCTCTTTGCCTGGAAAGCAATGAGTGTGCCACCCCCAAACCCCCATTTTTCTGCCTGTTTCCTTGGACAACTCTTGGTACCATGTGTGTTCATTTAGGTCTTTCAAGAAGCAGACATGAAGACACAGTAAGCTTGTAAGAGACTTTTGGAGGGAACTGCCTGTGAAAGAAATGCTGGCATTCATGCTGAAATCACAATTCAAAGACACAAATAAGCTCCCAGCCAATGACTGGGAGCAGCAGGCAGTCCATTTCTGAAAGATGTGGGTCTCTTTGATAGATGGCTTTTGACCCCAGAGTCTCTATTGGCTGGGTGAAATTTTTCTTGGAGCTGCAGGATAGTCTGAGCTTCATCCCACCTAACCCTCTTTCCTGCTCTCTGTCCTTCACAGCAGGGAGAACTCCATTATGGTTTGAGGGCTGTCCGTACCTCCTCCCATACTTGTCCCCTTTGTCCTGCACAGGCGTTTTGTCCACCAACTCTCCTTCATATCTAATTCAAATCATAATCTCTTGCATATCTAATTGTGGAATCTGCTTTTTGCAGGACCAAACTAACACACAGCCTCTTAAAAAATCAACTTCTGAGGATGTTGATTCTGCAGACCCCTGTAAACCCACAGAACTTGCAGAAATGGTTCATTCTTCCCCAGCAAGGTCAGCCCCAGTTGCCCTGGTGACAACTTGCAAATTAGCACACCCTTACTGGCTCTTCTGTCTTGACTGCCTAACCCTTCAGCTGTTTTCTGAGGTCTCCTTTTAAATAAACTACTAGCATCCAAATGCTTGTGTTAGGGATGGCTTTTGGGAGAACCCGACTAAGACAATCTTTCTCTTTCTCTTCAAGGATAGTTACATAAAGAGAATAAATAATTTCTGCAAATATTAGTTAAAATCCTTATTCCAGAGATTACATTTGATTTCTGATTTGTGTTTCTAGAGTTATGATTGGATGTCATATAATATGACCTCGTCTGCATTATGGAAAGTTCAAACAGGGATCACAGCCCTTCTGCTCTTTAAAACCAGTGCCCAGTCATACCCACGGTGGTTGCCTAGTGGTTGTCCAAAGACCAAGGAAACTGTCAGCTCAGCAATCCAGACCATTTTGACTTCCAAAGAAATGCTACCTTTTGGTAAAAGGCAGAGTGGGTCTGTATGTCTTGAGGTGTGGGGGATTAATGGTTCTTATTTTTCACAAGTGTCAATAAGCTTCATATTTAACCTTTAAAATTCTTGAAAATATTTCATTTTAATATGAAATGATCTCCTCAAAGTCACCCATTAAAATTGACAGGCCAGAAAATAAGCCTTGTTTTCATAAAACTTCATTTTTCCCTCAAACATTACTATATATCCTCACTTGACAATTGTAGCTTTACATTGGCAGGATTCCCCTGCCCCAAGGCCTTTTCTTTGGGGTCCAAGGAGAAAATACATTTTTGACAGTACTTATATGAATGCACATATGAATATAAGTGTATGCATGACACAAACTCTGCTATGTCCAAGCAGTTGCCAAAGACATACTTATAAAAGGAAAATAATGAGAAAAATGATAAAAAGGGAAAATAAGGGTAGCAAGATAGAATAAAATTAGCAGTGATGTCAGTGCATGAAATGTATACCCCCAAGTCTTATTCATTGGGTTGAACAGCAATAGAAAAAGAGAGAGCTTAATCAAACCCAGTGTGACATAAAGTGTGAGGAGATAAAAGGAAAGTAGAGAAAAACCCTAATAACTGCAGCTAGAGAGAAGTACATACATGGACAAAAAAACAGACATGAAATCTTCTAAAAACTTTCCACACTTAGATTCACAAATTCTATGTCATATAAAATGCCTTAGTGTTAAATAAATGTAGGGAACTCTGTTAGTCCCGATCAATCAGTCTAATGAAATTGCAATAAAAATACTTTCCAACTACTTCCCATTACTGTCCTTAGAAGACACATTTGACTCTGATTGAACCAATTAATTATCTGTTACTTTATTGGTGTCTGATGAAAGATGGGTCCATGATTGGAATAAGCACTACCCAGTTTGGGATCTTGGAACTACCACAGTTGGTTCCCTTACCTGTCCCCCTACTTATCAGAATGAGTGGTGGGAGGTGTTTACATCTTGGCATTTGAACAGTAATGCCAGTTGTTACAAAGAACTGCATCTATACAGGGATGCTGAGCTCATAGCAGTGCCAACTTTGCATACCCCACTCTCCTTGTCCCTAATTACACTTTGCCTTTAGCTATCATTTATAATGAAGTGTCCTGGAACACTGAAGCATAACAAATTTCAAGAGAGATTCCGGCGAGAGTGCAGACTGGCTCTCTGTGGTATATACAGTAGTATCGCAGGGGTAGCCGGTGAGGCCGTTAGAAGGATGAAAAACCTAGCGGTGTCTCTGTCAGGAAAAGACAGTGGCTGCTCAAGGCAAAACAGATGAATCATTTATGTGAGTATTCACATGCAGTCTTCCCATCTCAGAAAACAGCATCAGAACCCACTCAACTGCTCAGGCTGAAAACCCAGGAGGCATGATTCATTTTAATTTTTTCTTCCTCATATACCGTATACAAACCACTAGCATGTCCTGTCTCCTGTGTCTTCAGAATCATCCTGAACCCATCCACACTCTTCTTTATCTCTGCAGATCTCACCATGGTCCGAGCACCATCATTTCAATCAGGCTCCTGGAAGTACCTCCTCACTCATTTCTCTGAATCTTTTGTGCTCCCTTACAATACATCTTCTTCACAGAAGCTGGTTATCTTTTTGGAATGTAAATCAGATCAAGTCATTTTTCTGCTTAAGACCCATTAGGGGTCTCCTATTGACTTTCAAATAAAACCCAGAATTCTCACCATGACATATAGTGCTCTAGATAATCTCATTTTGCCCTCTTCACTGATTTCATCTGACTCCCCAATTCTTGCCATATTCTAGGTATGTAGGCCTATTTTTTCTTTAAGTGTGGTCCCACCGTAGGGCCTTTGCCTTACTACTGCTTCTGCCCGGACCTTCCCACTTAGAACTTCACTCAGATATTTCCTCCTTGTTTTAGACTGGTTAATGAATGTATCTCTCCCTATATCACACCTTTGCTCAGAGTAATTTTCTATCATATCATCCTCTTTTATAATCTCATAGCATTTATTAATAATTCAAGTCATCTTATTTATTTGTGTATATTTATTTTCTGTCTCCTCCCATCTATAAAGTAGACTTCAAGAGATGAAAACTTTAGGTCCCCAAAGCCTGGATGAGTGTTTGTCACACATAGCAGGCGTCCAGAATCCATTTGTTGAATAAATGGATGAATGAACCAATCAATCAATCAACAGGAACTATGTTTTTTTATCCTGATGTTAAAAAAAAAATGCCACTTTTAATTTTATAGGTCTAACAAATACCTGTTTTGGCAGGGGAATAAGCATGGTGATTGGGACAGCAGTGTGAAATTTCTGGAGTTAGTCTTTTAGGGTAAGATTCTCAGTGACAGATGGTATCATTCAGATAATTTGGCATTAAGAGTGAAATTTAAGTCAAACTTCCCAATAGAACCTTTCATAGACCAATAAAAACTTGCTAGTGTGCTCCCAGGATGAGGGCCTGAAACAGGAAAAAATAATGTAAGTGAGTCTCCTTCTCCTCTTTAACTCGGCCAGCTTCTCTCTGGCTGCACAGAAGAGGAGGCATGGGTGGCTCCCCTAGGAAACAGATTCTGAGATGGCGTTTAGCACCCAGGAATTTCAGTCTCACTGGAAGCCTCAGCCAGTCCTAAGGGGAGTCGTGAAGCTAGATGACTGTCCATTCATTCCGGGCTGGGGCACGGAGGCCAAGCATTTATATTCTGACTGGGACCAGTCATTGGATGTGTGCTGCTCTGGAAATGGGCACAGCTTTCAGAGAGGTGCTCTCTTGAGCAGAGGGGGTCCCCGTGAGGAAATAGGATGGCATGCAGATGTTCCCACCAGCCATGCACCCAGCAGCTGGAAGAGTCAGCCAGGCATTCAGGACGGAGATCCAGGTGGTGCACCTCAGTGTCCAGCACAGACCCTAAGTCTGAGGGGGACTGAGATTAGCCCTCCCTTACTAGGGGGGAATGGAGAACTTGTGGCCCTCGCCGTGAACCAGCATCCCGGAGAAAGCAGACTAGGGCGTCCTGGAGTACAACCATCAGCAGCTGCTCTTAAAAGAGAGGCTTTGTTCTTGTTCCTGTGTTTTTGTTTTTCTTTGTTTCAGTTTGCTTATTTCCCACTTAGGAAATGGAAAGTCTTCTCTCTTTGCTCTGTGTCAGACTATGGCAAAGCTTTTTTCTATCTAAATTTCTGCTTTTACAATGGAGCCTCCTCACTTCAGTGACTGTCCAATCCATGCAAGGACAGGTCACTCCAGGTTCTAGGACAGAGGAGGGTGCATCTGAAAGAAATACTTTCTCTAAACCCAATAATGAAATAGTTTTTCTAAACCCAACAAAACTAGCTGCAGGAGTTGATCTGGGGAAATCTAGGATGAGTGTACTTTTACAGTTCCGAAAAGAGGGAGTGATTACACCAAACGGTCTTACGCATGTTTTTGTTTTGTTTTTAACTCACTCTAACATCCCTGATGTTAACAATTTCTATTTCTTTGGACCTCAAACGTTAATGTCTTAGAATAAGCTGGTATGCTTATTAAAAAAGCAGACGGTTGGGCTTCATCCCCACAGAGACAGAAGATCCAAGTGGGACCCAGGAGTCTGCATTTTGAAAAAAATATTCCAGATGATTTCCGATGCAGGTGGCCCAGACACCTTATTTTGAGAATCATGAATTCATTTCAGGGCAAACACCATCTAACTAATAAAATAAAACTCCCCATGACTGACTCTTAAAAATAAAACAGATAATGTAATTTGAACAAGAGCTTAAAAGACAGGTTGTTGCCTTGCACAACTCCAGGGAACTCAATTTATCCAAAATAAAATGGAATTATGCTCCAAGAGTTCCATTTATGTTGCATTCTCCTCTCTGTGAATGATGCTCCCAGACTGACGTGAGAGGTGGCTGGGTGTTAGAGAAAATCCAAACACCTCAGTGTAAGTAAAGTATGCAGGGCCTTACTAACTGCAAAGCCTGGTTTCCTTTTACATAGAGAGCGTCATCACGGTTGTCCCTCAAAGGTGAAGTTACAGCCTTTCCCAGGTCCAGTCACGTACTCTTTCGTCCATGGCCAGATAACTCGTCAGAGAAAGAAAGTTTCTCTCCCCCACCCCATTCACCCCACATTACCCAGAACACAAACTTTTCCCCATTTCTCTTCAAAGTCACCCTGAGCCCCTGCTGCCGTCTCTCCCGTATGGATGGGTGCTGGAGGCAAGGAGACCTCCTTAGCACTGACTTTCTCCTAAGCTGCTCATCTCAAACTTCTCTCAGGGAATATGTCCTCTAATTGTCAAACTAGCTTCTTTGATGGGTGAGACGCTTTTCTTTTTAACATTAAAAAAAAACCCAAACAAAACACAACATGTTATTAATAAGCTTATACATATTTAGCACAATTACACTGTATCCAACCTAAAGAAGCCCAGACTTAGTTCAGGAATGGAACTGTATTCACATTTGCTATCAAAAGCTCCATTCTAAAGAGCAGCTGTGTAAAGGAATCCCCCTTTGGGTCAAACAGAGAGATGCTGTATTTGTATAAACAGGTTTTTGGAAGATATGATTATGTACTTGAAATATACCAGGTACTGTGCCAACCATGCTACCCGTATTAACTCATTTAATCCTCATTAAAAACCCATGTTGGGAAGTAGTGTTAGTCTCCCCATTTTACAGATAAGGAAGCTGAGGAACAGGTACTTCCTGAAAATCACTTAGCAAGAATTGTCAGAGCCAAGACTTGTACTCGGCTTTATGTGATCCGGAACACAATTAGCCACAAAAATACACCTCCTAGAACAAGGCTGCAGCCTATGATGTGAGGTTTTGCAGGTATATCACAAGGTCTTATTTCACCTAAGGATTCTCCCCCCAGGTTGCTCCCATGAAATTCCTATTTTTAGACAAAATACTTGTTTAAGACTACATTTTCAGAAAACCATCATTAAAGCAGGAGTATAGCCTGAGAACAACAGGGCATTTCCCTTTACACACAAGCACCACTAGAAAACATTCCTGGAATATATTAGGAGATAAAATCTGCTCTAATCCTAAAACACAGAGACCCCAGGGAAGGAGATTTAGGACTGGCCAGTTCTGATGGTGGAATCAAAGGGAATTTCTGGAGATTAAGTCATTGATTAAATTGTACTTCACATCTCTGGGCAGCCATGATTAGCAAACATGCTTGAAGAAGTAGAATTACAGAGAAGGTGTAGATAAAATACAGTCAGGTGATGTGCCACTCAGGACAGATTTAGCCAACTTTACCATTTGGCTTCATTCTTCACAGTCTTCCTTCTAATTTGACATGCAGAAATGAACTCACTGTATAGAGCTGGGAGCTTTCCAATGGGTCATCAGTGAACCTATTACTGCACATATGATATTTACGGATGATTTAAAATAGGCCCACACAACTGGCCCACACAACTGGCCCATCACACTTTGTCCTCTATCCTGCTTATTCTTCTTTAAAACCCACATCATTACTGAAATCCTATCCTATTATATTTTGCTACATTATGTTTTATCATTTGCTTGCTTATCTTCTCTCTGTCTAAATAGTAAATTTCCTGAGGAGCAACTGTGTCAATCTCGTTCACCACTGCATTAGTAGCACCTAAAATAGTTCCTGAAATATAGTAGGGACATGATAGATATTTGTTAGGTGAATGAATCGATTATTTGTACAGGCTGCTATCAGAGGTAGTGAAGAGTTAACATATAACATTAGCGTTTACTATTTCCAGGCCCATTTCAGGCGTTGCACATCCACTCACTGCTTTAATAGTCATCACGTTTCTGTGGTGCAGATATATTATAACCTTCATCTTGGAAATAAGGAAAGCGAGGCATGGAAGGTCAGGCAGAGCCCCACTGGAGGGCAGATTGCCTGGCTCCAGGGTTCCCTTAAACATCACACTAAAATAAGACAAAAAGTTACCAGTTTGTCTGGGAACAGAAGTCTTGCCCACGTGAAAAATAGGCTCACAGTGAGTAACAAATGAAGGTATGATCAGTAGGTTCTCTAAGAGCCGAGAGGAGAGAGGGCTCCCAGACCCCGAGGTGGTCAAGGAAGGTCTCACCAAGAATCTGGGGTCTGGACTGGTTCTGGAATAGCAGTTTGTCCAGTGATGGAGGGCTCTTTTCCCTGCAGCTCCAGTAACTGCACTTAAAAGAAAACTGTTCCAGGAAAGAGGTAAAGGACCAGTGATCACATGACACACAGACACCTTTTTGAAGATTCTGTTTGCCTTGGCTTCAAAACACTGCCTGATGCTTGTAAGGAGGTGGCAGTGGGGAGGAGGGACAACAGAGCTAAAGGCCTGAAGATGTCAGGCCCCGAGGTGGTTCAGGAGGGGGCAGCGTTGCTTTGGGACACCAGGGGCCCAGGAATCAGGAATTCCTCCTGGAGAAAGCAAGACTGTCAAGAAACCCTCGCTCTCCCTCCCCCACTTGTCTTCCATCAGTTCAATGAGAACTGTTACTAGTATGAGCAGGGTGTTTGGAAAGTCAGGGCTTTGTTAAGAAGGCCTCATCTGTACCAGTTGGTGATTTCTTAAGTGAAGCCAAAATTTCAGAACCTGACTTGTCCTTGGTCACTGTGCTGACTGTTGGGATGCCAGAAGGTCGGCATTTTGAGCGAGAAGGGAGGTTGCTCATTCTCCTCCGGGTGAGGAGCTGAGAAGGAGTCTCAAGCACTGCAGGGATTCAGCGAGGTGGGAAACGTGTTGAAAAACAACAGGCAGGACAGAGCTCCCATTTTTTATTTCCCCATCCCAGACTAGACCACAGGATTCCAGGGGTGGTGTTTTCAATGCCTTCCATTCATTGGAGCAGCAGGATTTAGGATTCAGTGAGCTCAGAATTCAAATCCTTTCTTTTGAAAATTGGTTTTTGAAAATGCCTGGTGGGTATGACTAAGAGGTTTTGTGCAGTGAGGTTTCAGTTGATGTTTGTGTTTTTTCTTATGATGACATAAAGGAAAAAAACCAAAATCTAAAATTAGCACTTGTTTTTTTCAACTTGGAACTTTGTAAAAACACCAGCAATGGGCTGTGTGTGTGTGTGTGTGTGATGTTTTGCAAAAAGCAGTATTACAATTTCGTGACATTTTCATTGCTGTTTCTTGACATATTTAGTGAGGTTTTAAAGGTTTCTTTAGAGAGAGAGAAAAAAAAAAGAGGAGAAAAAGTGGCTGGCTTCCAAATCACCATATGTTTCCAATTGCAAATTCAAAAACAGAAGACAGGCCTTAACTCAAACTGTACAGACTTTTGTAGGCCTTATAGAGCTGGGGAAGTAAGTCCTCTTTTTAAATTTACTTATTAGAATCTCAGTGTTACTCAATAACAAATGACTGGGACAAAGGTCAAGTATTCACATTCACTGAGTATCAAGTATGTATAAGGCACTGGGTGGGGGAAGGTAAAGGAGGGGTTCAGTTAGGATATAGTTGGGGCTACAATATGAAAGAAAGCAAAAACCCAGTGCGAGATGGCGGGTGTACTCAAATAGATATTCTCCTGGAGATCAAAGGGTAAGGGATGACCTGGTAAAAGAGGGATTTATAGAAGTGGTAAAATTGGAGCTGGGTCTTAGAGATGGCCAGTAGGTGGACATTCTAAGTGAAAGGAAGGGCAGAGCCCATGCCTGCAGGGTGCCCTCAGGTATGGTGCCTGAGGCTGTGGGGCTGGAACTGAGCCTCGATGCTCAGGTGGGAAAGGGGTCATGCAGAAAAGACGGGAAAAGTAAGTGGAAGTCCGATTATGGTGAACTTGATGACACACTTGATCTATCATTATCATTGTTATTTAAATCTTACTGAATCCAAACAACTCCATGACTTAGGTATTAACACTTAGTCCCATTTTATAGATGAGGAAATTGTAGCTCATACAGGCTAATGGCCCAAAGTCAAATAGTGAATACTTGGGGAAGTCAGACTTGAACTGAGTTCTGTTTTATTTCACGTCCTGTTATCTCTTTAGCTCAAGTGGTTGAGCAGAGTAGAGTGATAACTACATCCAGCCAGTGGGTGAGTCCCTGTGTGAGGAACGGTGAATTTTTATGGCAGGGCAAGGAAATGAGAAACGTGTGAATTAAACAGCAATGCCTGGACCTAAGGTGACTGCTGGGCCCCGTGGAAGGAGCAGGACCCTCTGAGCGATGGTGCTCCAGACGAACCCTCAAGAGGGACCTCGGTGCTGAAGGCCAGACTTCCAGCCTGAGTCGAACTGTTCTCCTTCTGTGTGAATGTCCCTGGAAAACCTTTATTAAAAACCATATGAGGGATGGAGAGTCAGAGTAGTTAAGGGTATTTGGAGCCATGGAAGTCCAACATTGCCTGTTTGAGTAACTGTCCTCCTTGGAGCACTTTTAAGATTTCAAATCCAGTTACTAAATACCCCAAGGCACTGTGAGTCACTGGACGGACAGAGCCCAGGGCCTCCAAAGCCACTTTGTTTGTGAGTAACATCTGTGTAATTATAAAAAGGGCTTATTGTTTCATGTTGCTAATAAGGGACTGAAGTGACTTCAAGCATAGCTGTAGATGCAAGAGCTCAAAAAATATATGTGCTTTCTTTCTCCATCTCTCAGCTCCAGTATCCTCAATCCTGGTCTCATTCTCAGGTCAGCTCTCCAAGTGGTGGTAAACCTGACTAACTATGGCTTACCTCTTTCAGTTCACATACCCCAGGGGAAAGAGGATAGTGTGATTTATGAATTCCTCCTTTCTCCAGAAATATAGCAGAATTCCCAGCAGTGGATCTTAATGATCCAGCCTGAGTCACATGCTCATTCCTAAACCAATTATGATGGCCAGAAAATGTCAGGCTCTGATTGGCCAGTCCTGGGCCACAAGCCTACCCTACGGTTAGGAGGTAGGTCCGGCAGCACCCGAACCACATGGTGTGAGAGCGGGAAATGGATGGTTCTGCAGGGAAAACTGGGTTGCTGTTACTAAAAGAAAGAACGGTGGTTGCTGGGCAGTGGTCATTAAAATGTTGAAGGCACTACTGATATGAGGAGTGGAGACAGGGAAAGGGAATAGAGGGAAAGGAGCCACCTGCCACCAGACAAAGTGGAATGGCTTCTAGGTCTCCCAGTCTTTATGGGGGCCTGTGCCTCTCATGTCTCCCAACTTCCTTGCTACGCCCTTCGCTCCAGACTTGCCAAACAAGCTGGGCTCCGACGCGCATCCACGCTTCTCCACGGGCTGCTCCTTTGTCTGGAATGCAGACCCACCCCATCCCAGCACCCACCTGGTAGATCTGAGCTCTTCTGTCCTTGAGCATACCTCCCAGCAGACCCTCAGACATTCTCTTCTGTGTGTTCCCATTGCAATTCAGGGTTTTTGGGTTTTTTTTTTTTTCAGTGATGACCATTATTTTTATGGGTTTGCCTAAGGGACGGTGACATGTAGCAGGTCACCTCGATGCTCCCTAATAGTGTGTTGCACACGTTTCCTGATTGCTATCTGTGAGGGGGCCAGGGAACCCAGCACTGTTCTCGAAGCTGATATATTATAGACCACACACAGAGGATGAGCATACATCTGTGAATTAATACAGCTCTTACCCAAGTCATTGTAACCAGGTCTGTAACCTCATTTTCTGCTTGGTTTTCCATCTTCATTGCAGAACCTAAGTGTCTTCTAAGAAAACATCAAAATAGAAAATCTTCTAGAATTTTTTAGGAAGTTTAATTTGCATCCTTTCCTTATTTCTATGGCTCCGTGCTCAATGAGGTCCCTTCTGGCTGTGTATGAGGTGGTCTGATCCTCCTCACAGAGGCTGCCTAATCGATATCCTGATTTGGGAGCCCATTAGAACAGATTTCAGAAGATGCAGGGCATCCCAGGCTCCAAGCCCGCCGTCTTGCACGTCTGATGGCAGTCATCATCCGCCTTTAGGTCACCCGGTGAATTCCTCATGAGGAGCCCCAGGGAAGCCTTCTTGGGATTAATATTCTTGCTGTCATTTTTCACAATGGGGCATGTTTAGGACAGGAATAGTCAGACACTTTATAACTGCTTCGCAAGAGGCCATTGACGAGCCCACAAGGCTTCGCTGTCCACCAGGCAGAACTCTCGCCTTTTGTAAGTTGCAAGAACTGTAACGGTGAGCTTGCCAGCCTTCCAGAATGCAGCAAGGCCTGCCCAGCCAGCCTGTCAGAGGCGAGGTGATTTATAAGCCAAAGTCTTAGGATACCAAAAGTCAGAATAGAAGGAAAAGCCTTTGAAGGGGCCAGCTAAGAATAGCTTTCTTTCTTCTTAGATGAATGCTCTGGGGAAGTCTTGGTAAGCAGGCTGCTGCACTCGAGTGGGGGGCGGGTGGGGGGGGGTGCTCAGTGCACTGTCACAGCAGACATTAGTGATCGACCAGGGTCTTCTTTCTCTCAGTACCTGAGCTGGGTCTCATTGTCTTCTAATTGCAGCCAGATACATAGAAGAAGAACATGAAGTGAAACTTGTTTCTTCTCTTAGAATACTTTTCTATGGCTTCCCTCTGAATTCTAGTACCATCTTTTCCTACCCTAGCCAAATGTCACTGATTCTCTGTAATGCCTTCTCTATAAATTCGATTTTAAAAGTCTGTTGAGACTCTTCGTCACTGCATTCAGTTTAGCATACATTTGCCCTCTATTTACCGTGTCTTCCCAGTAAGATTGCAAGGCTCTTAATGGGCTCTTCGATATCCTTCACTTCCGCAATGCCAGTCAGAGCAAATACAAATAGCTTACTGATTGGTTAATGAATTTTGGACAAATAATTTAGCTTCTGAGTCTGAGGAGAGGAACTAATATTTATTTAACAACGGTTGTGTGCCATGAATGGTACACACATTAATGCAATCCTCACTGCAGATATTTGAAGTAAATGTTATCATCCCATTTTACAAGATAAGAAGTGAAAGTGCAGAGAGTTATAAAACTGATTAGTAATAAATATGCCCCAGAAGAATAAATAGATTTAAGGAATGGCAGTACTTAGAGAAGGTCCACAGTAGAAATTGATATATATAAGACATTGTATTTTCCAAAATTCAGTATATTTGTTAAGTTTCATGTTGTGATAATGGAATACAAGAGAGTAATTTAAATCAGAATTGCTGTGAAATGAGGCAAATGCAACAATAGAGGAATTAAAGGATCTGCTTTTATAGGATATATATTTTTATAAGAATATATTTACTACTTTATTCTTACCAGCAAGACTTTTTTCCAGCTTTATTGAACTATAATTGACAAATTAAGTTGTATATTGTATATTCAAAGTGTATAATGGGATGATTTGATATGTATATACACACACTGTGAAATGATTACAACAATCAAGTTAATTAACAATCCATCACCTCACATACTTTTTATGTGTCTAGTGAAAATGCTTAAGATTTACTCTTTTAGCAAATTTCAAGTATACAATGCATATTATTCACTATAGTCACCATGTTGTACATTGGATCTTCAGAACTTACTCATAACAAACTTTGTACCCTTTGACCAAAAATCTCCTCAGCCTCAAGTAAACACCATTCTACTCTGTTTTAACGAGTTTGACTTTTTCCCTTTAGATTCCATGTGTAAGCGCTGCTGTACAGTGTTTGTCTTTGTCTGATTTATTTCACTGAGCATAATGCCCTTCGGGTTCATCTGTGTTGTCACTAATGTCAGGATTTCCTTCTTTCTTATGGTTGAAAAATATTCCACTGTGTATATGTGTGTGTATTTTACATATTATATATCATTTTCTATATTATACAACATATGATTATGTATTATATACTATTTTATATATTTTATATAATTTTATATCTTATATGTCCTTATATATGCATTTTCCTTAACCATCTATTGATGAACACTTAGGTTGTTTCCACCAGTAGAACATACATTTTAAAATTCCCATTCATTGTTCTTACTTACTGTTCAAATGATTTTCACTATTGATGTTAAAACTGTACATTTTCATATGTTCACTTTCTTAAAAAAATAAAGATGAATAATGCACAGTTCTCTGCCTCAAGACAAGTCTGCTGGATGGGATGAAAGCATAAAACAGATAATCATATTACATAAGAGAAATGAAGGATAAGTATATGCAGAGAATATTAAGGAACCTCGGAGAAAGAAAACCTAGTCCAGACCTGGGAGTCTAGAAGTTTTTTTAGAGAAATGGAATCAGTGTTTGCCCTGCTGCTACTGTTTCAGCAATCAGTGCTAGCATAGAGCTGGATGCCTAGCATGGACTTGGCAGGTGTTTGTGGGATGCATGAAAGAATGCATGAACGATTAAGCTCCCAGCATTAAAGCTGGTGAAGAATTAGCTGGATGAAGAAGGACAGCTTAGGGACGTGGGCCCAGAAAGTGGATCCTAAATAATATCATTCCAAGCAGAGGAAACTGCAGAGCTAAAAGCACACAGGAAAGAAACCAGAGAGCTTGGGTGGAGAATGTAACTAGCCTGAAATCACTGAAGCGTAAAATATGCAGATGAGAGTGAATCAAGACAGAGCTAAGGAAATAAGCCTGGGCCGTACTCAGAGGTAACACTGGCAATAGTTGAGAGGGGGCCATAGTACGGGCACCAAGGTGTCAGAATAGATGCTGATCTGGGAAGTCTCCTCAGCTGACAGCCATCATCCATCCCTTTAGATGCTTGACTGTGGAAGAAAGGCTGGGAAACTTGAAGGTGGAGCGAGGGTAGATGGAATGGGACCGTGAGCTCCAAAGGGGGAGTTGGACAGGAGCCTAGACAGTTCATCTGGAGTAACCAGAGAAAAAGCAGGGTATACATGCCAATAGGGAGATGTGGTCTGGAGCTTGTGGAAATTCTTTTCTAATTGCTTCTCTTTTCCCAGTGAAATATGAAGCCAGGTCATCAGCTGCGAATGAGAGTGGAGGAGTAGGGGCCAGAGGTTTGTTGAGAGAGAAAAGGTATGTGAAAGAAAAGGCGAGTGAATCAGGTGGAGCATGGAGAGCTGTAGGCAGCACTAAGAACCCCTCTGAGGTCAACATTCATGAGACTAAAGTGAACCCATCACTATGATTCCATTTTCCTATGGCAGCGTTGAGCTCCATGAATGCAGGTGTGCAGTAGACAGAGTGCTCGATTTTAATGAAGTTGTGTTTTCTCCACACACTTATTAGGTCTGAATAAGAAGTTAAGGCCTGATGTCCTAGAATTATCTATAGTGTTTCAGTTCTATGCATTATGAAAGGGAACAGATTAGAGGATTTCTCTTCCTATACCTTGACTCAGTCTCAAGTACACACCCCTGACATCTTGTCCCTCCCCTTCACAACCAAGTCTCTTGAAAATGTCATCTACACCAACTGGCTTCATTTCCTCATTTCCCATCGAGATTCCATCCTCCTTCTCTGGATACCCCTTCTTGTCTTTGTAAATTCCTTGCTCATCTCTATGTCTCTTTCTACTCTTCCCATTGCCCCTAGGCTGTCTCCTCTACTCCCGTGGTTTTCATTGCATATGCTTGCAGGTCCTTCAAATCTGGGTCTCCAGTTCTTACCTCTCTCCTGAGCTCCAACCACCCTCTCCTTACTGGATCTCACGTTTTATGGTTGGGGTCACAGAGGAAAATTCAAAGCAGAATAGTGGGCCCTTTATCTTACTGTATCAGAATCTTCTGAAGGCTCATGGGGTGACAGTGTACTTTTCCATTTAAAGCCGCTGTACATCATGACTTCTAAAAGCAAAGCAAGCTGAGCTAATTTCTTGGGAAATGCTGGGTAGCTGGGGCATATCAAAGGAAATTTGGAATGGTTTATGTGGTTTGAAAATTCTTGGGGCAAACTGCCTTCCTGTTGTTTTTGGAAAGTACAGTCTAGAATTGGAAAGGAGGTAAACAACAGAAACTCCCTCACCATTTGGTTTGCTTATCATTTGTACTTAGCTAATTATTTTATGCTAAGAGAGCAAGTTCCTTTCTTGCTTTCCCTCTCCTTCTCCTTCCCCACCCCCGCCCCCATCTCTCATCTCTCTCTTTCTCTCTTTTCTTTTCTAAAGCTGCTGCGACCACAGGATGCGAGCCAAACCTGCTCCCTTGCAGCTTACATGCCGACGCAGCCAGGTGCATTCTGCCATGCAAACCCATGAATGAACTTTTTCATCGGCTTCCTTACTCTCTCTGCAACACTGTGCCGAAAACAAGTGGGATTCATATGGTATGTGATTGACCGTCATCCACATCTAACAGTACCGAAAACTTCAAAGTAGTGGTTAGTGATCATGAATTTAAAGTAGGGCTAGCAATCTTGTTCAGTGTTCCCATCTCCCAACCGCCAGTTTGTATTAGGAACGACCTGCAGGCAGATCTCTCCCTTCCTTTTATACTCCCCTAGCAGGCCCTAGGGTTTTATCTCTTCCATTCCTCTAAATGTGCTACTTCTCTACTATCTGCTTTCCTTATGCCAGGATCTTTCTCACTTGACATTTTCTCTTCTACTCTTTTTGTCTTGTGGATTAATACCTCTTTCTATTCTTTTACTACTTAGCAGGATCTGAGGAAGGAGAAGAGATGAGTCAGTAATATCAGTTACTGATGCTTAATCCAAACCAGTAAGTATTTTTGTATTTATGTTTCTGCCACTAACTTCCTTTCATGGAAAAACTGGGTTGATTAACTTCTGTCCCAACTACCTTGCACAATGCCTGGCATTTTCAGTAATTCTTACTGGGAAAAAAAAAAAGATGGTATGAATTTCTCTGAGAATCTTTTTGCTAAGTTAATGCCTTGAACAGGATATAAGCTGTATATAAAAGTCCAAACAGATAATGACTACAGAGCAGATAATGATGTTAGGAATGAGGCCAAATATGCTTTTGGGCCTGCAAAAGCCAAAAATGCATTTTTCTCAGTTGTGCTGTCAGAGATTTGGGACTCTGTCTTTGTCTCATATGTATTTAGTTCTCCAAGAAAAGTTTTCACATTGCCCAAGTGTGGAGGCAGGTTTACGTGCAACAAGCCTTGGCCCCTGGCCTTTACCACCACCGAACCCTCCCACAGTCGTGCCTTCTCGGGGTTGTTCTCTGAGGGTGGGGGTGCCTGCCAGCCTGAACTCCTGGCTCAGGCCATTGAGTGGGAGCAGAGGTGGGTGGCGCAGTCATTTATTTCTGCATGCCTGATTCAAACCATCCCCTTCTCGCCAAATGTGAGCTTTCAGCTATTAGAGAAGATGTGTAGCCTCCTTTGTCTCTCTGCCTTTCAAGCTGCAAAGATGCCTTTCACCAGATCAAAAGATTAAGGCTCCTTCCAGAATTCCAAACCAGCTGGTCCTGAGAGTTGTAAATGTGCCCGAAAAAGCATCTGTTCTTTCTGTTACTTCCATCTTCCCTTTATATTAAACACCTATCTGTTCGTGTCTGCTAAGGCCGATAAGTGGAAAATCTATAGTTTGCAAATCCAAAATCAGAACTGTTACCATGCATTTATTATTCCCCTAATTTTGCTGGTTCCATAGAGACCCTAAAATAAAGCTTTCAATCCCTGTTTTTGACAGGCCGCCAGCCTGACATGCTCAGTGTTGACTGCAGCTCTCTTTCTCAGGGTAGAACATGGCATTCACACAAGAGCGTGGCTTATATATTTTGAGAAATGTAAAAGCTTTGAGAGGCTTTCTTTGAACTGGTGTTGTGAAACTAATGCTCCCGTTCAAGAGGCTTGCAGTTTTCTCTGAGTTTCCCAGCTCAGCCTGGTGTGATCTGGAGTGGGATGGTTCGAGGAGAGAGGGTCAGAGCAAGTGCAGCCTTATACATAATGCATGTAGGATCTTAACAGGCATCCTTTCATACTGCAGCTTCTCTCCATGACTTCCCACAAAACTTCCCAAGCCACAGGCACTCTATTACTTTTTAAAAAACTAGCAGAAGGAAATGTTCAACCTTTGGCAATCCATGTTGCTCCAGCAATTTAAATGTTTTTATACAGATCCCTCACAACAAAAATTTGCCCTCTATGGCAATAACCCTCACCAAAATTAGATAAACTCAAGCTACCTCAATTTATGTCAAAATTTCAAGACTCATTTCCAATGTATAAAGTGAAGATAGATGGATGTCCAGTGGAAAGGGGGTTTCAGCAACTACCTACTAACCCCTCCTCCCAAAACAGCAAATTTGTATGTGGCCTGCTTGAGACCTTATCTGCCCAAAGGAGGTGTAGGGACAAGTGAAAACTGACCCGCTTCACAGCACCGTCTTTCTGGACTTGAAATGCTGTTTCATTGTTATAAAACTGGAATTCATGCAAGTGGTTACAAAAAAACTAAGTAGCACTGGACACTTGTAAAGAAAAGGGGTAGCGGGGCCAGCAGACCTGTTCACACCTTGGGGCTACCTCCCGTGTTCAGCCCCAGGTCTCAGGCCTGCTCCCAACACTTGGTGTTTGCATGGCAGGTAGGGGCAGGGCTCCAGGCCCCCCTCCTCTCTTGATCCTGCCTGGAAAACTGGCCAGTCTGCACCTCCAGCCTCACCATCTGCACTAACTGCTCCCAGACATTTTGTTAACGTGTCTTGTCCATTAGTGATTCTCTTCATTAATTTTACATTTACATATTGTTTATCCTTTTCTACAGTTTTATTGGGATGTCTGGAAAGAGAGGATACAAAATGTGTGGGTTCATCCTGACATTTTAACTATAAAAACAGGTAAAATTTAAATAGAATAGACTAGGAAAAGCATTTTTTGAACATTGGTCTTGTTCTATTTTTGTTTCATAGGATAAGGGTGTATCAGGTTTGAGTGGAACCTTAAAGAATATATATGATATTCTGTACAAAAATCTCTGCTTAGTAGGATGGTACACATTATATATCGTTTACCCAAGAACCATCCCCATCCATCTCTTATTCGGAACCCTTGGAAATCTATCTCTGAGCACTGAGAGAAGTCATGTTGAGCCTTGATGGAAAGAATGAAACAGCCTAAAGCTTATGGACTTAGACCTAGACTTGATACTGGGTGAGATTTTGCCCTGCCTCCCTTTGGCTAGTGAGGGACTGCATTTCATGTAGATGTGGTCACCCAAATACTAGATAACCTCTAGGGACAGGGGACTCAAAGCACTCCATGCCATTCGTGACCAGCTCTGAATGTCAGGGAATATTTCCTCTATGAGAAGCTGAGCGTTAGTGATGAATCATTCAGTGGCAATTAAATTATCTTGATTTTTAAGAATGGATTAATTGAAAAGTCCCACACGGTTGTTTAGGCTTTGCCGATCCAGTGGTCCTACGGCCCTGGGAAGGCTGCGGGAGCTGGGACATCTCTCACAGACATCTGTGCACTCATCACTGTGGCCACGAGCATGAAGGGTTCTGATCCACCAGCTCTAAGTCCGACATCCATCCTTAGGGACTGAGGGGTGGGGGGAGAAGGATCCGTCCCCCTTGCGCCGCATGGGCTGAACGGAATTACTGTGAAGTGAGGAAGGTGTAATAAGCAGACATGTTTTGCTTACCGAAGTCTTCAGGCACAGACAGTTTAGGATACACTCCCTTCCCCACACGATATTGATTACTCCATATACAAAGAAAGGACATACTTCCTCTGCAAGAGAGATACCCAATTATCTCTAGTTCCTGCATCTAACTGTCGTTTCGGGTTCTCCAACTGACAAACATTCTTTTAGGGCCAGATGTGACTGCTCATGATCCTATCACCTATACTAAGTGATAATTAGAGCACTCTCCCTCAAAAAAAAAATGTGCAATATGAAGAGAAAATACAATATTCACAATTCAAATTTCCAGTTGGAAAAGGAAAGAAATTAAAACAATACACAAGGGTTACTAGTCTGCAGCACATCCACACAGGTGGACAGAATCAACAGGGCATTGCTGCATGCAGTGGGGTGGGATAGTGAGGGCTTGGACAGCCATCCTAGCTGGTCCCAGGTTCTTCCTCTGTGGTCATGTCCAAGAACAGTGTTATGACTCCTCTTTGGGGAACTGTCCTGCATCTGTTAGATCTAACAGATTTAACAGCACACTTGCTATTGGATAAGATCTGGAGCTTTAGGGGTTTCTCAAAGTTGAGACATTGCAGGCTTAGGGTTCCCCTGGTAGTATGACCCCCTTAAAAACTCAATCGACAGCAGGCCAATTGGTTAGTAAACACAACTGTATATTTTGTTGAGACATGATCTTTATGTAACCTGTACTATGGTTTCTGTATCTTTGGAATAGAACTGATTCTTGGTATCTTTTTAACTCTCAAAGAACTGCTTCCATTTTGACTCTGCCTCAAAGCAACTCAGAACAATAGGCTAGACAACTGAAATGCACAGCAAGAGGTTTAGCCTCCTGTATCTCAATCTTATCTCACGCTGTGTTTCCCACCTTCCTGCCTTTCTCCCATCAATATCTGCTTGAGGTAGATTATTCAGATTTTCAGTCCTGCAGATGGCATGATTATAGGATTCTCAGCTACCTTGGATTACTGGATATGGACAGATAGGTCCTCTTTTAGCAATAAAACATCCCAGGGAGGCCTTTGGTGAGCATAGGGCTGCATATCCATCCTTGAACCTAGTGCTGCGGCAGGTGGATGGAAGGCTCTGATTGGTCAAGCTGAGCCGTGTCCCCGCCCCTGGGGAGCAGGATCATTCTCACTACTACCTCGGGAACAGTATCTCTATGTCCACCTATATCCTCTCTGCTGACGTGTTTACTCCAGCCCCTCCAGCACCCAGGTGTACAATCACTGCACTTTGCCTCTGTTACATTGTACATCTGTGTGTGTGTATAAAGAAAGAGAAGATGTATATATGATACTTGTGCATATAAAATATGTATTTTATATATTTTATATTTAGATATATATGAGTCATGGTCTTTGAATATGTAACCTGTCTTTATAGTTTATACATCACCATTACATTATACATTATATACATGTCTTCCCCAATACTGCTTTCTCTCCACCTGGTGAGCCGCCTGTGAAAGCTGTTCACCCATTCTGATGTGTGTACAGACTGGAATTAAAAAACTTAACATCGCATGGGGCAGAGAGCCAGTGAATACTCTTCCCTTCCACTTCAAGGCACATTCTACACAGCTCCTCACAGGGTTCCTACAGGATGAAGACTTCTCCTTACTGTTTTACTCTTCCCTGGCTCACACTTCTGTTCTTTGATATGACTTCTCAAATGAATTATCTGTATGTGAACCTTGTCTCAGGCCCTGCTTTTGGAGGGGTGTGAGCTGAGCATGACCATTATGGAATGGGACACAAATGTGGACTGTGTCTGTTGGAATCATGGTTAGCATCACAGCTAATGTGTTCTGAAGCCTTACTCATATCAGGCATGTTTTGAAGCGTGCTAGGTTTTGACTCAATCAGTACTCACAAAAAGTGGGTGACATAGGTGCTATTTTACCTATGAGGTGTGGAAAGGGTAAATGACTTGTCCGTGGCCACAGAGCCACAAGCAGAGGAGGTAGAATTTGAACCCAGGCAGTTGATTCCACAGTCCTCATTTTTCATCATGACACGGACCTGCTCCTCATGAGGTCTAACATTTCTTTGTTATGTTTGTGGAGAAATATTTGAAGATATCTTTCAGGTTTCTCATGACTTCTCCATTCCCCAAGTTAAACTAAGCATACACCCCTGGAATATTTACTGAGAAAGTATCATGTGCTGAGCAATGTGACAGACACTGGGGACACAGTCATGAAGAAAGCAGACCCTTTGATCTCAATACGCTTACAGACTAGCAAGGGCAGGGATGGATGGGAGGGAACAAGGAAGCGGGACGCTGTGGGGTCGCCTCTGAGATGAGGGTCTGGGCAGGTGCAGTGGAAACCTCTGGGCCATATGACTCTGCCAGACTGGTGGCAGTAGGACTGTGGGCCTGCCGACTGACTGCGTGCTAGGGGTAAATGGAAAAAGGGGGTCAAGAGTGTTGTTGTGTGTGTGACATGGACCCCTGTGTGTTAGTGGTCCCCTCACTGAGAAAGAAACTTTGCAGAAGGACTGGGGAGAAAGCTTGGTTTTGAGATAAAATAAAGCTGCTTTGGAACTTGATATCATATACGCTCCTCACCCCATAAGCAAATTTGTAAGGTACAGAGTTTGGGGAACTGCAAGGATAGGATTCTAGATTTCTTTTTGCAAATGTGAACGATTTAATTCCAGCCAGTGGTAATCCTAATCCTATCAGCTAAAACATGTACTCTTCCACTGAACTTTATGTCTTTAAAAATGTCAGCTGCCCCGTGCCCCACCCCACCCCCAAACATTGTGTTGCTCCTGAACTTGTGGCTTTTTGGTTTGGTTTGTTTGTTTCTGTTTATATCAGTTATGTCACACTTATGACTGCTCGTGAGGCTGGTAGTCAATAAAAATCTCTGATATTTTTTCCAGATTCCTTTCTTTCCTTTTTTGCTCAAACACAGGAGTTTATGCTTTCTAAAACGTCTTTTGTGAAATTGTGCTCATTGTTTTAACTTGCTAAAATCTTTGTGGGTCTGGATACTATTCCTCAGAATTTTAACTTTCCCTTCAGTTTTGTGCCCTTGACAAGGCTGTAGTTTTAGAAATTATGAGAATAAACAAGGGTTCAAAAATGTATAGGTACATGCTATCCTAACTTTTAAAAGGAAGAGAAAGAAAGATCTCAGAAAAGGCAGGCCACTGAGATTGCTACAAAATCCTGGCAAATTACTAAAATACATAATTAAAGACATGTTTTGATAGCATTGAGCAAAGAAAGTGCTGATGGCTTGAAAACAGCATCAGTCTGCTAAGAAAATATCCACCAGACTCATGGTATTTTCTAGATCAGGAAAGAAAGGGACTTCTGTAGACATACACAATGTGAATTTCAGCGGGGACTTTAACAAATTCAGTCCTTGTTTATGAGATGGAATGAATCACAGCAGATTAAGGCTTCCTATCCATGGGGATATGGCTTAGCCCAAAGAGCATGAACCAGGGTTTCTTGTCAAATTCGTGCTGAGTTCCCTTCCCTGCTCAACATGACAAAGAAAGATAAAATATGGGATGAAAAATAAAAAGATGTATCCTTGCTCAAAAACAAGATGACTTTTATCCACCAAAAAAAATAAACAGAAACATACAATTCCAAGTGGGAGCCAAAGAACAGAACTCTAAAAATAGGCATAGATAGCTGCAAGTTTGAGTTCTACAGGGTGAAAGGGCCCCAAACAGCCCATTCATATATTTGGGCAGGCTGTATTCTGTAATATTTGAAAGGGCTGAATTTATGAGTTCTCTTAAAAGAGCAAAAGAGAGAAGCTTAGATAATAAGAAGTCTATAGCAGTGACGTGCTGGAAGTAAGTATAAGCTCTCTGTTCTAAATGGGGTTTTATTCATCCCATCTACATTTTTTATGTAACTTGCCTGGCATCTGTGGCCTTTTGAGTTTGATGTCTCCACCAAAGGGAAAATTGGAAACAAGTGAATTACATGAATGTAGAATTCAAAGCACAGCCCCAGTGGTCAGCTGACCAGGGCCCTGCACCTGTACCACACCTACTCTCCTTGGCACGCACTTGGATGAGGTGCTTCTTTAGGAAAGACTGTGAATGGCACTGCTACCTCGCATGCCGAAACCTCAGGTGTAACTGCATGGGCTGGTTGGAACCTGTCTCATACTTGCCTGTCACAATACCTACTGCTTTTTACACTGTGGCTTTTCTGGGTAATTCTTGATTGCCAGAGCATACAATACTTTACAGGATGATCACTCTCTATTCACTAAAAGGGGTTTGAACTTCGCCATGTTTAAGAAAAAATGCCATTTGAGGATATTCATTCTTCTTTCAAATTGCTTGCCCTGATGCATTGACACTGAGTAGCTGAGAATCCCGTCTACCCTCCACAGTTTAGCAGAAACCTATTAGGATTCTGTAGTAAACAGAACTATGAGGCAAGCTGGGAATTCTGTAACAAAGGGACATGCCTTAAAAACCCTTAATATACACACAGTGCACAGACAACCTTAGTAAATTACTCAGATGATACCAACCAGCCCTGTGATCATTTAATAAAAAAACCTGCTTTGAATGCTTACATGCATGTTTCCCATTAGCATTCAATTTTCAGTTTGCTGCCATGGAAGGTAGTAGTCTGTTGAATGCCAGGGTGTGGGAAAAAGCAAACAGTTCTGCTGTTTTGCAGCGGAAACTCGCCAGGGAAAACTGGCCCCCTGAAAATTACACCCAGCCTCTGCTACCCAAGCCAGAGAAGATGACTTCTGACCTCTCTCTGTGAACCTTAGAGCCAGAGGGTTGGGAGGAGAAAAACATTCATGACACAAGGAGAAATAGGAATACGTATCATACAATACCCTTTCTTTACCTTTTTCCTCCAATTTCAATTCTCTTTTCTCTCCCATTTTTAGCCAATCATCTGAAATACAAGGTTCCCAGGCAGCCTGATGCAGCAAGCACTTCTGGGAGGAACTTTGCTTCTTAATTTCTCCCACATTCTTCTAATGGCATCTCCTTGTTCACAATTTTTTGGCTCTGTGTGAACACTGCACCCAAACTAGCCAATGAGACTTTTTCCTATAGTTGTGGACTTGAAACAGTAGAAAAGTCTGCCAGATTTCCCCAGAAGTAGGACTTGTGCAGTATAAAACTACCACTTCCACCCCATGTTTTCAGCAGTGTGGACAAGACTACTTTTCAGTGACATGGAATGAAGTCCCTGTGAGGAAAGAATCCAAGGTAAGAGCTGGAGGGAGGGAGAGAGTTGTGGCGTCACACACGTCTCTGGCCCCAGCTATTTCTGGTCCAACAGCCTCCCTGTCCTTCCCATTATTTGGTTTTTGAATAATTTCTTTCATTTAATAGCGAAACAAATTCTCTTTCAAGAGATCAGTTGAAGTGTTAGCGTTGTCCTGGCAGACCTTCACACGATCAACTAACACGCCATTAAAAATCTTTCAGTAGGCAACTGTCTCTCGCCTATCATCAGCCTATTCTAAGACACAACATCCAGACGCATCCAGATGGGCTGATTCCCAGGACCACCCCTGGACAACAGTGCCCTTCTCAGCTGTGAAAAGGTGGCATTCTCACTGTCCCTGGAGGAGAGAATATCAAGTTACCACCCATGTGCCTCATCTCCTCTACTCTTCACTTCTCTTAAAATGGTCACACATCCCCCAACCTAAGAAAAAAAATCTATCCTGGCCTTATGCACAAAGCCGAAGAGGCAGGCAGCTGAATTAGCTAGAATTTCAGGCCACAGATGTTGCCTGAGAGAACAAAACGACTTAGTTATACCTTCTAAAGTAGTGGGTCAGTCAGGGGTACGGAAAAGCATGCCTCCAGGAAACCTGCACCAGAACCTCTGGACAAGGATGTGATAGGGATGGAGAAGAGTATCTGCTCGTGCTTGTTTAGCCTTTCCCAAAGCTTAAACTATTCCTTACTCAAAACTTGAAGGCTTGGTTTTGTCCACAGCTTACAATTTGTTCCTATGAATCCAGTTATCCCCAAAGAAGTCAACCATAGTGAGCTATGGTCTTCAATGAGAAAATGCACGCCCAAGCCCCTTAGAGAATGCAAGGGTGCAGGCTAAGGTCAGCTAAAGAGTAATTCTCCAATGAGGTGGCACAGTCAACAGTAAGAGATGCTTGAAATAAATCATGACTCATAATGAAGTGTTAAAATTTAAACAGCATTTGTTTTTGTTTTGTAAAATATGGTCTACTCATGGGAATCCTTTACGACACTTCTGCTCGTTTTCATTTTTCTTGAGGGGAAGAAACATGTAAAGATGTTACATTTAATTAAAACACAAAACATTGGACATAACCCTAGGTAAATCTGAGATATAACCTTTGGAAAGGTCTCATGTATGAATACCATCCATCCTGCCTGTGAGGAGAAACAAAGCTGAGCAAAGGCCATGCTAAAAGGGGTGTGGGACCTGGAAGGATGACATGCAAAGTAAATGCCACATTTACTTATAACTCTGAAAACTTAAAATCAGTCTAAATATCCAACAGAGGATTGCTTAAATACACTACATTACATAGATGCGCGTTTATTACTGTCATTAAAATTCATGTCCTCAAACACTAATGACATGGGAAAATGCTTATGATGTATTTTCAGTTAAAAAGGCATATTTTGTATCACCTCAATTTTGGAATAAAAGACAGAAACACAAATTAGAAATATCACAAAATATTCATGTCAGTAGTGGGGTTGTGGGAGATTTTACTTTGATCTTCTAACTTTTCTCTGTACTCCACATTTGCTCTGATGGGCATGTGGTATCTCTCTAAGTGGGATTGGTGGGAATTCATTCCTAAAATAAAAATTAAAAAGCCTGAGGTCAAAATAAACAAGGGGAATGTTACTATTTCCCCTATACTCTCTCCAAACCAAATCAAATGTATCTGAGCAGTTAAAGTATTGGGGGAGGTAAACTGGAAGAGCTGAATAGCTCCATGATCTCAACTAGAAATTATTTAAGGCTTCAACTTTTAATGTTTTGCTTTTTTACTCATTTATAGCAGAATCACTTTAAAAAGAGTTATTCTGCTTCTTAGACTAACATCAAATTTATCTTACCTTCTGACATTTAACCTTTTGATACTATTTTTTTCCTACTTCTTGGTTCTACTCCAGGTTTCTACTTTCTCCCCAAATCGAAACAGTCCCTAAGGCCTTCTCTAATAAATATTCTTGGTTGGAATGAAGCCCATTTAAAATGACGGAGGCTGGCCCTAGTCGGTGCTAAGGCTTAAGTGATACTGAGCTCACACCTGGAGTTCCTCTCCCCAATTTTCTGCTCCTCTGTGCTCTCCTCTGTGCCCACTGGCTGTTCTCACTACTTACCTAGGATGAACTCTTTCATACTAAGGTGTAGGTCTCTATGAAGGTATTAGATCCCACCTTCCATGCCTGCTTTCTTCCTGCAATATCCTCCCGGTACTCAAGTTTCTACATATACCCATTTGTACTTTTGCTACCAGATGCCATATAGGGATTTAGAATGAGTTTTGAACCTGCAATAAAAAATTTTGAAAAAGTGATTTGATTCCTGGATCCACGCATCAGAAATCAGATGACCCTGGGAACATTTCTTAACCTCTTGGTCTTATGTTTCTTTTTTAAATATGGTGATAGCATTACCTGCCTCACAGGTCTGCTGTGAGATCAGGTGAAATTATTTATTAAATATTTTAACACAGCACCGGATAGATGCCCAGTATAGGTTAAATGACTCTAAATGTGATTTCTGGACAGACATCTGTGAGAGGCACCACACAGATTGGAGAGAATTTGTAAATTGGACATGCCTGAGTTCAAATCCCTATTCTATCATTTACTAATTTTGTGAACCTGGACTAGTTTCTTATGCTCTCTAATCTCTAGGGACAATGGCACCTACCTCGCAAGTCCATTGTGGGAATTAAGTATATTTAGGAGAAACTGCATGATAAATGTCCATTACATAGAATGTGTTTAATAATAATAACTTTTATTATTATTATTAATTAGTAAAGGACAGGAAGGAAAAGCTACAACTAAAGATTCTCTGAGTAGGAAAAAAAAGGAGGGGGGAGGAAACCACAAAGTAAAAAAAAAGATTTTCCAATTTCCTTTGCTTCTAAAATCCACCCAAAAATAATTCCTTGCTAACATGAGTGAACATGAAGGTGTTTTCTTTCCCTCATCCCCAGAGGTGGTAGCAGAAATGGAACTGGTGAACAGGCCCAATTCAAACAAAGATATCTACAGGAATAACATTGGGAGAGACACAAGATTTGTTTTGGCAAATACATGAGATTTCTGATTGTTTTGGTTTTCTTCTCTCGGAGCCAGTCGGCGTCTGGCAGTGAGAACCGTTGGCCTGGTCACCGTGTGCCCTGCATTTTCCTAGAGCCATCCTGACTGAAAATATTGAGTGGTATTGTCCCCTCACAGATGTGTGTGTGAGTCCGTGGATCCTTATTTGTAGCTTAGAAATGTGGTCCTGTAACTACAAAGTCTGTATTTGACAGGGTAAAAGTAGAAGTCATTGGAAAATGGGGCAGGGCATGAACTTAAGAAAAATAAACTGTAGATACATACATATTTTTCCTCTATGATATCAATCCCCTCATACTTTATGCTGGGCCCGCTTGGCACTTTTCTCTAAAGAAAAGAAGAAAGACACTAGGTTTCCAGGGTCACTGTGACCAATCCAGTGTCTTTGAAGAGACTTGGACAATCTTGAGGAGATTCCAGTTCCTCCGTCTGATGATTTTCTATTGAACAAGCAGAGCAGGCAGGGGTGGGTGTGATTATAATGACAGCAGTGACAACTAGCATTCATGAGTTTGCTGGGAGCTTCTGTGTGACAGACCCTGGCTGAGTGCTTACCTGCCCTGGCGCACCCCATGCCCGCAGCGGCCCTGGGAGTGGGTACCAGCACATGCGCCCTCCCTTCCTCTGGATGGAAACAGACTCAGAGAAAGCAAGCAACTTGCTGTCTAAGTCGCATGGCTGGTGGGCGACAGAGCTGAATTCAGGCCTGGTCCATCCAGGCTTTCTCAGTAGGTAGAGTCATCACACTTTTCAGTAAAGTGAGTATTTTTGAAACAGCAAGGTTGAGGGTCAGGTCTGAAATTTCTGGGGTGAGCATGCAGCTGTTGGAGTATCAGGAGGCTGCTCACAAAAGAGCAATTCTCCCTAGGAGTTGTTTTTCCTACTGGAAAAATCTTGGAACCAGAAATCCATTACGTGAAAGTAAATGTATCTGGATGGGATTATTAGAGATGTGCAGACCCAAGGGTGTTTGAGGTTTGGCTACACATTATGTTCTATTTCTCAAAGGTTCTGGGAGAGGCGAAACTCAAAACATGTTTCTACACAGTAATTATCCACTTTGGTTTCAGATTCATGTGTATTTCTAGGGGAACTAACTGCCCTGGACCTGTTTCTTATTTTAATGGGTGCCCCTCATATAAATATCCACAGACAGAGCAGGAAGGCCTGAGGCCTACAGGATGCTGTGGAAGTCAGAAAACCCAAATTCAGCCTACTGAGACCAGAACATCCACAAAGAAACATGTTTAAGAATCTCCATCTGCTCCGACCTTGGAAATGTGTGTGTGTGTGTGTGTGTGTGTGTGTGTGTGTGTGTGCGTGCGTGTATCTATCTGTATATAGCAAAGCTTTGGGTAGGAAAAGTAAAAGAAAAAAATTGTATTGGGTGGTGTCTGCTTAGGCAAGCCCCTGTTCTTGATGCTGGGGACCCAGCCTCACCCTCAGGGAACTCTCACCGGGAAGGTGATAAAGGTGCGTGCACAGGCAATTATACTAGAATGGGCTGAAGGGACAGGGCTCCACAGAAGCATAGAGACCAGGCATTTAAGGCCAACCTTGAATGATATTCCAGTTAGGTATTTCTGAAGAACAAACTATTTCAATACATTTATTCATTTTTCACTTATTTATATTCAATATATAATATTAAGTTTAATTACATTTCACTAGTTTGCAAGCCAGGAATTGGGGCAGTGGCCAGCTAGGCGACCATTTCTCTCACACAGTGCTGACAGAGAGCCTTGGGAATATTCCGCCAGGGGACCGACTAGTCTGTAAGATCCAAGATGGCTTCACCAACCTGTCTGTTCCCTTGCTGGGGATAACTGGACTCTCTTAGTCAAAGCATTCCCAAGTCTTTCTGGGCTCAAGGGGAGAGGATTTAGACCCCTTCCCTCAAAAGAAGGAGTGTCAAAGAATCTAGTTGTATTTTAAAACTGCCACAGTCACCCCTACTGCCATAAATTATTTTAATTTTTCACATATGCAATTCACAGTCAGTTCCTCCTCCTTCAACATTCTCACCCTGTTATGGTACTGGGTTCAGGCCTGAGGTCCAGGATCTCATGGTCCAAATTAGATCCTGAAACAGATATGTCTCCTCAGGACCAGATTCCTGTCAATCCTAAGACCCATGAACTTAAAGGGACATTTTCTGTCCTTGCCCCACAGTGGTGGAAGGACTAGGAAAACTGCCCTACACAGTCCTGTCCAAAGGGGAAGGCAGGGAACGACACGCAGCTGTCCCTGGCTCACAGCGCATCTGAAATTCAAGTAGGATCTCGTCTGCTCTTTGGTTAGGTCTTGCTCATGCTCTTAGGAGTTCTCCAAGACTCACAGGTCCATTCTTTGTTTCCTTGGCTCCACCCTCTGCGTCATTCTCGGCGACTATAGTAGTGATTCAGGTAAGAGGTGCTGGTGACCCTAACTTAGCTGTGGATCTCAGGATGGAGAGAATAGGAAAGAAAAGACACGCACACATCTACTGTTGTGTTTGTCATGCTATAGTATAACTTTTTTCTTATGAGTCCATCTGCCATAGCAGCTCTGATGCTCTTGAGAACAAGCCTCTCTCCTCTCTCTTGCCTAGACTAGGCTTATGGCAACCACTTCAATAAAGGTTTACTGGATTGATCAGTGCAAGAAAGGATCGTAACTTGTAGACTTCTCACAACAACCTTAAAAGATTTCTTGATGCAGCTGAGGAAAACCAAGTCTCAGATATTAAATGACTCAAAATAAATCGGAGTATCTACAGCTACTGAACCCCTTCTCTGCCTCTCCAGCATCACCTATGTGACCTTCTCCCGCATTCCCTTCACTCCAGCAACCCTGGCTTTCTTTCTCTTTATTCACTGTTTTCCTGTCTCATGTTTTTGTATGTGCATTTCTCTCTGCTCTGTCCTCCAGCTCTTTGCTTTTACTGGCCACTTTCTGCCTCATCTCTAATGTCATCTTCCTAGGAAAGTGTCCCCTGATCACCTAATCTAAAGTAAATCACTCTAAGCAAGTGTCAGCGGAGTCACCCTCATCATATTACTTTATTTTACTTTCTTCATAGCTATTACATTATCTGAAATTATCTTGCTTGTAATGTAAGTGCATATTTATTATTATCTTTATTTACTCTCCACAAGAACATAAGCTCCTTGAAGGCAGGACTTCATCTGTATCCCTAGCAAGTGGAACACCGCCTGACACATTGTTGACATTCAGTGAGTATTTATTGGATGGATGGGTGGGTGGATGGGAATATGTGTGAATGGATGGGTGGGTGGGAATATGGGTGAATGGGTGAGCGGATTTGACAGACTTATAAGGTGTGGAGTCAGGATCTGAGCACAGCACTATCTGATCCTGATCCCAGAGTCCTGGCTTTTGCCCATGCCTTTCGATGCAGCCCCGTGAAATTCCACAAGTGTGGGAAGGTCTTTGTGTGTTCACCACTTTATCTCCAGCTCTAGATCAGTGCCTGGCACATAATATGTGATTAATAAAATATTTGTTGGATGAATTTAATTTGAATTAACATGACTACCTTAAATTTATGGTCACATGGTAACATGGCAGTTATTACCTTGGCCCAGACACCAGGAGTATAATAGGGTTTTATGAATGTGACAAAATACACAAGACCAAAATGATTCCAACTGTCCCAAGATGACTAAGCCACATGATAGGGAGATGTACCAGTAATTCTTACAGTGACCCAGGCAAAAAATGAAGAGAACTTGAACCAAGACAGCGGGAGAGGGGGACAGCAGGGGAGAGCTATGCATTCAAGAAAGCATTAAGAGTAAAATGGTCTGGGCAGGGGCATTGCTGAGGGTAGAATGTGAGGAAATGGAGAAGTCATCAAGTTTCCCATGGGGTGAGCGAGCTGGATTCCAGTGAGCTGAGGAGGGGCTGTATTCTGGAGTTTTGGATGAGAAAGGTAGAGTGGAGATTAGAAAGGAGTAAGAGGACTCAAAGGAACCCTGATTTAGGATGGGAGACTTTAGCGTATATTTGTAAGTTTAGTGGAAAGAGTCAGATAGGACTAAGAGAAACAAGATAGAGAAAGGGGGCTTGAATGGTGGAACAAGGGACAAGGATGCTTTGAGCCTGTTCACTAGTCCCTGTATGTGTGCACATGTGGCATTTAGCTACATCCAGGAGAAAGAGTTTTTAAAATAAAGTTATCAGTTCTTGCCCTTCTTAGGCTGCAAAGAGCCTAAAATGAGAGGTGACACGAGCTGACAGGTGACACAGAATTTGAAGTTCAGAGACCAAGTCGACTCCAGGGTCACTGTTCCTAAGTACTTTCCTCAAGGAGAGAAATTACTTGATTAGAAAGAATGTAATGTTCAAGGGAAAGTATGATGTGGTTCTATAAAATGATTTTTCCTTTAATTTTAATATTTCTTGACACTATGAAAATTTCTGACCTCACTTAATCAAACTGAAAACATTCAACACCACATACCTTCTTCAACCTTTGCCTCTCTCTTCGGTTTTCCACAGACCTACTCACAAGAATATGTCTGGACTCTGAGCCTGTCTCAAATGCACCAACATATTCTCGATCAAGAAACCAGAATGTGCTTATTGGTGCCCACAGTTATAAGGTGGCCCTGGACTTGGGCCAGCCGTGGGGGAAGAGCCGAAGCGTGTCTGTTCCGGAAGTCTCTTGATCTCTGCGCTAGGATGCCCTCATAAAATGCTGCTCTTCAGGAATTCTGCAATTTGTAAATTGCCCCCAGACTGTAGGGGTTACATATAGAAGCCTGTTACATATGAGATTACATATAGAAACACAGCTCCCTCTATAATAATTTTTCAATGTTATTGGGGTATAGGGGTAATATTGAAAAGATCCAGACATACAATTAAGAATAGAAAAAAGTAAGGTATGACTGATAAGAATCATAAAATGGAAGAGATGTTTATGATGGTAGTTCAAGGAAGGGAAACACAGAAGAAAGGTTGAGCGTGTGGATTTTGGCCTAATATCTTTATCACAATAGCTGATAGTATATTACAGATTGTAAAATTATCCAAGAAAAATTATGCATAAATTAAAGTCAGTTCAGTCCAGATCATTCCTGCCTCTTCGAGCTTCTGCCCTCTTAAGCATCACCTCTTACTGCCTCCGAGGGTGCTTCATTCATTCATCCCCAGCTACCTTGTGCTCCAAAGGAACGAGGTTCACTCTTGATTATAAGTTCTTATGACTCTTCCAGCCCTGACCGTTGACTAACTAACTCACTCATCCACTAGGATTCAGTTTCCTAGGGATGCCTTTCCTGAATGGCTTCTTACCCAAGCCTTGGTTACTGGCCATTCTAAGTGCTATTATTTCTTGTACTTCTCCTGGCATTGTCCCTTTAATATTGCATTGTAATTTCCACTTACTGCCTGGGATTCCCAGTAACTTTAAGTTCTCCAAAGGCAGAATTGGTGCCACTGTGTTCTCAATATCTGGCCTGTGCATGATATAAGCCAGTGCTGCATGTATGGGTAAATCCATCTAAAATAGAACTCTAAATCACTATAGTCAACGGGATAGACGACTCCTTTTTCCTTCATGCAGATGAGAACGCTTAGGCTCTGGACTCTGCTCACAGACACAGGGCAGGGCTGGCAGGGCAGCGTCGGAGCCCCTCCACCGTCCATCGGCCGCCTCCCCTGGGCACCGGACTAAGGCAGCTTGGAGCTGTGTCACAGGCCTTTCTCCTGAACTTTCATAGGAGGTTAGCTCTTGCTTCTCAGAGAACTGAACCGAGTAAAAGTGGAAAGAAAAGATGTTTGTAACTAACACCAAAGAAAAGTCTGTGTTCTATGGACACTGAGCATGTTGTTCGACTCAGTGAGTTCATCCATGCGTTTTCCTGGACGCTGCCAGGGTCATAATGGCAGCAGGGCCACAAGCTACTGACTAGTTCAAGTCAGGCTCATTCCGGATGCCCCCAGGGCAGTATTAATTTAGGCAGTTATTTCTTTCCTCCCCCGGGTTCAAAAAAAAAGACTCAAAAGAGGGTATATGTGCATCTTGCCTATTTGCTCGCTTCGGCTCTCTTTCTCTCACTGCTGCCTTGGGGACAGAGGGGACCTCGACTCGTCCTCATTTCCAGTATCAACTCGTCCTCTTTGATTTGGCATTGGGGCGCAGCAGCGGTGCTTCCGCAGCGAGAAGGGACCTGGCGTGAGGCCTCCGCTCCGCTCCGGAGCTTGTCTCTCGGGATGCCGGGAAGGTGGGCGGAGCACGGAAGGGGCCCCGGGGAGCCTGATCCGGTCCAGTCCTCAGGAGTCAGGGGTTCTGATCCCAGATCCCATCTGATCGCTGCTGAGGCTCAAAATCCTGTAAGCACTTTAAGATGAGGGCCCAGTTCTGGGGAGTTCTCACCCTCATAAGGCCCAGCACCGCGTATGACCAATTAATTAGATGAAGAAAAGAAGAAATATCTCCTTAATCAGTCATGGGCAAAGATTAATGTCCAAGGATAAGTATTGCCATATTATTTATATAATCTAAAACTGGAAATTATCCTAAATATCTACAATAAGAAATCGATTAGAATATATTCATGGAATATACATAGATGTACCTATGCAGTCATAGAGTAGAGATTATTTAATGACAGGGAAATTCACAACACATGAAGTAAAAAAAGAACATGTAGTGATTTATTCTAAATTAGAGAAAATATATAATCATTTGTAAAAGAAAAAAGGCATATATGTTTAGGTGTAATTTTTTTTCTTCATGATCTCAAATTTATTTTTCAAATTTTTTAGAAAAAACATTTCTGATTTTTATGAGCAGAAAAACAATTAATGCTATTTAAAATAAATACATTCTTATTATGGTGGTTCATGTGAAAAAGAACAAAGCATGGGGGATTTATTCTAATCTAACTGCTTGGAAATCAAATAATTAGCAAGCATTTACTATGAGAAGCTGACAGAATGGCAAAAAGTGATTTGAACAGGACTTGCATGACAAGACCACCAGGTCTGCTCTCCCTTCAATTTCTCAGAGATCAGGATCTATTTCTTGGAGATCATCTGGCATCAGTATTTAGTACCCTAGTGTTATCAGAAATCAATCTATTGTGCTTTCTCCCTTTCTGCTATTTGCATTTAAATCTTAGCTCCAGTAACACCACAAAGGCACTATCATTTGTTCAGGAACCTGGGACAGCTAGGAACATATCATAGGCATCTGTAATAGGTTCTAAAATGAGAGCATTAGATCCAAATGCAGAGTCCTGAGCCTTGAACCCCAGCTTCTCCAGTTACTCTGTGTTGTAACAAGCTTACTAAATTCTCTGAGCTTCCATTGTCTCATCTGTAAAATGAGGAAGATAATAACTACCTCTGCATGTGGACATGAGGATTTATCCATTTAATCAAAAAGTATTTACTGAGCATCTACTTTGGATAGATGGATATCCTAGACGCTTAGGATATAATAGTGGCTATCCCTTCCTAACACAGTTTACAATCTAGTAGAAAATACAGGCAGATGCAAAGGAAATAACCAAAGAGTGTAGTAGTTGGTATAATGGGGGGCAGCATACAACACTGTAGAAGCTCCTAAGAACAAGCGGTGACAACTAAAATAAAGCACAAAGGTTGAGCAGCAATTTCTCAGGAAAAGGTGGGGAAACAACAGTCCCAGGAAGGTGAGAAAATAAGTTCTATGACCTGGAAATAACAATGGAGAAATATAGACCAGTTTAATGGGAATTAGGTAGTTTTAAATTGGTTGAACACATCAACCCAAAATACACTACTTCGTGAAACTCTTATGCTGTAAGACTTTGTGTTAGGATGTAACACCCAGTATTTTTACTGATGACATGTTTAAGATACAAAAAGTTTACTCATCAGAATTTGCTAATGATGGGTAGTTAGTTGAAAGAGCCCATTGGTACAGTGGATAATGTAGCAAACAATATCTTGGTACTTCAGGTTGTAAAGGAAAAAAAAGAACAACAATGTTCCTAGTCTCCCATGTCATCCCCTGAGACATTTTCCATACTTTTACTCTCCCCACCTCTCCAGAGTTGGGAGCTGCATGAGCCATACCTATTGTATGGCATCGCCCAGTTCCAGATATAATTATACACATGAGAACATAAGGAAACTGTGCACAGGGACCACGTTTAGGTGTTGTGTGGCAAACTAGCTCAGTATGGTCAACAATGAATTGTAACAGAGGTATAATAAATAGGACCGAGAGTTCAGTCTCACTCTACCTGGGGTGGGATATTATGTTCAGCTCTTGTATCACACTTCAAGAGAGACATTGATAATCTGGAACCTGTTTATAGGATGGGATGCTGGGAAAACTGGGAACTACCAAGAGGAATGACAGAAGCAATAGGCAGTTTATCTGGAGAAGATTGACTCAACAAGACATGCTAGCTATCTTCAAATCTAAAAACAGTCATGTGAACAGAATCAGATTTATTCTCTCTGGTTTAAAAGTGTAAAATCACAAAAGAAGCCCTAATGGGCAGCTTCCAGCTCAATACTAAAAAAGCTGTCAAGAGATGGAATAAGTTACTTGGGAAGGGGTGATGAGTTCCCTCTGACTGTGCAGGCTGACCACCATTGACCTCCCGGAAGTGATTCATTAGCAATGATTCAAGCGTCAAATGGACAATGAGACTATGCAAAACACATCTTCCATCCCAAGCAAAGATGCTACGGCTCTGTCACGTTGAGTTAAAATGAATTATCTCATTCTCTACAAAAAAATCAAAATCTATTCCTACTCTTTAACAAGCTACCAATATGGTAACCACCATCCACACGTTCCTAGTGAGCACTTGAAACACAGCTGGTATCATTTGAGATACACTGTAAGTATAAAATGCTGACTAGATTTAGTAAGTCTTTATATAGATTTCAGGCTTAAATAATACTACTTTGGATATACTGCATCATATAAAATCTATTATTAAATTAATTTCACTTGCTTCTTTTTGTGTTTTTAATGTAGGCAAGACACTAAAATCATACATGTGGCTGTCCAGGAAAAAGACTATCCCTCCTGGCTGTGCCCAGGTTAAGATCGCTTTCTACACGCAGTCCTGGGCACAGCTCCCTTAAGCTTCCCCGCATTCACTAGGACAGGTCATGGGCCTACAGGAACCCAGACCGTGGAACCCAGTAGCTGGGCCTCGCACCAAACCCGACTATAAACTGTGACAGGGAACATACTGTGCTGAACTCAGAAACAAGCCCAAAGGAATCGAAAGGTTTTAATTTCCTAAAACACCCAGCTGAAACACAACCAAGGAATGTCTTCAAATTGGAATGGAACCTGCCTACATATTTCCTAAAACGAGTGAACAACCATGTCACACTGAGCCAGCATTAATTGGATTTGGGTCCTTGCTTGTAACCAAGTACAAAATATTTACCAACCCTGTGTATTTTGGCTTCTGGCACAGAGACTGCTTTTATAGCAAAATGAGTGAAGTCAGCACTCTTTTCTACTAAGCAAGCATAAATGGGTGTTCAGTGTTCACAAGTAGGCGGAACTGTCACATCCACATTAAGACAACCTGAACAGATGGGGTAACCTCTTCACATGCTGTTAAACTCAAGGTCAAAGAGCTCAAAGTTGAAGAGCATGGCCCCGGAATCAGAGGACTGTGCTGGGTCGCAGCTCTTCCTGCTGAACGGCCGTATCTACCTATGTAGGTTATGTAATACTTCTAAAGCCTCTGTCTCATGATCTATAAAGGGCACAAAATACCACCTACTTCATAACTTCCTATAGTTCCTGTGAAGATTAAATGATTAAATGTGTATATATACAGCACTTAGTAGTAGGTACCATCATCATCCTCACCATGCCCATCACTGACCCCAGTTACACCAGAACAACTTAGGGCCGGGCTGGACCTCCATTCACTCATCATTCAGCAACTCTTCACTGAAGGCCGACTCTATGCCGGCCTTGTTGTGAGTGCTGGGGATGTGGAAGAGACAAGACTGGCCAAGCCCCAAAACTCTTGGAATTTATATTCTACTAGAAATCAGATGTAAACTAGTTAGCAAATAAATATATACTTTCAGGAATGATAAGTGCCAAAAGGAAGAGAGCAGGAGAAGGGAGTAAAGGATGGCCCAGGGAATGGTGAGAGATACCAGGGTGACCTCTCCGAGGAGAGATTTGATTGAAGTGAGGGAGAGAGCCTCGTGAAGGTCTGAAGGGAGCGCATTCCAGAAAAAGGAAACAGTGATGGGGAGAGAGCTTGGTGCTTGAAAAACATAAAATGAGCAGAGTGCTTGAAAAAACTGGGCAAGGTGTGATACAATCAGGTCGTTGGTTTGGGCAAGATGGAAATCATTGGTGACCTTAACAAGAGCATTTTCCATTAGAGTTTGGAGATGCAAGAGTAACTGGAGTGGGTGAAAGAGAGCAGAGGAGGCTAGTAGTTAGAGACAGACTGATATGATGTGATGATACAATGTGATATGATATACCCTTCTGAAGAGCTTTGCTATAAACAGGCAAAGAAATGGGTCAATAGCTAAGATGGAAGATAACAAAGCAAATTGTAGGTAGATGAGAATGAATCTATAGGAGGATAAACTGTCGATGTAGGAGGGAGAGGGAGTAATTTTAGGATCTTTGCAAGAGCAAAGTCCTTGAGTAAACAAAAGAGGAGAGGAAGCAGTGCCCAAGGGAGGCCATCCCAGGAGCGGCCAGAACCCTTCCCGCCTGTAACAGGAAGGTGGGCGGAATATATTGGTCTGAACTCAGTAGCAGGGTCAGTGGGGTGGTGGCCCGATGAGAGACCTTATGGCTTCCACTTGCTCAGGAAATAAGGAGTGCTGAGAGGGAGGAGGATGTCAGTAGGGTCACATTTGCCATTTCAACCTCCTGCACCTGAAGCAGAGCCGACACAAAGGTTCTCAGAAATCTGTTAACTAAAAAAAGGGTTCAGCTACAAGACGTGCAGGGAGAGAGTATGCCGCTTCCCCTCCAGGTCTATTCCGGCCCTCCGCTGTCTCCTATCCTCTCTTGTCCCTGCTTTGCTCGTGCTGGTCCACAAGCGTCTGCTGAGCGCTCTCTCAGGACACACCTGTGCTAGACATGGTCACATGGAGCTGAACAGGTGAGCCTGAGCAGCGCCGTCCCCTGGGCGCCTGAAAAGCACACGATAGACCACGGCCCTAAGGATAAGAGGGGCGCCTTAGGCATTCGTTGTCTCATGGAAGATGACTCCCAGCCGGAGTCTCCATTCTTACCCAAGGGTTTCTTTCCTTATCTTCTCCGCTCACCTTGACCATGCCTCACTTCCGATGCCCTTCTCAGATCCCACTTCCCCAGTCAGCAGTGACCTCTCCCAGTCCTGTTGCTGGAAAGGACGTGTGATGGTGTCCCCTCCAGCAGCCCAGGGCCAAGCACTTCCAAGTGCTTCCCTCGGGGAGATGTCACTGCTGTCCGCAAACTGATTTCCGGCCAGAACTGGGGACAAAGGAGAGCTCATAGCACCCGTTGGGACTTTCCACTTCAGCTGCTGATGGGGAGGGGCGCGTGGGGAGAGCAGGAAGGGGCCAGGCTCGGACCCCATCCAGATTCCTCTTGGGTGGCACTGTGGGGCTCTGTGGAGGGCGCAGGTTTCATTTAAGATGCTTGAATTGAGCAAAGAACTGGAGCTGCTGTCCCGTGCGGAGGCCGTGGGCAGGGCAAACACGCTCTCTGGCACATGCGCTTGGGGGAGAACAAGGTCGAGGGTTGTACAGCTGCTCTGCAGGATAAACCGTCAACTTGAGTAAGTGAGGCCGCAGGCGGAGGCGGCAGAGGGTCGTGGAGCACAGGAACGTCATCACAGGGCACTGTCCGGCTTTTGCTCGGAACCATAGCATATATTTGCTATGTTCTCTTATGGATATAATACAAAAAAAAAAGCATGCTTGGAGAGGGCCACACACAGCCATACAATCCATCCCAGGGCCACCCTTGTGTCCTGCTTCCTCATGCCCCACTGGAAACGGCGGCCCCTGCCAAGCATCTCAGGGCAGATTTAAGTTCCCTCGCCTCTTCCCCTTTTCCTCCCCTACTTTACAAAAGAAATGCCTCAGAGCAAGGCCCACTGGCTTGAAAGGTTAAAAATAAAAATCATTTAGAAAAAGAAGTTTTTCTGAGTCCAGTTCATCTTGAGACTAAAATAAACAAATAGATATTTGGTGTGCTGACTGTACCATCACAGATTTACTGGCATGATAACCCAGGGCCAGAGGCCAAGGGTGAGCTCATGCAGTAATTCCTTTACCTACACAAGAATGGAGCTAAAAGCAGATGCAGTCCAAATCACTTTGCTCAGTAGAGAGGGGCGGAGAGAGCCTGGCAGGGAACAATTCCTTCTTTACAGTTACTACTGCTTCTCAAATCCCAGCACCCCCAACCTTTCTCCTCACTCAATGGCATAGGACAGGGATCCCCACCCCACTCCAACACTGTAAAGACCCAAAGATATTTTAAAAAGTGAAAAGACCCGTTCACATGTACTAATTCCCAGCAAGGATTGAAGGGAGCAGTTGATACTACTTGCTTCATGCGACAGTCTCCACACCAGAACTCGACATGCTTCTGCGATTTAAGTTCCCAGAAAACCAGGAACGCGAAATGAAAGGCAGGTCTTTTTCCACATTCTTTTCTCCAGGAAGCCTTTGGTTGTCCTACAGTTTGTGACTTCTCCCCTCATGCTTCTCACACCCACCTTTCTGCAGCTTGACTAAAAGCCTCTCTTTTTCTGAAACCTCTCTCTCCAGCTACCTTCCCACCGGCCTGGAAATGTTGAGAACTTACGCTCAGGTACCAGGCACTCCATAAATATCTGTCAAACAAATGCCATTGTATGAATGCATGAATTGACCCTCTTGGATACTTCAAGGTAATGATTACCTATAATTATATAAAGTTCGCTCTCCCTGAGACGGGGTACGGATTGAAGACACAAATAATATAAGGTGGGCTTAGAAGCATCCATGTTTAGACAACAGATCAATTCTAGGCCATGAAAAGCTGCCCAAAAGCTGAATATAGTATGGGAACCTGTAGAGGATGCCCTGCCCATCCCCACACGCTCTCCTGTGGTCTTCTTTATATAGTCCCAAGGTCTTCCCGAGTGCCCACCACAGTTTCTGCTCCATCTGCTCAGACAGAGAGATCTCAAACAGTCCTACTCCACCTCTGCCTCGGGGCTGTGCCTTTCAGGAAGAGGGAAAGGCTTCACCTACCCACCTGTGCCCCCAGCCTTATGATATTTTGATTCCCATTCCTGGGACATCCAGCTTCTCTGTTGAAGGACATGTAGCCTGTTCCCCCAACTGTTCAACACATGGAGTGCTCACATTCCAGAACCTGCACTGTCTGTGAAGAATGAAGAAGGTCTTAGGAAGCCAGTTTACCAGGACTATAGAATCCATCCGCTATAAGGAGTTAGCAGCTGACTCGTGATGCTATCGATGCTTTACCGAAACTTGGTCTACGCTTTGCAGAACGATTGTGCCTTGCCCTTAGGTAGTTTTAATATCTGGCTTGGGAGGGCAGTACAGTATGAATCCTAGAGAAATCACAACTGTTTCAAGCATGAGCTGAATGGCACCACTATGGTAGCAAGCATTGTGATTGGAATTAGAGTTTTTCTAAGGACAAAAGAGTTTTTCTAAGGAAAAAGATCAGGAGAACCTGATGATGGGAAGGGCTCTGTGAGATGTCTATACTGGTAGATGACTGCTATGTTTGGCCTCTTGAACAGTGTCATAAGACAGTTTTATGTCTTTCTGTCACAGCCTATGCCTCTGGATTCTCCCTTTCCCTTCCCTAATGATGAGCAGATTCCAAAACTTCCCAGGTTCCATAATTGCTCTTTTGTGTTTTAACAAAAATCTATGTAGTCCAGTCTAAAATACACAACTCAGACCAACTTACTCACTCTCCGTTCCCCACATCTCCTGCACACGTGAGGGCTCGAGTGGGCGGGGGCCTGAGGCTCATGTCTTTTCCTACTCTGGCTCCCTGGAAAGTGGGGACAGGGGGCCCGTGCCTGCGTGTGGCCTACCTCCCTCCTTCCTTTCCAAGGCCTCTCTCCTCTGAGCTGGAGGCTGGGTGTGACTGTAGGGGAGGTGGGGCCCGTGGTGGTGGCCCCTGCCTGGCGGACATCGCTGGTGCTTCAGCTGACACTGGCTGTGTGGCTAACACCCTCTGCTCCCTCGGGGACACATTCATGATCTCTTCAGAAGGTCTGGCTGGACCTGCCCACAGCCCAGTTTCCCTCTACAATTCAGGTCCAGACATTGGTCCAACCAGGGAGGAGTCCCATAGAGACAGAAACTGGCTGTAGCCATGTTCCCAGTGTTGGGGCCATGGAGTGTGAGAAATATTGACTTGCGTTGGAGACTGAGGTTCATTCCAGCTTCACTACTTACTTCGCTTTTCTGAGCCTCAGTTTCCCTCCCTAAACACTAAGAATAAAAGTGCTGATATCATGGAGGTATAGTGAAAGGGACCGTGAGCTCTGAGAAGTTCCACTGCCAGGTTTCAAATACCAGATCTACTAGTTAGTTCCTACATGTGTGACATTAGACAAACCTTACTTCTGAGACTCGGGTTCCTTATTTATAACATGGAAATAGTGTTTTTAACTCCCCTTTAGGGGTTAGATATAAGAACTAAATGGGTAACAGCATGGAATATGTCTAGAATAGCACAAGAGAAAAAGCAGGCAATCAACATACATCCGTCATTGTTACTGTTCTGCAAGGAAAGCACCTGGCTGGAAGCCTGGCACCGGATGGCTATGGCCACTGAGCTGAGGAGGGGGGGTTAGGTACCAGACCTCTGCACCGACGTCGGGACTGACCGAGGCATTCCTCTTCCTACCGGCCTGCTTGCTTTCATACAGCTCCTCGACTGTTGACAGGGCACTTTCTGCCACATTCATGCCCTCTTGGATCTGTCTGCTTCCTGTGAACTGCACAAGCCCAGGCAGTGCTATTTCTGCCTCGGGAGCCAACACCATCCACCCCCAGCTGAGCTACCTCCCTCAGAAACAGGCCCCTGTTTACCGGGAGGATAGAGCTCTGAGCAAAGCTGCTTATCCCATAGTCAGATTCCAAAGGCTTCCACTCAGCAAATTTCCTCACTGTCTGAGAGCTTATGCCCAGTCAGTCACTGGCATTCCTGCATCATCACCCCTGTGTGGGATCAGGCTCAAATCTGAGACAATTGATTTGTCAGCAACCAGCCTTGTACTTTGAGTTGTTTTTCCAGCGTGGAGATGAATTAATACCCCCTTGCCTCTGCTCTCACAGTCAGGCTCCCTTGCAACCGAGGGGCATGATCGCCTCTTCCTGTTGGGAACACTGCCTACCTGTCCTGTCTTATCTCCCGTGAGCCCCCGCAGATACCAGAGGCACTGTATTCACCACACTTCCAAGCCTCACAAGGGCTGCCCCTGCCTCTGCTGGGCACCTCCTCCCCTGCCATGGCTTCTACCCCTGACAGACTCCCACTCACCTTTCAGAATTCGGCCAAGCATCACCCTCCCTGGGACCCCTTCAGAGTCTTGTCCCTCTATCCCTTTAACAGATGAGTAAGAGATACCCAATTTGGGGTTTCCCCACGTATTGTGGATTATACCTATTACTACATCATGTTTAACTTATATTTTGTCTTCCCCATTAGATTATAAATTTCTTCAGAGGCAGATATTTCATGTTATGTAACTTTGTATTCTTAGCATAGAGTCTGTAGCAGTACACTTACACAGAGTCAGTACTAAGCAAATAGTGAACTCTGAATGAATTTTCAAGATTTCTGCCCAGAGTAGTTCTGTTGACTAATAGCTCAAACAACAAGGAATAAATAAAAATTAAAAAGGAAGCATATCTATCATGGAACATATGATATTCAGGTACCCTGGATACTCAGGGCAAACAAACAGAGCTCTCTATCCATAGAGAAGACTCTGTGCAGGGATACAAATCAAGAAGAAATTCTTACCTTCAACAGTAAAAACTCACTCCAGCAGATGCCCTCTTTATCGTTATCACCATCTAGATGTCGGAAGCGGTTGTTAAAATGGCCAATATACAACAGTTTCTCTTTTCCATACTATAGTCATAACAAATTGGTAAATTCATATTAAGAAAATGATTGAAACTACAGCTACTCAAATATATCCAGGCCATCAGGCATATTTATGAAGGAGTGGGACACTAATGCTTTCTGTTTCCCGCCCAAGGACCTCTCTACCAGGAATGACCTTAAATCCCCATGCTCCCTGATTTACAAGAGGCTTCCAATGAGATGTCTTTCCCCCACCACATGTCTATTCAAATGCATACATTTTGCTCTGCTATTGCTGGGCTGTCCTCTGAAATAAAACACAAATTCCTTCTCCCAATTGCAGCAAAAATGACTTCAGAAAAAAAGTAATTTTCATTTACCATGCTGTGAAGTAGGCATTTTTATGATCTCTATTTTTACAGACATGCATGGAAACTGAGGTTCACACAAGTCAAATACTTGTTCAAGTTTAAACATCCAGTTAATAGAGACTTAATATTGAATAGAATAGTAATTATGAGTACAGACTTTGGAATCAAATGATCCTGGGCTCTTAATTCTACTTGTCTACTTATTAACTACATGGCCTTGGGCAAATTAACTTGCCTTTCTGAGCTGTAATTTCCTTAGTTGTAAAATAGGAATAATAATGCCCATTTAAGTAAACTTAATTAGTTGTTTCTGTAAAGCATCTAACCAAATTATTAAAGAAGCACCTGAAAACAGCTATTATAAATATTAAGTCAGGTCAAGGATTTAAAGGAGAGCATGAACATGAGTATAGAAATGGTAGATATAGGAAAATGCAAATGAAACTTCTAGCAATGAAGAATATAATGATGTGAAATGAAATACACACCGGATGATGGGATTAATGGTAGATTAGAAACTGTTGAAGAAAAGCACAACATATTTGAGAGCAAAACTATAAAAACTATACTACATGAAACACAGAGAGAAAAACAACCTGAAATAAACTAACAGACCTTCAGTAAGCTGGGGGACATTAATAAGCAATCATACGTACAATATAATACATATAATTGCAGATCCAGAAAAGGAGACATAGTTCAAGAAATAAAAATAATAAATGTCCAAATGTGAAGAAAACTACAAATCCACACATCTAAGAAGATCATCAAACACCAAATCGATTAAACAGCCAAACCAAGGCACATCATGGTCAAGTTCTAAAAAACCCGAATCAAAGTGAAAGTCACAAAAGCAAGTAGGGTAAAAAATAAATACACATATATAACACAGAGTAAAACAAAGATAAGAATGACAGCAGGTTTCTCATCAGAAAAAACACAATCTGAGGGCAATAGAACCACATCTTTAAAGTGGTAGAAGAAAAAATTGTCAGTCTGGAATTCTATGCATAGCAGGAATGTCTTTCAAAATTGAAGACAAAACAGTGACTTTAATGGCACAAACAAAAGCTGAAAGAACTTATTGACAATAGACTTAAACTATACAAAATATTAAATGAAGCTCTGTAGGCAGAAAGTTGAATATCAGATAGAAACTTAGATTAACACAAAATAATAAAAAATGCCAGAAATGGTAAGTATATTGTTAATATAAAACATGTTTATTTTTCATGTTTTAAGTTCTTTAAAAAATAGCAGAAAATTCCAAATCCTCTGTGAAAGTGTGTAGTTAATCCTTTTCACTGACTAGAACTACAAACTCGGGAAAACATACAAAAAACAACTACATGAAAATTCTCAAAATTAATTAAGAATGATTCTGCTTTGGGAAGATGGAGAAGACATATTTACACTATTCCTCCTGCTGAATATACTGAAAAATCCCTGGGTATTACTTATAAAATAAACGTTAAAACGTTCAGAGAGGCAGACAGAAGAAGCAGACCAACTAGAGACCTCAGGACCCAAAGAACTACACGGTAAAGTTCCTTGGGGTTTTTGTATTGTTGATTTTTTTTTTTTTTGCCTTATACATGTCATCTTGGATATTGGACAAGTTGGTAATCCGGAAATGCCAATGGGCACAGTCAAAAAAGCCCCAAGGAAAACTTGCACTCTTTTTCTGAAAGACCAGAAAAAGACAGCTAAGGAAAACAGATAACTTTTAGAGAATTACCTCTTTACTAAGCCAAAGATCAGAAAAGACTGCGGCCCCACCCTATCCTGCTGGCAAAGGCTAGGTGGGGAGCCTAGTGGAAACTCTTGCCAGGCTGTAAAGATGCACCCAGGCCCCCAACCAGGTGGTGTCATGAGGGCCAAGCGGAGGTGTGGAACTCTCATTCCCACCAGACGGGAGCCGGAACTTCTACTAAGCCAAGTGGCATGAAGAGCCCTCCCTCTGCCTGCTGGGGCGGTCCCGACGGAGGGCCAGGACTTTCACCACCACTCAGTGCTAACAAGACGACTCAGCCCTGGTATCAGGGGAAATCACATGGGAAACCCACTTTCCCACTCCCACCTTCCCACTAGTGTTGAGTCAGAGAAAGCCCAATGGAAGGTTGATACTTCTACCAACACTTACAATAACAAGGCCATCTCCTACACTGTCAGTGGAGGCCACCCGGGAGATAGTGATACAGCATCCCCGCTCCCCTGTCAGGAGGGTGTCAAGCGTGAACTGCAACCCTACTCAGCAATAAAAGGAGCCCGGGCCCCTGGGTGTCAACAGAGGCTGAGCAGAAAGTCTGGACCTCCACCCTCACCTGGCAGTAAGGAAGCAGCACCATCCTTCCCCAGCAGCACTTTTTCAGAGGAAACCTGCTGAAACAGAAGATTAAAAAGAGATTCAGAGTCTCATAACACCCAAAATGCCCAGATTTCTGAAAAATCACTCTCTCTACCAAGAATCAAGGAAATTTCACCTTGAATGAAAAGGACAATCAACATATGTCAACACCATCAAGACACATGTGTTGGAATTATCTGAAAAGGATTTTAAAGCAGCTATTCAAAAATTCTTAAAAACACAAAAATATGCTTGCGAAAAACTAGAAACTCTCATTAAAAAAAAAAGAAAGTGATGGCAATGATATAGAAGGCAAAGAAGGAACCAAATGGATATTTTAGAACTAAAAATTTCAATTAAAAAATACCCCCAAGGAATGGGCTAAACATCAGAATGGAAAGCATGGAGGAAAGACTTAGTGAATTTAAAGATAAAACAATAGAAATTATCCAATCTGAACAACAAAATAAAAAACAAATCAAAAGAAAAAATAGTCTCAGGGACATGTGAAACTATAACAAAACATCTGACATTGGTATCTTTGAGTGTCAGAAGAAGAAAAAAATATAGGACTGAAAGAATATTCAAAGAAATAATGGCTTTGAAAATTTCCCAAATTTGGCAAAAATCCTACAGATTCAAGAAGCTGAGGGAATGCCAACAGGATAAACCCAAAGGAATCTATTCCAAGACACATCATCATCAAACCTCTGAATATTAAAGACAAAGAAAAGATTTTCAAAGCAATTAGAGAAAAATGACATAATACAATACAGTGTAGCAATACAAATGACAGTGGATTTCTCTTCAGAAACCAAGAAGCCCAGAAGAAAGTGACACAATGTTTTTTCAAGTGCTGAAAGAAAAGAAATGTTAAAACATAATTCTCTATCTAGTACAAATATGCTGGAGGAATGAAGGAGAAATCAAGACATCTCAGATGAAAGAAAACTAACCAAATTTCTTACAGGCAGACCTACTCTTTAAAAATACAGCTTAAGATAATTATCTAAATATAAAAAAATTATAAAAAAGAATCTTGGAACATCAGGAAAGAAGAAAGAATGAAATGGCATGATGATCTAAGTAGGAAATCCCAAGGAATCTACTAAAACCTCTGAGAACTGATAAGTGAGTTCAGCAAGGGTGCCGGATAGATCAAAATATAAAAATAAGTTGTATTTCTTTATATGAGCAACAAACATGTAAAAACAGAAATTTAAAACAATGCCATTTACAATCACTCTATAAAAAACTAAACACTTAGGTGTAGGTGTAAATCTAACAAAACATACAGCACTTGTATGCTGAAACTACAAAACACTGATGAAAGAAATCAAAGGTGATCCAGGTAAGTGAAGAACTATTTTGTTTGTGTATTAGAAGATTCATTATAGTGAAGATGTCAGTTTTCCCCACATTGATATGCAGATTTAATGCAATTCCTATTAAAATCCCAGTAAGATTCCTTTAAGACATAGACTATTATAAAATTTACATAAAAAGGCAATTCATCTAAGTTTGTTAAAATAACTCTGGCAAGAAGAATCAAGTGGGAGAAATCTCTGTCTGATTTCAATATTTATTATATATCTACAGTAATCAAGAATGTGTGATACTGATAGAGGACTAGATACACAGAACAATGGGGCAGAATAGAGAAAACTGAAATAACCCCCACACAAATAAGGTCAACAGACCTTTGACAAAGGTACAGAAAAAAAAAATCAATGGAGGAAGGATAGTCTTCACAATAAATGGTGCTACCAATTGAGTATCCATAGGCGAATAAATGAACCTCAACAAGAATTAACTAAAAATGGGTTGTAGGTTTAAATGTAAAATGTACAACTATGAAACTTTTAGAAAATAACAGAAAAAAATTTCAGGACTTAGGTTTTGGTGAAGAGTTCCTAGACATCGGAAAAGCACAGTCCATAAAAGAAAAAAATATTGGACTTTATCAAAATTTTAAACTTTTGTTCTGAAAAACACCCAGTTAGGAGATAAGAGGATGGAAAGCCAAACTATAGGATGGGAAAAAGTGTTTGCAAAGCAAATGTCTGGCAAAGGACAAATCCAGAATACATAAAGGCTGATCAAAACTAAAAAATAAATGATCAATTAGAAAATGGGCAAAGAACATGAAGAGCTATTTCCTGAATAGTATATGGAAATGTCAAATAAGCACATGAAAGCTATCTAATATCATTAGCCATCAGGGAAATGCAAATTAAGATCTCAGTTAGCTATCACACACCCTTATTAAAAAGCTAAATGATGGCAAGAATGTGGAAAAACTGGATCTCTCATTTATTACTGGTGGAAAGACAAATTGTTGAAGCCAAACTGGAAAATACTGGGCAGTTTCTCAGGAATCTAAATATACACTTATCATATGACCCAGAACTTGAGTTTCTGGCCATTTATTCCATAGGAATGAAAACTTATATCTGCACAGAACTCCATATATGATTGTTCCCAGGAGTTTTATTTGTAATAGCCCAAAACTGGAAACAGTCAAAATGATCCTCAATTAGGTGAATGGTTAAACAAACTATAGTGCATACATGCCATGGAATACTACTCAGCAATACAAGGAATGAGTTACTGATGCCTGCAACAGTTAGATGGATCTCAAGATCACTATGCTGAATGAAAAAGAACAAGCCCAAAGCTCATAACTGTGTGATTCATTTCTGCAACATCTGAAAAGGTAAAATTATGGAGATGGAAAACAGATTGATGGTTGTCACTGATTGGGGATGATGGGGAAGAAAGTTTGAGTCTGACTAAAAAGGGGCAGCATTAGGGACATCTTTGTGGTGACCACATAGTTCTTTTCTTGTGGTAGTGGTTACATGACTTTACACATTTGGTAAAATGAATGATACAGATGCATTATACCAATATGAAATTCCTTGTTTTGTACCATGATTCTGTGAGATGGAACTTTTGGGGGAAGCTAGGTGAAGGGTACATGGGGCTTCTCTGTACTGTTTTTGCAACTTTCTATGAATCTATAATTATTTCAAAATAAAAAGTTGAAAAATATCAAAATAAAAAAAAGATTATAGAGGGAAATCAAAGTTGGAGAGGTACCTACATGGTGGCGAATTTCTTGTTTTTATTTTTCATTGATTCTATTCTCTAAAGGTGGTCACTAGTCACCAAATAGTACAGCACTGGAAATTGAAAGTCCAAAAGAAATCCTAATAATGCCTCCTTTCTTGCCAGAAAAACTGTGAAAAACAGGCTAAACAGGTCAGAGTGAAAAGAGGGGAATTGGAGAAAAGGGAAGTCTGGAGAATACTATACCCTAATCTTGTGTAAAGAAATAACATGTCTCAGCTTCACTGCTGTATGACACACATGTAGGACAAAAGGAAACCAACATAGCAATGCTTTGAGATTTGAACTGACATTTGAACCACCCCCATGAGTCTCAGCTTAATCTGTGAACCATGCATATGTGGGACAAACCCAAACCAATTTAGCAAAGGCATTGAGAATTAAACATCACCCAGAAAGGTGAGAGAGGCCTGATAGTCTTATCTTAACTGTGTTGATTGTCAGCCAAACCAAAAATATCAACATTCTCCAGAGGAATATAAGAAAAACCAATCTAGATAATACAACAATCATAATATACTTAACCATCAAAGAACCAAAATAATGTAATTAATCTTAAGGGAAAAACAACCAATAAACACTGACCCTGAGATAACCTAGAAATTGGAATTTACAAAGACTTTAAAGTAGTTATTATAGGGATGCTTAATGTGCTAAGGGAAAATTTACTTGAAATAAAACAAAACTAGGATCTCAGAAGAAAAAAAGAAACTACATAAACATAATTTAGAACTGAATGAAAAATCTTAGAACCAAAAACTACAATCTCTGATATAAAAAGATAATGGATGGACTCAATATCAAAAGAGATTACAGATTAAAGAAAGAGTGAACTTTAAAGTAGATTAATAGACATTATACAGTCTGAAGAGTAAAGAGAAAAACGATTTTTAAAAGGTGACATTTCTAAGACCTGTGGAACAATTTTATCATATGACCTAACATACCTATAGTTAGAGCCCCCAAAAGAGAAGAGAAAGAGTTTTTGAAAGAACAAAAATATTTAGAGGAATAATGGCTGGAAATTTTCTGTGTTAGTTTCTGTGAGCTGCTGTAACAAAGTATCACAAACTTGATTGCTCAAAACAAGGCTGGAAGTCTCCCTCGGAGACCAAGTACGACCTTTCCTTGCTTCCTCCCAGCTTCTGATGGTGGTCTCAGATCCTTGGTGTCCTTAGCTTGCAGCTGCATTACTCTGGTCTCTGCTTCTCACCACACAGTTTTCTCCCTGTGCATCTCTAGATTCAAATTTCCCTCTTACTATAAGGACACCAGGCATATTGGATGAGAGTCCACACATATAACTTTATCTTAGCTTGATTATATCAGCAAATATACATTTCCATCTGTCTTGCCTGAGGGGGGTTGCCTCTGGACAAGTTCATTATGGATTCATGAGACCAGTGAGACCTAGCAACAACAATGAGGGCTAAAAGGATTTATACCAAGCTTTATTCTCCTTGTGGCAGGTTGAGTGCTGGAATCACATCTGCCTCTGGCAAGTTCACAATCTGTCTCAGTCTGCCTCCAGGCAGAGCATTGGGCGAAGTTCTTTATATAGTAACACCGGACAATAATGGCTCAGTGCCAATAGGTGTGAAAACATTCACTTATGCAGGAGGTCAATTATATCATCAGGTAGATTAGGGTCAGGTGAGGATCCTGACCAGAGGAACCTCTATTTTCCCTACACCAACTAATACCACATTCACAGGTTCCTGGAGTTAGGATTTCAGCATATTTTGGGGGAAGACACAATTTAGTCTATAACATTTCCCCAGTTTGCTTCAAGACATAAATTTACAAATTCTAGAAGCTCAGTAAATCTAACCACGATAAATTCAAAGAAAATCAGGCCTAGGTATATAATAATCAAACTGCTAAAATCCAAAAATGAAGAAAAAAAACCCAGAAGGCATCTGGAGAAAAATAACACATACTATTTAAAGAACAACTACAAATGGATGCAGAGTTCTCATTGTGGATAAAATGAAGGTTCCTGTGGCCAGGATTTTCACCTGGCCCTGGTTGACTAGCTCACTGCACAGCTGTGGGCAATACATGGCTATTGGCTCTATATAAAGAGCTCCTCCCAGTGCTCTGGGTGTGACATGGTGGTATGGCTACAAGGCTGCAGGAGAGCAGAGCAGAGGCTGGAGTGGTGGCAGCACCAAGGACAGAGACCCAGAGGATGGCTGTGCCGGACAACTGTGCAGAGAGGCCCAGAGGATGGCTGTGTGGGACGGCTGTGCAGGCAGAGAGGCCCAGAGGGCAGCTGTGTGGACAGAGGGGCCCAGAGGCAGAGACCGGCTTGCTGCATGCAGACTTGCTCTGAGTGAACAGGATTTTAGTGACTGACCTGCCACTGTGGAAATAAAGTTGGGTATAACCCTTTCACCCCAAGAACATTCCACTGTCATTTTTTGGTCTCACTGAATCCATAGTGAACTTGCCCAGGGCTGAAACCCATGGCAGAGATGTTGGAATTATCAGACCAGGAATTTAAAACTGTGGTTCATATGTTAAAGATTCTAATGAATGAAATAGACAGCATGCAATAAGAGATGGGCAATGGAAGCAGAGAGATGGGAATACTAAGAACTAAAAAATGTTACATATCAAAAACACAGTGTGACAGAAATGAAGAGGGCTTTTGATGGGCTCTTTAGTAGACTGGACACAGCTGAGGAGAGACTCTCTGAATTACAGAATATAGGAAGGCAATCTTCAAAACCTGAAAAGCAAAGAGAGCAAAGACTGAGAAGTATAGAACAGAATGTCCCCAAACTGTGGGACAACTACAAAAGGTGTAACATACACATGATGGGAATACCAACAGAAGAAATAAAAAAACAGGAAAAAAATGCTTGAAACAATAATAACTAGACATTCCCCAAATTACGGTCAGATACCAGACCACAGATTGAGGAAGTTTAGAGAACACCAGTCAAGATAAATGACAAGAAAAAAAAAAATATATATATATATATATATATGACTAAACATATAATTTTCAAATAAGAAAGAAATCAAAGATAAAAAATCCTGAAAGAATCCACAGGAAAAAATATTTTAACGAAGATAAGAATGACACCCTACTTCTCCTCAGAAACCATCCGAGCAAGAAATATTTCCGGTATTAAGAGAAAATAACCACCAACCTAGAATTCTGTACCCTGTGAAAATATCCCTCAGAAGTGAAGGAAAAAACAAGATTTTCTCAGACAAAAATTGAGGGAATGTGTTGCTAGTTGACCTGCTTTGCAAGAAATGTTAAAAGAAGTTCCTTAAAGAGAAGGAAATTGGAAAATAATGTATGTCAGAAAATCACATCTAAATAAAGGGAAAAAATCCAAGAGGGAAGAAGTGTAGGTAAAACAAAAATTTTGATTTTTTTCTTATTCTTAATGGACCTAACAGATAACAGGGTTTGTTCAAAATAATAATATTAACAATGTATTTGATTATGTATGCCCACATATATATGTTATGTCTCTCTGTCTCTATGTATATATATGTATATGTCATATATATCACATATATGCTTATTTGAGCTTATATATAAGTGAAATGAATAGCAAAGATACAAGGGACAGGAGCAAGGAATTAATATTATGTTGTTATTAGAAGGTATTCACACAACCCATGAAGTGGTATAGTATTATTTGAAAATGGACCTGGACTAAAGCAACCAAGATGTCCTTCAGTAGGCAGATGGACAAACAAACTGTCATCCATCCAGACAATGGAATACTATTCAGCTCTAAAAAGGAAGAAGGTATCAGGCTGTGAATAGACATGGAGGGAACTTAAGTGCATTTCACTGAGTGGAGAAAGGTGATCTGAAAAGGCTACACACTGTTTGATTCCAACTTGATGACATTCTGGAAAAGGCAAGACGTTTCAGAGTAAAAGAGTATACCATAAATGAAGAGAGATTTCAAAATGATAAAAGGGATGATTTATGAGGATGACATAAAAAGTATGAACAGTAGGCACCTAATAATGGAGGCTCAAAATGTATGAAGCAATACTTGACAGAATTTGAGGGAGATATAGGCTATTTACACAACCATAGAAAGATATTGTTAACACCCTTGTCACAGACATTCTTCTATTCACTAGATAAAATAATCCACAATGATATAGAAGATCTGAACAACGCTGTAAACTATCTTCACCAAATTAACATTTATAGAACACTACCTCCAACAACAGTTAAATATACATACTTTTGAGGAGTACATGGTGCATTCACCAAGAAAGGTCTTATATTAGGCCATAAAACAAGTCTCAATACATTTCAAAGTTTCAAAATTTTAAAATTAAAAACAGTGTGCTTTTCACCTATGTATGAGAGTTTTCCAGAGAAACAGTCCCAATAGAATATGTGTGTATATACATACACATAAATACATATACACACACATGCACATATATGGATACTATGGTACAGCCAATTTGACACTTAACATTAGCCATTACAACCTACAACAGAATTAAATAGGAAAGCAATAGCAATACGATATCTAGGAAATCCCAAATATCTGAAAATTAAAAAATGCAGTTCTAAATAATTCGTGGGTCAAGACAAAATCACAAGGAAAATTAGCAAATATTTTCAAGTGAATGGCACTAAAATAAAACATACCAAACTTCATGAGACATAAAGCATTGTGTAGAAGAAAACATACAGTTTTAAATGCTTATACAAAAAACAGTATCTAAAATCAATGAACTATGTTTCCACCTTAGGAAGCTAGAAAAAAAAAGAGCAAAATAAACAGAAGGAGAGATAAGAGTAGAGTCAATGAAATAGAAAACAGATATTAGAGAAAATTAACAAATTTGATGCTGTTGTTCTTAAACATCAGTAAAGTTGTCAAACATCTAGCCGGAGAGTGAAGAAAAAGAGTGAAAGAGAGGGAGAAGGGAGGGAGGGAAGGAGGAAAGAAAAAGAACGAGAACGCGAATAGCCAGTATCAGGAATCAGATTGTGGTCACCGCTGCGGGTGCTGCAGATACTAGGGAAACAGGAGGAAGCATCAACCAGATGGGCAGATAAGCCAGGCAACGAGTCAGAGGCACAGATCATTACAGTGCCTATTCTCCCCAACATAATATATAGGTTCAGGGCAATTTCGGCCAAAATGTTTCAGCAAGGATTTATTGTAGAAATTGGCATGTTCATCAAAACTTTAAGTGGAAAAACCAGAGGTCTAGAATAACCAAAGCAATTTTTTAAAAGGGAAAGAATATTAACCTTTTCCTCACATCGTATACAAAATTATCAAAACATAGACCTAACATAACAGCAAAAATTATAAAACTCCAAGAAGAAAAGTTTTTTAAATTGTGACCTTGGGTAGACAATGATTTCTTAGCTAGGACACACACACAAAAAGGCATGAATAATTAAAGAAAAAAGTTGATACGTTGGCCTTCAACGAAATTTTAAAGTTTTACCTCTGAAAGACATTAAAGAAGACTTGGGAAAAAATCCGCAGGTCATATGTCTGATAATGTGATTATATTCAGAATACATTTTTTTAAAAACCCTCTACAACTCAGAATAAGATGACAAACAACCTGATCTTAAAAGTGACAAAAGTTTTGAATGAGCAGATCGCCAAAGAATGTATAGGGATCAAACCAGCACAGTCCAACATTCTCGACAGAACAGGCAATGCCTCTGGCGCTGTCCTGGCTCAGCCCCTTCTCAGGTGAACTAGGGCAGATTTCCCTCTTTGTCTCCTTTGCCTCAATTTCCAAATAGATAAAATATCAATAACAATAGAATGTAACTTCATGGAATTGAGTTAGGGATTAAAGACTGTTTGAATATAAAATGCTCAGAAAAACGCCTGTCACATTGTAAGTATGCAATAGATATTGGTTATAGTGGTAATTATTTGGAGCTCTCTGTCTGGAAATTTCTTCTGGGAGAATTTCTGACCGTAGTATTTTTCTTATGGCCACACGTTTTCATACTTTCTGACCTCCTCTCCCAGGAAAGAGAGAGGCAATGACTGCAGGAAGATTTGACCAGCCTGTTTTGACATGCATGCTGTTTTGAGCACTAAATGAAATAATCCTTGTAAAGTACTTAGCTACATGTTTGGCACACAGGCCATATTTAGTAATTTTTAATTAGTGCATGCTTTCTTCTAGATGCCTAGCACAGAGCTGGGTCTATAGATTTTACTGTAATGTCATTGTTTAATAAATAGGGGTATTTAGGCCTAAACGTCTATCCACGAGGGACTGTATCTCTGGCTATCTTGGTACAGCATCATAAGACCCCCAATTTACAAGGTGTTTTAAAAATATTCTTGATACTCAATATTAAAAAAATTTTAATAAATGAAACACTGTAATAGTAAAAATGAAATAAAAATAAAAATAAAATAAAAAATGTATATACATAAAACAAATGTGCACTTTAAAAAAATATTAAAATACTCTGTGTTTCTTCTGAAGAGCAGAAGAGGAGATTAGCTGATTGCAGCATCTTGGCTGCAAAGTTTCCACAGGAGGTGAGGTTAGGAATTTAGTGTGAGTAACATTAAATGTTTTAAGCATTCTTAGAAAACCACAGTTACATTGATTATGCACTGTCAGTGGAACATTTGCTGCAAGCTGTACCCCTCAGAGGTGCTAAGTAGTGATGCATTTTCTCTAATCTGTCCAAAGGTCTGACCTGTCTTCTGCCAGCAACTGGCATTTGAGAAAATGCAGCCCAGAGTACGGGGTGCTGTCTGTGGCTACAGAACAGAGTGAAGCCAAGAAGCCCATGAGGGGATTAAACCTATGACCTGCTCCTCATTAACACAGTGTTCTAGCCAGCTAGGAAATAATGCAGACTCCTTGAGTGTTAGCAAATAATGACCTACTTAGATACGAGGGATAAAAGCTCACATTTTCCCTTCAACATCAGCACAATCTGTCTCTGGGAATTGAAAGGACAGAGAAAGCCCTTTTACAGGGAATTTCTGGGTCAATAACTCTCATCCCACGCTCCTACAGTAATTACTGAATTATGTTCCCCAATTATTTTTCCATCCAGTAACTGCTTCTCTGACTACCCATCCATGTTCCAACAAGTATTAGACAACGTGTCAGGCCATTTAAGGCTCCTGTGACATCAGTCATCTGAAGACAACTGAAGCCCTCTGAGTAGAATACCTTCATTACCCACCATCCCCACCCCTGTTTCCCACCTGCACTCATCTGGCTGACATGGACTCATACTTCCTGTATCAGCAAGTTGTCCCAGAAGCTGAATTCTGACACCTGGGTGCTGTACCTATTCTGTGTGCACCTCTACATACTGCAGTCCCCCGTTGCAGTCCTGCCTGCACGGTAGTGTCACAGCCTGCGTGCTCTCTTCCCAACCCTGACCGGGGCTGAAAATACCTTATGTACAAGGGCTGTATCTTGTGCAGTTGAATCCTGTCAACTCTGTGCCTGGCACAAAATAAAGTTTAATAAATATTTGTGGAATGAATGATTGAATGATTGAGGAAAATTCTAATTTTCCTCTTACATATTAAATACCCTAAGTTTTGCTAATCTAAATAATAGTCAAAGGTATTTAATAATACTTACAGCTAATCATTCTTAAAGGTACTTCTTAAGACTTGGCTTTTGCTGAAGTGGGATGAGAAAGTGGTTTGATATCTTATAGGTCTGAATCTAAATTTTCAGGTGATTATTAACTACAGGTTTTAATGTTTCTAAAATGAGGATAACAATACCTGACTCACAGAGTTATTAAGAAAGAAAATAAAAAATATGTATAAAGTTTCGGCTGCTCAATAAACATTAGTATGCTCCCTTTTTCCAATCTGATCAATAAGACTTCTCCTGAATTTCTGTCTTTCACTTGGTAATAAATATTACTTTTTAAACATACACAAATACTTGTATAACATTTCAAGTTAATTGGAAAAGCATAAAATTTTAAATCATATATACATGTGTGTATACATATATATATATTGCTTTTTTATACTTTTTTCAAATATCACACAGATATATAAGTTCTATTGTTAATTGAAAAATAGAAAAGTATAAAAATTCAAATCAATATATATATAATTTGCTTTTTTATATTTCTTCAATAACATGAAGAATATATGTGTGTTGTGAGATATGTGTTTGTAAATGTATACGTAAACAAATATATAGAGACACACACATATGTATATATATATATATATATATATATAACAAGAATGATCTTAAATCAGTGACCTAAGCTTCTGTGGTAAGAAATTTGAAAAAGAGAAGCAAATAACATTAAGTAAGAAGAAACAATAAAGATGAAAGCTAATATCAAAGAACTAGAAAACAGAAAAACAATAGAGAAAATTGATAAAATCAAATGCTGTATCTTTGAAAATATCAATAAAATTAAGAAATCTCTAGTAAGGCTGATTAGGAGAAAAAAGAAATAATACAACCATCAATATTAGGAATGAAATGGGGAACATCACTACAGATTTGATTCATTAAAAGAAAAACAGAGAAATGTTATTAACAATTCATGCCAATACATTTGACCACTGACATGAAATGGAAAATTTCTTGAAAGTCACAAATTTCCAGAGCTCATCCAAGATGAACTCGATTATCTGATTAGTAGTATATCTACTAAAGAAACTGCATTTGTATTTAATAACCTTTGTCCAAAGAAAACACTAGGGCCCACATGGCATCACTGGAGATAATGAATTCTATCAAACATTTAAGGAAGAAATAATACCAATTCTGCACAAAACTTTGCAGAAAATAAAATCATTACACTGACATCAAACCCAAAGAAATTATGAGAAAATGACAAATCAGTAAGCCTCGCAAATAGAAACACAAACAACCTTAACAGAAACCACAGTAAATCAAATCCGCCGATATAGAGAAATCAACACATTGTGACCAATTAGAGTTTATCCCAGAAATGCAAGGTTGGTTTAATATTCAGTATTAATCACTATAACATTCTGTATTAACAAACTAACAAGGAAAAACTAGTGATCATTTTAACAGATGTAGAAAAACTTTTTGACAAGATGTGTCATCCATTCTCAGGAACAACAGGCAGAAGAGATCTGCCATAACCTGATAAAAGATATCTCCAAAAACCCCTTCTTAAACTTGGGAACAAGGCAAAAGATGTCTGCTCTCACTGCTTCTATTCAACATGGTACTGAAAGTTCTAGCTAGTAAAACATGGAAAATAAAAATAAGGGAATGGGATTTGAAAGTCTGAGTACCTATACAACTTCCCAAAGCTAGAAAGTGGAAGAGTCCAGTACCCTGTGTCTCACTGACAGCACTGGGTTCTTTGATCTGAGTGCTACTTCCTGCTGTAATAAAACAGCGGGAACGGTATTTTATTCTATACTTGTTAGAAAGCTTATTTCAAAATTATTGTTCAAGAGTAAGAGTTTCACCCACTGGGCAGAATCATGGATGCGACATTAGGCTCTGTATAACACTGTTAAAGACCCCAGGTCTGATCAAGCAACCCCCTTTACACCCACTCCCAGACATCAGGGTTTCAAAGGAGGCTCTAGAAGTGCATGTGGCAAAAAACCGATTCAATGTAGTAGGCAATGTACGTGTTATGGACATATCTTGCAGTAAAACAAAACAAAAAAATGTCTCTGCAGAAATATCTTGCTTTCGATCTCCAGAGGAAAGCCTTAAAATTCAGAACATCTAAGTAATTTGCTTAAGGTCACGAATCAAGTTTTTAAAATGGGAGGGAGAAGGATTTGGGTTTTGACAGAAATTCTGTAACTCCCTTAACGGTTTGTGCTCTGAACACAAAGCCTCTATTTACCCATTGCCCTAGCCATAGAAGTTTTCCTCTGCTGCTGTTTGGCAGCCTGCACCAGTTTTGCACAGCCTCCTTGCACCAGAAGGTCCACTGAGATCTCCTTTTAGGTCTCCATACTACCTTCTGAAAACAAGATGAATTGTCAGAGGCAAGGTGGGGCTCCTCAAGCAAAGAAGGGAAATAGTTGGGAGGACCTCACCATACCCAGAAAGCAGGCCCTCCAGAAAATTGGTCTTTATCTCTAAGCTTCTTTTGGAGGTTGGCAAAAGAAAACATAGCACTTCTTGAGAGAGATTGTGTGAGTTGGGCTGCTGTGGAGGCAGAGCTGCATGTCAGCACACTGATTCACTGGAAGCACACAAGCCAGACGGAATGGAGGCTGCTGGTTCCAGGCTGAAGCAGACATCAGGTGCCAGGGATTTTTTCCTACCCCATGAGAGGGCAAGAAACTAGATACTGCCTCCTTCTCTCAACATCTAAAACTCTTAAGCAGTGAAATGAATAGGTTTCTATATGCTTTATTTTCAGTGAACAAAGAATCACCCTCCTTCTTGTTTTTCCCAGTGGTGAAGGCAAAGGCAGGGGAGGAAAATGGGCAGTCACCTAAATGAGGAAAGATAGCTGGCTTTTTTAGTTCATTTTCAGACATGCATTAAATGTCCTAATATGCCAGAAGTGTACTACACCAGGCTTCATCGAGGACAGAAAGAATCGCCATTATTAATAGCTTGATTTTACTGTATGTTTACACTGTATGAGGCACTGTGCTAAGGACGTTATATGCATTACCTTTCTTAATCTTAACAGAGTCTTATAAACGTTATTATTTGCATTTCCCAGATGATGAAATAGAGACTTGAAAGGGTTAGTCGCTTGCTTGGCGACAAAAAGATAGTAAGTGGCAAAGACAGGATTTAAAACTAGTTTTTTAAAATTCTACTATCTGTCTAAATATTATTCTAAACTCCATTTAAAATCAAGCAGTTCCTCACTTCAAACCAATTCATTTTTTTAGTCTAGTTAGCAACACCACAGATTGCCAACCAGCCAAAGTTAGCTGTACACCTCAGAACCTGACCTGACCGAAATTTGAAACTCTTGTTGTTTCTGCTTTTTCTGAAGAGCCCCTTAAGGGGGATACTGCTGGCAGAGGCTTAGGGATCCTCCTTTCTTCAGTTCCATTCCATTCAGTGATTTTATGTGAAGAGCACGTCTTCCTCTCAATGCACAGCCCAGAAGTGCTGTGGATAACATTTATGCAAGTAAATAAATCACCATCTACAATAAGAAGGCCAAGTTTAGAATTCAGAATCGGAAATGGATTAGTTCTAATCAAGGTTGCTGAAATATGTTCCTGTGTGTTAATATGGGCTACCCAATAGCTTATCAGGTGTGCTAGGCTCGGCAATAACTGAGACTATGTTAGAATGTTGCAACTACTTAGTATAATACACATGATATATGTAATACATACATATGCAATTTTAATTCATATGTATGTATTATATATATTGGGATCTGAATATTTAGGAATCACTTAAGCACATATCCATATACATTTAATGATGAGTTATACTTGTCAAGCCATTTGAAATCTCCAGTGTATTATAAATTGCTTATATTATTAATTCATTATTTATGGAGCTTTCATTATGTCTTAGGCATAGTAGTAAGCTCTAAAAAAACAAATAAAAAATATATTGTTCCTGTCCTCAAGGAATTCACTTGCCATTTTTATTTAACGAGATCTTTCAGTCAAAGTGACTTGCTTTTTCTCCTTTTCTTTTTAATAGAATTTGTAACACATTTTCAGTTTAACCTGGGGCTTTCAATTTTCTGCAGAACATCAGACTAGATAATCAGATATCCTAAGCAATCTTTCTATTGAAAAGAGCTAAAATATTGTGTGTGTGTGTGTGTGTGTGTGTATTCACACATTTTAAGTGCATCCCTAACTGGCAAGAAAGTCTGTAATGTGCCAAGGCCTAAAACAAAGTGATATGGGGAGCTGGCAATACAGAAGCAAGTACAGAATCCAGCTTCAGCCCTGAGGGAATCTGTTGGATGCTGGTGAACTTGGACATATTTCACAAACTGTGTAAGGCACAGGAGAAGGTAGACAAACCTTAGGGCACACTTACAGTAGAAAATATAATTTGTAGGTCCCCATGTAAAGCTGAGACTTCATTGGGATGCACTTTCCTCTTAGAAACAGACAACAAGAAAGCATCTCTTTACGCACCTCAACAAACAAAAAATAGATAATCCAATTAAGAAATGGGCAGAGGATATGAATAGACACTTCTCCAAAGAAGAAATTCAGATGGCCAACAGGCACATGAAAAGATGCTCCACATCGCTAATCACCAGAGAAATGCAAATTAAAACCACAATAGATACCACCTCACACCAGTGAGGATGGCCAACATCCAAAACACAAACAACAACAAATGTTGGCGAGGATGTGGAGAAAGGGGAACCCTCCTACACTGCTGGTGGGAATGCAAATTAGTTCAACCATTGTGGAAAGCAGTATGGAGGTTCCTCAAAAAACTCAAAATAGAAATACCATTTGACCCAGGAATTCCACTCCTAGGAATTTACCCTAAGAATGCAGCAGCCCAGTTTGAAAAGGACATATGCACCCCTATGTTTATTGCAGCACTATTTACAATAGCCAAGAAATGGAAGCAACCTAAGTGTCCATCAGTAGATGAATGGATAAAGAAGATGTGGTACATATACACAATGGAATATTATTCAGCCATAAGAAGAAAACAAATCCTACCATTTGCAACAACATGGATGGAGCTAGAGGGTATTATGCTCAGTGAAATAAGCCAAGCCGAAAAAGACAAGTATCAAATGATTTCACTCATATGTGGAGTATAAGAACAAAGAAAAAAACTGAAGGAACAAAACAGTAGCAGACTCACAGAACCCAAGAACGGACTAATAGTTACCAAAGGGAAAGGGACTGGGGAAGATGGGTGGGAAGGGAGGGATAAGGGGGAAAAGGGGCATTACGATTAGCAGATGTAATGTTGGGGGGGCAAGAGGAGGGCTGTACAACTCAGAGAAGACAAGTAGTGATTCTATAGCATCTCACTATGCTGATGGACAGTGACTGTAATGGGGTTGGTGGGGGGGACCTGATGAAGGGGGTAGTTTAATCACCATAATGTTGCACATTAATGATAGCAAAATAATTTAAAAAAAAAGAAAAAGAAAGCATCTCTTTTCACTTTGGCACTGAGTGTAGAGGGAAAATCTCTCAAGAATTTGGAGGTATAAGCCAGCCCTCACCCAGGTTTTTGGCCCAAGTTAAAACTTTTCTGGGTGGTCCATAAATATTCAAATAGAAATTTTCATATGAAATGGTCCTGGATTTTAGTGCCTGCCCCAGGTGATAAGAAGAAGAAAAATAAAATCTTCCCTGGAGGAATTCAATTTCATCATGACTGCAAAAAATTTTCAGATAATTATCCAAGGGCTATGAGCTAAAAGTCAAAAATTGCAAATACACAGGTAAACAAAGAACCATGAGTAAGAGTCAGAAGAAATAACACTGCAGAATCAGACAGGCAAAACTCCAGATAGTGGAATTATCAGATGTTGGATAAAAAATAAGAATGTTTGATTTGCTTCTGAAAGGGAGGTCTGAAAACATAAGCAAGAAACAAGAGAATATTAAAAAAAAACAGATCTGAAGAAAAATAATCTAGAAATTGAAACTGCAATAAAGTAATTGAAATTAAACAATGAATGAGTTAAATAGTAGATAGGCAAGAATAGACTTAGTGAAAGGAAGATAGCCTCAACAAAATTATCCAGAATGTTTCTAAAAGAGACATATTGAAAATATGAGAGGTTAATAAAATCAGAGGACAGAATGAGAAAGTCCAAAAACACTCTAATCAGAATTCCAGAAGGAAATAATAGTGAGAATGAGATAGAAGCAGTATTTGAAGAGATAATCATAGAGAATTTTCTAGAAAGACACCAACTCAGATACAAGAGGGATAAAAATAAATCCATATCTAGACATGTCATAATGAAACTGTAGGATACCAAAGTCAAAGAGAGATTTTAAAAAGCAGCCAGTGAGAAAAATTTAAGTTGGGTCTGGTTTGTCATCTCAAAATAAAATGATAGTCAATCAAAATTTTCAAAAGAAAAATTATTGCCATTTATAGTTGATTTTTAGTAATGCTTTTGAATAAATGAATAAACTGAAGACCCAAGAAGAAAGCTTTCTGATTCCAAAATCTGTGTTTTTAAATATCAGATATGCAAACAAAAAGGAACCTAGTCCTCATGAAATTCCTGATTGTGGCATCTGACATGTTACTCACTTTGAAAATGGATAGGATGAAATTTTGATTGTGCCTATATCGCTATAAGAGATCCATAGCTATCTTCTCAGACATCAAGCTCTGCACAATTCTTCCGGAATAATCGACCCTGATTATCACTTTTGTCTTGCTGCATCACTTATTAGAAACTGTGAAAGATTACGTGCTTCCTCACACATCATATCAAAACACCTCTCAGGCTGTGCGACAGCAGCACTGGCTGGTGGCTGCACCCTGGGGCTGCCTGGGTATGGCTTTGCATTTATGGATATATGACCTGGAAAAGTCCCTATTGTATTTAATCCTTAATTTTCCCAGATGTAAACTGGAAGTAATAATAGCATCTACCATTTGTGGCAGGGATTCAAAGGGATAATATATGTCAAGTGGTTCGCACAGTACTGACTCAATAAACTGTCACTGACTGTGTCTGCTACTATTAGATAGTCATTCTATTTCTTTATTCTTATCTTCTACTGCCCCTAGCCCATACCATTCTCCTTTCTCTCATGTCCTACTGGTTTCTGCTTCAAGGCCAGGGATTCTCAAAGTGAGGTCCCCACACCTTCAGCAACACCCAGCAATGTGCTAGAAATGCGAGTCCTCAGGCCTCCCCCAAGACTACTGCATCAGAAACTCTGGGGGCAGCACCCAGCCATGTGGGTTTACACGAGCCGCCTAGCTGAGTCCGATGCGCCCAAGGACTGCTGCACTAAGCCACTGTGTATGCCGCTCGGCTGTTCTCAACAACTAGACTTTTGCAATTGTGTGGAGAAGCTTTTGCTTGTCAAAATGCTTTTGATAATCCCTCCTGGCAATTAGTAGGGTAGGGATACTAAATGTCCCAAAACACTCACTTACTAAACTTTCACCTCCTCTACACCCATTGAAATCCTGCATAATTTTCAAGGATGGGCTCCTGCACTTCATCTTCTTTATTCATTTCAACCCAGACCAAGATCTCTCTTAGGACATAATTATGTACATTGTATGTATTAATTTCTTTCATGTGTAGTGTCCCTGAAGGAGAATTCTTATCTCTTACTTTTTCTGTAGGAAGGTAGCATTAGTTTAGAAGCTAAGACCATGTAGGAAGCCACAGTGCCTGGGTATGAATCCTAGCTCTGACTCCCTTAGCGTGCAACTGGATCTTGTTACTTACCCTCTCTGAACCTCAGTTTCCTCATCTATAAAATGAGGATACTACATACTTCAAAGTGTTGTGAGAATTAAGGCAATAGAACAGTGCTTGGTACAAAGTAAGCACTGTATAAGTATTGGCTATTAGTACTCTGTATTCCCACTGGTATCTACTTAACGCCAGGAACTTGCTACATACGTCACACATTTCACTGATTCACTGACTGGCTCAAGAACCTCAGAAGTTATTCCCAGCTCAATCCCCATGTGCTCACTAGCAGACTCAGGGGAGCCATGATCACCAACTTTAAATTCATACAGTACTGACATTGAGAAAGAAGAACTGGCTTATTCTTTGTTGTTGTGGAACATAGGACTTGGAACCGGAGTCTTAGGGTGAATAACAGAACACATCTGCCTTGTCCCTGGTATGCCCCTTCCCCCGCTGTCCCTGTGATAGGGGAGGTCAAGGGCTTGGGAACCTGGGAACCCAGCCATCTCTTTCAATTTCATCCTACTTGAGAGATAAAAATGAGAACACAATCATATTTCCAGAGTCTCTGAGATTCTTTATATTTAATTCATGTTCTTCTTAATGGCTTTACTCAAGAAGAGCCTGTTGCCCGCTCATGTCTGATGGCTGTCCTCCATCACCTGCCCTTTTGCTTCCCAGAAGCCCGCAGGCCGTCAGCCTAAGTATGCATCACTGGCAGGCCTTTGGCGGCACCAAGCGTGGGATGGGCTGGTGAAATGCTCCCTGGAGCCTGCCCGTCCAAACACGGGATGCATCCAAAGCTGGAGGTGATGACGTCCCAGCCTGAGGTGGAGGGGTACACAGAGTGCCGGAGGGTTATGCGATAAGGGCGAAAGGAAGAGGCAGTGCGTGGATGTGGGGAGCATCCCACGGAGAGGCTCTGGTTTTGTGAGTAGGAGGATAATTCAGGCTCTATTCTGCATGTGATATCAGATCAACAAAGTTTGTCGAAAACCCCTGTGGAAGGAAAATGCTTATCATACAGCTACTGCCACTGACATGAAGGAAAAGAATAGAAGGTCTGTGCCTTTGTCTGTTTGTCTGTGAGACTCCTTAAAAGTAAACTCTTACTTCATTAAGTAGTCATTTCAGGCAGCAATTTAGTTCATAAGATAATCCAATAATAAACATCTTGGAAAACATTTATGGCAACATTCAGCATGTATTAAACTGTGGTAAAAAAAAAAATGAGGACATTGTAGCAATGGCTATCTGCCTGTGGATTCCTCAGTCAGAAGAAGAGGAGGAGAAAGGAAGGAAGGAAGGACGGCCATGCCACCTCAGCCAGACCCCCCTCGGCAGGACAGCCGGGCCCCCGGGCCTGTCCTTAGTCTGACAGTGGGTGGCTTCCCCTGCACCAATTTAACCAGAAAAGCTCTGCCTGATAAATGGATTCATACTGATGAAGCTCACACATGAAAGATGAACAAAGTCAGACTGTTGCTTTATTAGTTGAAGTTGAGAGAAAAATTCACAGGAGCTGATGATATCATTTTCTACCCAATTATAAAAAATGGACTAAATACTTGAACTATTCTTTCACAAAAGAAGATATGAACATAGCCAACTTTGTATGAAAACTTCATCTTATTAATCATCTGGGAAATGCAAACAAAATCCATAATGCAATAAGACTGCATAGCCACCAGATTGCCTTCAAAAATTTTTTTTGAAGGAAATATCAAGCAATCGGCAATGATGGATCAGGTGGGCTCTCAAACCCTGCTGTCGAGAATAAAAATTGGTAACACCACTTTGGGATATTTTGACAATATCTACTAAAGCTGAAAATACTTGAATCTCAGACTCAAATCCAAGCAATTTCATTGGGAAGCATATACACCACAGAAATACACCAAAGTTATAAATGTGCACAGTGGAATTATTCATAAAATCCAAAAATTGGAAAGAATTCAAATGTTTCTGAAAAGTAAAAGGGATAAATACATTTTAGTATGACAATAGTGGAACTGCACAAAACAATGGAAATAAACCATTACTACATGTAGCACAAGGAATGAATCACACAGACTTGGAGAGTATGTATATAATATGATTACATTTACAGAAAGTCTAAAAGCAGGAAAAAGTAATTTATAGTAAAAGAATCTGAATAATGATTATCTTTTGGTGGGGAAATAACTGGAAGGAGTTAAAAGGAGAGATTTCATGGATGCTAGCAATGTTCTCTTTCTTGATCTAATGGGAGGTTACAAGAGTGTTTTCACTTCATAAAAATGGGCCAACTGGTACACTTGTGCTTTATTCATATTTCTGTTTGTATCCTATTCATCAGCCATTCTCATGGAGTGATTTTGCTTTCCAGGAGATATTTGGAAATTTCGGGAGAAGTTTTTGATTGTCACAGCTGAGAGAGTATAATGGCATCTAGTGGACACGACCAGGAATGCCGCTGAACATCGTATAATACAGAGCACAGCCTCCTACGACAAAGAATTCTCTCTGCATCAATAATAGCAAGTGCTTGAAACAAAATACTAGCAAAATAATAATTATAACAATAGCAAGAGTAATAATACTTTTTCATGCCTTACACAGCACTGACATAATACATTCCTGATTAAGGCTTGGGTGGCCTTCTCTATATCCACTTGAACTATACAAGTAAATCCACAACAATTTGTGACAAGCCTCTAACCAAGGTTCAAAGTTCTGTGCTGCTACAAAGAAGCTACATGGTCAGTGAAGAAACAAGGGCTTGATCCAGGAAAAATGAAAAAATAAATGCATTCACCTCCACGGTATTTCATTGAGTTTCCCTAGACTAATGTCTGGGAGGGAAGGTACTGGACATTCTGTTCACTTTTGAAACTCTAGTGTGTTGCACTGGAGCACTATTTGTTGAACTTAGCAATACGCAGGTCTCCCCAAGGTTCTCCCAATCATGTGCATTGTACTCCGGTGCAGTGCCCCTCCTACTCTGCACACCGTTGTTTCCCAATGTCCCAAGATTCAAAATCTTCCTTTGTTTTTCTCTCTACTCCAAATTCATTTAATTTACCTGTCCTGCACCCTACCCTACCAGGTAACTAATTTCTCTGGTATATTAATACATCCCAGAGGATTTCTCTACTTGCTAGATGAGATGCTGCCCAATTCATGAATTGTTTAATAAAACCAATTAGATCAAAAAAAATACATGCCAAGATTTTAATTGTCAGTAGACTGATGTGCTACCAAGTTTCATAATTTAATTTAAGAGTTGAAGACATAGTTCCCTAACCCAAAGCAGTAACTGATGCTAGAAATTTCTGTGTTTGTGGAGGCCTGTGAGGGAGAAAAATAAAGAAGGGCAAGGAGATGTTTCAGTGACTTCCAACTCAAACACTGCAAAGAGCTGCCTTTCGTAGGAAGGCATCTTACTGTGGTGCTTACAATGATAGGGAGGAACCCCTGAGGTGATTCGTGTGTGTTTATAACACATTTATGGGATCTTCATGCATCCCGAGACATCAGTCCATACTTAGGGTAAAGCAGGAGTGCTCGTTCTGAAAGTTTTAGAGACTATTTTGACTTCCCATATATGGTAGACAGAACAATGTCCTCCCATCCCTGAAAGATGCCCATGTCCTTATTTCTAGAACATGTATATATGTAAAGTTAGTGGCAAAAGGGGAATTAACATTGCAGATTGAACTAAAGTTGCTAATAAACTGACTTTAAAATAGGGAGATGATCCCGAATTATCCAGGTGGGTCCAAAACAATCACAAGGGTCTTTAAAAGGAGTGGAGGAGGCAGAGGAGAACCAGACATGACAGCATTAGAAGGATTCAGCCCAACGTTGCTGGCTGTGAAATTAGGAAACAGGACTGTGAGCCAGGGACTGTGGTGGCTTCCAGAAGGTGGGAAAGTCAAGAGAACGGTTCTCCTCTAGCACCTTCAGAAGGCACCCAGCACTACCAAAAATTTGATCCAATGAGAACCATTTTGGATATCTGATGTTGGGAGCTGTTAGATAATAAACTTGTATTATTTTAAGCCACTAAGTTTGTGGTAATCTGTTACAGCAGCAATAGGAACCCATACACTGTGTTAATGAGTTAAAGAAAATCCCTGGATCACCCATACAACAAATAATATCATTTATATTTGTTTTTTTAGTATAATTAAAGGAAACATACATGCATCCAACACACACACACACACACACACTTGCAGCCTTCAGTCATTTGCATCCTACCTCTGACATTCCCCTCCTAAGGCGATCTTGTTATCTGAATCCAAGGAGGGACTAGGTGGCAAGGGAGTGGCTGTGTCAGAGACAATAACTGAGAGACACCTGAATGGCTACACAGGCCTTGTCTGCACTGCCTGATGTTAAAACCGAATTATGCAAATGGAGAGAAAAATTTGTTCACTGACAAAGATGGTATCTGCAGAAGAAAATGATCCTTTCGCTGACAAAGTTAGTGATTTGCAGATTTGCAAAACCGAGGCATCAAATACACACAGGTGCAAATAGACTCCTGTAAATATAAAAGCAAAACAAGTAATCTGAAGTTTCTGGAAAAAGGCCAATTAATTAACTCCATCTCCAGGAAACCTGTGAGGCCAGCCTGTGATCCAGATCGAAGAGCCAGACCATGGGCCTAGTAGCAAATAAGGGGTGGTCAAGGGAAGCAAAGACACCCACAATCCTCATCAGCCCATCACTCAAATCACTCTTAATAAACATCTAACCCGAGTAAAAACATGATGACTATATAAACACAGCTTCAAGCTACTACCAAATACAGTTTCTACATAAATGTAAGGTGTTTGTCCCCCAAAAGCAGCCTCAGAGGAGTCCTGCACCCCATATCCCATGCAATCATAGACCCCCACACTCCCTCTAAATGGACCTTCTGGAGATGCTGTAGCATGCCTGCATCAAGGGTAGTTCTCTTTCTTTTTAATAAGCACAAAGTAAAAGAAAGAAACAAGTGGTATATCAAAGCAAACAAAGAAACACCAAGAACTTGGATGTAAAATAAACAAGATTAACTTCTGACAGAAAAATAAAATCAACACACAGTGAGTCAAAACTGACTTTTATATGGCATTGCCTTAAAAATAAAGACTTAGGCCAGCAAGCCTCGGTTATAAGCAAATTTAGGGTATTAGGACATTTAAAGAAACGATCATCAGTTAGAAAGGGACTGTTCAGAAAGAAAAGTACATCAAACAATGACAAGCAAATGCTGGCTGGGCTCCCTCAACCACTGTCCCAGCGGGAGAGCCTGACATCTGGGTGCCGCACCTACATCCTTGCCATAAGGGTCATGAGTCAGTCCATCATATTCCGGTCCACCTAGACAGATAATCCAGCTGACTCTCCTGGTTCTAATTATATGTTCCCAAGTAATCATTTGATCACTGTCTTATTGCATTTGGACTGCCATAACAAAATACTACGGACAGAGTATCTTATAACAGAAATTTATTTCTCACCCATCTGGATGCTGGGAGACCGAAGATCCAGGGGCCAGCACAGTCACATGCAGGTGAAAGCCGGCTTCCCAGTTCAGAGCTGATACGCTCTGGTTGTGTCTTCACGGGGTTGGAGGGCCAAGGGACCCTCAGGGAGCCTCTTACGAACAGTAATCCCAATCAGGAGTGCCCTATTCTCACCACCTAAGCACCTCCCAAAGGCCCCACCTTCTAATACCATCCCTTTTGGGAGTTAGGATTTCAACATAGGAATTTGGAGGGGACACTGAATGGCCAGACCACAGCAATCCTAATGTGGCTGGAGGGAGAGAAGGCACTATTCAGCAGTCAGGAGCCCGTACCTGCTTGAAAATGGTTTTGTTCTCATCATAAACACATGCATTGTCTTTCCAGTTTAATCTGAACTACACACCGTCTCTCCACCTGGTTAATCTCCATAAGAGCTCCGGGAGCCCTGCGTCCTCTGCCTGCAAGGGGCAGCCCCTGCCACCTCCCAGCTGGGTGAGAATGGCTGCAATTCCCATCAGAGCACTCGTCTCCCCTACAGGATGGTTGGGATTATTTCACAGGCTTCTCAGATCGTCTGGGACAGTGTTCGTGCTCCACCAGGACTGCCTTGCCTTGAGCCGGCTGCAAGCAGGCTGCCACTGACGAGGACACCCGAAGCCCCAGTCTTACCAAATAGCCTCCCTCCCATCAGCTGACACGAACACACCACTGAGTACACACTAAGGGAAGAGACTTATTCATGAGAAGAAAATTAAAACATGAGAAAGAATTGGCTAGACATATGAGAGGACACCCTAGAGGGGCTTGCCTGAGGAAGACATGGAGGCCCAGGCACATGAGCCCCTGATGCTCCCCCAGCTCGACCACCTGCAGCCGCCTCTGTGGCCGGAGGAACCACTAGGGTCTGCTCTCCTGGAGCAAATCGGATGTGTGTTTCCTGGCTCATAAAAACACTAGTACCCATGACTCTGACTTTTCACTTTTAATTAAAGTATTGTTATTGGAATGCTATTTAAGTATGCACAAACGTAAACCTGGGTATATATTCCCTATGCTCACACAACTATAAATTTACAGAACCAATATAATCCAAAGTCACTATTAATTTAATGTGACCCATGATGTTACTTTGCTGAAATAAAATCACCTCTGCTCTGTGACTCTGGTTCTGCACACCAGAGCATGGACCTGGTGGGTTTGGCAGTCTGTGCTCCTATGCACTCAGAGAGAACCTTATGTTCCAGACAAAGCCCTGTAGTTAAGCTCTTATGAAACCTGTGTTCACAGCCCACCATTTGCTGCCATTAGTAATATATTAAATTTTTTCTCTGTTCTTTTCCTTTTTACTTGAGGCCAATGAAATCATAAACACAAAAGCCAACTCCAACACAGAAATTGTGTGGCAGTCCTCAGGTAGTCATCTGATGGCTCAGAATGTGTTTATATTCATGTGTTCAGATTATTTTCAAATTAAGCACCATTTCTTTTTAATCACTGTGGGCAACTTGCACGCTCTAGCTGGAGAAACCAGCAGAATCTAGTTCCCTGACTGAGCACCGTGTCCTGTGCTCATTCCCTCCTTGCAATGGATGGGAATGTGTAAGACGTAAGCGAGTGTTTCCCTTCTGCTCTCAGCTCACAAGATGGTTGAGGCACCCTTATGCCCTCTTCTTTGATTTTGCAGTTCGCATCTCGGAGCTTCTCTTTCAGGAAGGTTATGCAAGTTGTCTGGGGGAATATTCACATTGCCAGACACATCTTCTCTTCAAGGAAAGATAAAAACTGGAAAAGAATGAGATTTGAGTCTTAGTGCCTATTCTTTTCCGTTGTTTTTTTTTTAAAGAGCAACAGCCCCTCTTTAACAGAGCAGACCAGCAGGCAGGCCTAGAAAAACTCACCAGACTGTTCACTTTTTGCCTGTTCTCTCCTGATAGATAGAGCAGAAGACTTACACCTGCCTTTGCCTTCTACTCCATTTTCCCCTACCCTGGGGAAGTAAAATATACTTTTAGGATGGAAGGAAATAAACATTAACATTTTACAAATTTGAAACACTGGTTATGAGATCTTCTGGCATATTTGCATCAGTTCTGCATCTATGTAAATAATTTGGGAGTGAAGCAGTGCCACTGACAATGCTCTCAAAGGCCAAGGAGCACTTTCCCTCAAGTGCCCACTGGTTTAAAACACCCCCTTTACCGTATCTAAATTTCCATATAAATGCAGGTCAGTCACTGACATACTGCACACTGGTCTATCAGTCTATTCCTGGGAGCATACAACTCTTTTAAATACTATAAACAGGTAGTGAGCTCGCCTTCTCATTCTACTTTCAGAATTTCATTTTTTTTCCTTTGTCTTTTTTCTCTACATTTTTGGAGATTTTATCTTCATCTTTTAGATCTATAATTTGATCTTTAAGTCTTCTGTTGAAACAAAGTTAGCAATCATGGTTTTTATTTATAAGAACTCTTATTTTTCCTCCTTCACTGAAGCCTGTTCTTATTTTAAAGTTGAAATGTTTTCCTAAATGTCTCTAGCTATAATAAATTAGAATGTCCTAAAGTTCTCTTTTGTGTCCTGAGTCAGTAGTTCTGATTTTTCCCTCCATCTCTAGGTTCCTTTGTGCTGCTACTTTTCCTGAAATATCTAGTTGTTCTTGGTTGTCTCCATGAATCTGATCCCATTTTCTTTCTATCTTCCAAATTTCTTTTAAATTTCTATTCCCTGTAGTACTCTTTTATTCCCTATGGTATTTTTTGTTATGGTTGTTCTGATTTAAAGTATCTTTTCTCTGATTTCATTGATACTTTGGGAGGAAGAAGATTCAGCTCGCCACCCTGAATAATTTAGCAAATTTATAAAATAAAATTTGGGATCCTTCTTTAAAAAATGTTGACACAAAATGTGGCAATTTCATATTTCATGTAAGGATATACTTTCCTCCAAATGCCCACTGACCTGAAATGTCATCTTTAGCGTGTACCAAACTTCTTTATAAATGTAGGTTTTTTTCTGAGCTTTATGCTCTTTCATTGAGCCATAAATCTAGTCTTATGTCAGTAACACACCGTTTTTAGTTAGTTATTGCTTTAGTTATTCCAATTTGCCCAGCAGATATCTACTTCTAAGTTGGAAGGAATGGTAAAAAACACTCTGTAGTAAATCTTGAAATTTCATTTCCTGCATGCAAACATTCTCGGTGAATTACAAAAACAAGTGACTACATGAGATTTATAACATTTCCTCAGCATTTATGACAACCTGTATCCTGTCACAAAGTGTATGAAATACATAATACCTTCATTGATAGCACATTCATATAAAATCCTCAAATGGAGTGGCTAATATCGCCATCAATATGTCCACTTTACAGAAGAAGAAACTAAAACCTGGAGAACTTAAGAGACATACTCAAGGTTACCCAACTAGCAGTAGCAGAACTTGAACTCAGATCTCACTCCAGATCTCAGACTCTCACTGCTACCCAAATGGTCCCCTTTTCATTCATGCAATGGAGGTCCTTTATTCACTTATTAGAATGTTCTATATCAACTAGTTTGTTCTTCTGCTCCAAATGACTTAGAAAACAAGTTCATTGCCGATTGTCTACTTGTGGAAGGCAGAACTCTGCCTGCCTGACCACGTGCTCAGAGCAAGGTAACCCAAATACCACGACACCCTGCATGGGAACGGACACAGCTCCCCGAAGGCTCACCTTTGTTTCCCACACCAAAAGCTCACAATGCCCCCCAGGCTTCAAATTGCTAACCTGCGTCTACTACTTACCATACCTGCAAGATATGTTCGCGTATCTAAGCCACAAGCTTAAATGAAGAGATTCTTTCAGTGTAAGTACGTGATGAATACTTTCTGCAGTCATGCAAACACGTGTATGTTAGAAGACAAAGACATAAAGGTAAATACAGAAGTGAAAAGGTGTTTATGTGAATGAAGCCAATCTTATAGAAAATTATTTCTTTTAGACTCTTAACTTATTAAAAGTGATCAAAAAGCCATCCTGGATTAAAGAATAATTAAAGATTCTCCTCCAAACTGAATGTTGATTTATCCTAAGAGTTTTGCTTCTTCTTTTGTCCTCCTAACTAAGGCCTAGGAATGTGTGAAACGGCCACAAGGAGAAATTGGGAGCAAAGGCCCCCCCCGAGTTGACACCACCCAAGACATAGCTGGGAGATGACTGAAGAAAGGAATCAGAGACGTGAAAAGAAAACAGCTCTGCTCCCTTCTGCCTGCGACCACTGCAAGAGGGAAGGGCCACCAAAAAAAAAAAAAAAAAGAAAAGACAATATGTTTAAAGTAAATATAAAGACCCAGGAAGGGTAGGAAAGGAGGAGGGAAAGATTCGCGAGAGAGATAAAGAATAAAGGGTTGAAAAGCAGAACAGGAAATCTGTCTGCAGAGGACAGGGATGGAAGAGAGTGGCCAAAGTTCAAGGGGCTTGTCGTTTGGACAGAAATGAGCTGCTTTCTGCTTCTGTGAGGGTGACTGCTGCGAATGTGAAACAGAGCCATTTCTAGATACCGAGAAAAAGAGGCCACGTTCCAGGCGAAAATGAAAACTAAACTCACTTCACTTCTAGGCTGCTGTTTTCTTTTCCCTTCCTCGTTTCGCAAGGTCCTCACAAGCTTCAAACACAAGAGATATTTATGGGGATTCAGTTTGGTTACAAAGCCTCAAAGAGCGAGAAACTTTAGCATGACCGCCAAAGCCTAGGTCCCAGAAGGCCGTGGTCTCAGACAGGCCAATGATTCATTGACCAGACCCAAAGCAAAAGTAATTACCCAAAACCTGAAAATAAGCAAGATCATGGCCAGAGCTTACATGGTCATACCATTTTCTAACAAGCCTGTTTAGTCTCTTGATTCTTGAGGGCTGTTTAGTTTGACTTAATATGTATTATCAGTTAGGGCCCATACTGTGTAAAGTTAAGTGTTAACTAAGAGAAGAAGATTGGTAAGTTGTGAGGTATCTTGGCTCAGTAGAGATAAAAACAATAAATGCTCAGTAAAGATAACCTTGGAGTTTACCATCTTATTGGGTTCCTAGGACATTAAAAGTTTTGTAAGTAACTTAACAATCTTATTTCATCATTCTTTCACTATATATATACACGTCTTTCTCTCAGATATCCTTTACCATCCTGCTGTTTCAAATCTTTGACACGCTCAATATGTATTTGTAAATGTTTTTAAATATTTATTTTTAAATGTTTAAAATGTATACTTTGACAGTATTAAGAACAGCAGTAATAACACATATTTAACTATCTCTTCCTACATGCCAGACATTGTATAAGTACTTTGTGAACATTATCTCATTTAACCCTCACAACAACCCTGTGAGTTCTGGTAAACTGAGGCCCAGAAAAAAATAAGTAATCTCTCAAGACCATCCTTAGGCAAGGGAAGGATTAGAACTCTGGACTGATTTAGTAGGAATCCGTCACTCTTGCTATTGCATTGCATTTTTCTGCTATAGTAGCAATGCCTCTCGTGGACAGGGTTCTAGCAAGGACAAGAGGTTCTAGAAAGACACAGAGTCTAGATGCCAAGAGTAGGAGGCTGCTGGCAGGGCAAGTAAAGCTCCTAGAGGACTAATATGTACTGATCTTGAAAGAAGGGGAGAACCATGATCTCCACTTAACAGATGAGGAGACTAAAATTCCGAGAGAACAGGTCACCTTTCCCAGGTTGCTCCATTCATAAGAAGCTGAGTGAAGGTGTGAACCCCTCACAAGACCCCAAGCCCAGGGCACTTCTGAGGCTCCCTTGGGTTCCAGGCAGATGGCCAGCAAGTCTCGTTTGTTCCACTTCTTAGTTCTCTACTGCGGTTCCAGCTGCCACTATTTCCCCCTTTTCCTGAATCTATTAGGCTTTGTGATTTCTCTCTTCCTGCTTTTGTCTTTGACATAATGATCAGGCAACATTTAATTTGGTCTCTGGTTCTCATTTACTTTTCTGGCCCTAATCCCAGAGATCAACTCAAAGGAACAGCACACGGCCATAAAATACCAATGGGCCTGATTCCCCTCAGGGCTGTCTGACGCCTGGCTCATCCTTCCTTCCCTAGCCACACCCACCTGCCCCCACGGCACAACGAATGGACACAGCTTTTGCAGATCCCCTACCCACCGGCCTGCAGTAGCAGTTTTACACCATAGAATTAGGCATAGTTAATGGTACAGATTAAACAGATGGGCTGCTCAAAACAGTGAACATACAGCAAGAATCCTATCTGACATTAGTGCTTGCCTGAACTTTTTTACACAGGGTGACATAGTTTTTAGAAATAAGGGAACGGATAGACTTGCTCCCAACATCTGCATCTTTGTTTGCCAGTTTCAGCTCCATAAGTACTCTCACGCAGGATGCACTGTAAGACTGTATTTAAGAATACGCACTGGCAGCAGATAATCTGAGCACCAACAAACCTCTAAATTCAGTTACCCTGAGCCATGTAGGTATGTCCTTTCCGAAAGCCCCTTGCCGGTTATCTCCAGGACCCGGGCCAAGTCACGTTCCCTCTCTGGACATCAACACCTTCACCTGAGTGAGGATTTTCAGCTCACAGGGCTCCTCTCACCCGGATTCCTTGTGATTCTGTGTTACTTCTGTGTTCACCTACCTCCCCGCCTATGGCCTAGGGAGGGCAACTCTGTCTGCTGTGTCACCTCATGCTGTAGATAGTAATGACAAGCACTCAGGATTCTCCTTAGGGGGAAATACAACTGAAATAAAGCAAAAGAGAGGGGAGTGGAGCGGTAACAGGAGGAAGAGAGAAACTAACATTTATGGAGCATCTACTTTATTTCAAGCAGTGTGCTAGAGACTTTTAGGTAGGTATCCTCATTTAATTGTCCTAATAACTCTAAGAAGCTGTTACTGTCTCAATGGAAAAAAAACTGAGGCTCAGTGAAAGCAAATAACTTACTCCACGTCACTCAGTTAATAAGTGGTGGCACCGAAATCGAGACCCAAATCTGTCTTGATGTAAAAGCTCATGTGCTTTTCCTCATGCCTTTCAGTGTTTTCACAATTTTTAGCTGCTTTAAAATAAATGCTGAGAAATATTTCTTCGATTGTTAATTGGCTTGACAAATCTAAAGGATCTTTAAATCAGCATGATGGATTTTCATTGAGTACACACTATGAGCTCTTCTAGGCACTGAATATATGTTATTATTAAAACAAGAGTCAATGTCCCTCCCCTCATTAGAGTTCATGGTCTGGTAGGAAAGACAAACTTTGGGTAAGAAATAGGTTCTTTACGAAAGTTGCTCCCAGAGTACAAAGTAAGGGAATCAAAACTAACTCTGGGGGCAAAAAAACGTGTTTATTGAGAAAGAGATATTTGAATTAACATCTAAAGAAAGAAAAGTTAACTAAACAAATATGTGAGATGTCATTTCAGGCCTGAAGAACAGCATGTGTAAAAGCTTGAAGGTAAGAAAGTGGTAGGTTTAAGCAACTTCCATATCAGATTACTATGAAGACTAGCTCTTGAGTCCATCCAGGGATGCAGTTACTGAAGGTCTTGAATTCATATGTGTAGGTGTGTATCTGTCCACCCACACAAGCACATAGGAAAATTTAAAAACTGACCATGGACTATAAATAATTCTTCTTCAAAGTACATGAATTTCGGTTGTTTTCCAAGAAGTAATCTATCATTTAAGCCAACCAATAAAATCCACAGGTGCCCTGTGAATACTTATCATCATCTTCATGACCAACTGCATTACTGATGGGTTAAGTATATAATTCTCTGAAATAAATAGACACATTTCCTAACTCTAGAAATGCAAAACCAATAGTTACTTGTTAGGAGTTATGTGGGAAACACCACTATGAGATGAATTATAAGGAACTTTCCAGAGCAGAGTCCATGGTTCTGTAAAGAAACACAGTGGTCTAAGAAGGATCTAGTAAACATTCCATATTGAATGAATTTAAAAATCAGGTTAGTATATATAAATACTATTTTCTTAAAAGGGGTAAATTCTCTGAGAGTGATCACCCACTGAAAAGGTATAAGAAAACCTAAAATGTAGAAAGCTTAGATAAAATGGATGGGAATGGGGGCATTAAAAGTCTCAGAAATTTAAGAAAAGTTTTATATTAAGATTAAAGGAAATTTTCTATTTCCAGCCAGCATGGAGTAACAGAGACAAGTTTTACCCTCCCACCTGAAACAACTAAAAATCTTGACAAAATATAAATGTATATATATTTTTAAGAAGGCCACAAGCATTTGCTAGGCAACAAAGGTCTGTGATTCCTAAGACACAGTAAACAAATTAAGAAAGACCTACCCTTGCCTGAGCTTACGTCACAGAGAACATGGCCAGGCTGGGGAGCAGAGGGGGATCTAGGCAGAGCCCTGTGGTCTCCCTGAGTTAAAGATCAAGCTGAGAGTCTGAGGAAGACAAGGCAGGTGCAGTTCTCAGAGCAAAGCAAAGCGGAGGAGAGAACTGCACAGAAAGGGACTCCAGATCTGCAGAATCCCCACTTCGTCACCCCCCACCCAGTATTCAGCAGAGTATGCATGTGAGGAATCTAAGGCTGAGGAAAGAACCATTAAAAGGGATTAGAGGAAACTGCCTGGGAACTGCGCCTATTTTCACCAGTAAGGCAGGAAAAACGTAATTCATGGGGGCATTGGACAAAGTACTCAGCAAAGTCTTTCTAGCTTTAGACTGATCCCTGCTCCTGACCCATCTAACAAATCATAACACATGATCCAAGAAAAAGCAAATTCTTTGCAAGTAATTCCACCACCCTTGGTGTTACTAATGTTCCACATACTGGCCATTCTAATAGGTGCACAGTGGTGTCTCGTTGTTTCAATTTGCATCACCCTGATGACACATGATGTGGAACATCTTTTCATATGCTCATTTGCCATCTGTCTATCTTCTCTGGGGAGGTGACTTTGGCCCCTTTTTTCAATCAGGTTGTTTGCTTTCTTATTGTTGAGTTTTAAGAGTTCTTTGCATATTTTGGAGAACAGTCCTCTATCAGATGTTTTTTGCAATTAAAAATTGCAATTGAAAAAACATTTTTATTTTCTACCAGTTTGTGGTTTCTCTTATTCTCTTGACATTGTCTTTTTCAGAGCAGAAGTTTTAAATTTTAATGAAGTTCAGTTTATCAGTCATTTTGTTCATGGATTATGCCTCCAGTGTTGCATTTGAAAAGTCGTCACCATACCAAGGCTATCGAGGTTTTCTTCTGTTATCTTCAAGGAGTTTTATAGTTTTGCATTTTATATTTAGGTCTGTGATCCATCCTGACTTAATTTCTGTGACTGGTATAAGATCTATGTATAGATTCATGGGTTGCACATAGATGTCCAGTCATTCCGAGACCATTTGTTGAAAAGATTGTCTTTGCTCCTTTGTCAAAGACAAGCCGACTATATTTTGTGGGTCTAGGTTCGAATTCTCTATTCTTTTCCATTGATCTAGTTATCTCTTTTTCACCAATACCACAATGTCTTGATTACCCAAATCAAACTTTTAGAGAAGAAAATTACAAAGTCTGAGATGAAAAATACAATGGAATAGATTAACAGCCCAATTAGACATTTCAGAAGGAAAGATTAGTGAACTTGACTACATAGCAATAGAAGCCATATGAATTGCAACACAGAGAGAAAAAAGAATCCATAAGAATTAAAGGGAGCACCAATGAGCCTCAAGTGGCCTAATACATAGTTAATTAGAGTTCCTGAATAAGAAAGGGAATAGGGACAGAAAAATATTTCAGGAAGTAAAGACCAGCAAATTTCCAAACTTGATGAAAACCATAAGCCCAAGAAGTTTAAGAACCCCCTAGTAGGAAGAAAAATACATCCAGACACATCACAATTAAATTGCTCAAAATCTGTAATAAAGAGAAAATCGAAAAATGATAATGCTAAGTGAATGAAGCCACGCAGAAAGAACACATACTGCATGATTCTATGAACAGAAAATTCTAGAAAATGTAAACTAACATACAGCAACAGAAAGCAGATCAGTGGCTGTCTGGTAATAGGAGGTAGAAGTGGGAAGAGGAGGGTTGACAAAGGGGCACAAGAAAAGTTTCAGGAGTGACAGACATGTTCTTGAACTTGATCACGATGATGTTTTCATGGGTTTAATGTGTCAAAACGTATCAAAGCATATCAAATGATAAACTGCTCAAACATGAGCAGTTTATGCTAATTATGTCTCAGTGAAGCTGTTTAAAAGGAAGATTAAAAGAAGACACTATGAAGAATAGTTTAGAGGAATAAACTAGTGGTAGGTTCCAAACCAAGGCATCTAGTCAGAATGTTATCTCCTGGGCAACTTTAACATTTTTGCTTTACTGAAACATAGTATTTTTAATTTGATTGGATTAATTAGTAACTGTGCTTAAAATGGGGAATAACTCTAACTGGGTTAAGCGTATTACTCATTCTCATGTAAGGAAGAATGAACCACTTCAGTATGACCATATTTCCTGAATATTGGGAAATATTAAGTGCACACAGGAAAATGCTACTATTCTTGAGCTCTTAATATCACAACAGCATTAATAATAGATACTATTTAGTGAGCATTTTGCATAGGCCAGGCTCTGTGCTAAACACTTCATGCAGAGTATGGTATTTGATTCCCTCAAGCCTCTGTTAGGCACAACTATGAAGCCCACCTGAAAGGGGAAAGAAAACAAATCTTAGAAGAAACATTCACATATTCAGAATCAAATGACTGGTCAGTTATGAGCCAGCACTTCAGCCCATATCTTTATTCATTTCTTTCCTCGCTCTGTGCCAAACCCTGCAATGGTTCCAATATCACTCAAAGTAAAAGCACAGATCTTACAAGCATGTCAAGGGCTGGCAGGATATACATGCCCCCCATCACCTCACCTCCCTTTCCTTGGACCGCACTCCCTCCAGTTCACTCTGCTCCAACTCACAGATCTCCGTGCTGTGCTTCTGACATGCCATCCAACCTCCTCAGGGCCTCTACAGTGGCTATTCCCTCTGGGGCTACTGCGCAGTTTGTGCTCTGCAGGGCTCCACGGGCTGCCACGCTGAGCCCTGATTCCTTCGTCCTGTGAGGCTGTCCTCTCAGGTACGCACGACTGGCTCCTTCACATCCTGCAGGTCTCGGGTCAACGTTTAGTCTCAGGGAAGCTCACATCCTCATCTCACTCCCTCAGTTTTACTTAACTTTTCTCCAGAGTAATTAATGGTTGAAATTTTAAATTATTAACCTATTTATTGTTCATATATATATATATTGTGCAAAACTAGTTCTAAATACAAAAGAAGAGCGCTTAACCTGTATGCAAAAAGTACCAAAATTAAACAATACACATGTATTTCCTTCTTAGAATAGTGGAAACACAGCACAAAACCAACTCGACTGTTTCTGATTTCACTTCTTGATGCATGCACATTCTACCAATCCTCTCTACCTTTAGTTTACTGACAAGTAAGGAGGAACAGAAAAGAAAAGGAACCATGGGCTGCCTTATCTTTCTTAGTTCTTCTATGTCATCATTTCCAGTGTAAGAGGTTGGCTAATACCAGGAACTAACACAATTAAGAGAGGATATGATAAAGTTCCTTGGTAGTTCATGCTTCTTAGAACACCATTGCTGTTTTTACTGCTTTTGAAGCAAGCTCTGGTTCAGACAGAAAGCCTTCTTGTCAGTGCCCCTGCTTACTCAGTCTTAGATATAACATAGTTACCCTGTACTTAGCTCTGAGTCTTGCTGAACTCCATGCATGGGGTGTCCACCAGGATTTTGTGTCCATGTGGCATGGCAAATTCTGTATGCAAAGGGGACAGCAAGAAAGGATGGCCATACATGTGGCATGTATCTCCTCTGCTCATGTACATGGTCCTTTGTTCCATCTAACTTCCACTTACAAAACTCGTTCAAAGGCAAATTATCAAGAATTTCAAGATGGTAACAGCAGAACTTCTACCCTGGCACAAGTTACCACCATTCTCTTCCCAGAAAAATGCAAGAGTCTCCTAGCTAACCTCTCTGCTTCTACTCTTCCTAGCCCACAACCTTCATTCTAGTCTTCACACACCTACTGGGTGGGTTGAAAGTAATAATAATAAACAGATCACATCATTCATTGGAACACAGTCCTCTGATATCTTCTCCTTACCCATCATCCTGGCACTCTTCCAGTCCCTCGAAAATATCCATTATCATATCAGAGCCTTGGAAATTGCTGTTCTCTCTGTTCTTAGTTTCATGTGGCTGCCTCTTTCCCACCATTTAGGAATCAGCTCAAAACTGTACTTTCGGTATTAAATAAATTAGGGAAATATCCTTAGAAGGGAATTCTATGTGGAAATTTCATGTGGAAATATAATACAGATGTTGATATCGGAGAGAGAGGATTAAATATGGCAGCATGAGAAGTGAGACAGAGGCTTCCTTCTAAAACCACATATAATATGAAAATAAAGCTACTACAACTACTCTTGAAAGAGCAACAGGAAAGAGTAGGGCAACAAACTGCATACACCTGGAGACAAGAGCAGCCCTCACAGAAAAGGGTAACGTACTAAAACTATGGTTCTGTGGGATTCAAGCCCTTCCCCCACCCCAGCTCACTGACAGGAGGAACAGGAATGGAGCAGGGAGGGAGTGGAGACCTGGGACTGCTGAATACCTAGCTCTGGAGATCTGCTCTGGGAGCAGAAACCTACATTTCATGGTGCTTGCATGATACTCTCGTAATTAGGGGGTTGGGAAGCTAAGACAGGCAGAATTCCTGGAGACACTAAGATTCCAGCTGCTTCTGAAAGCAGGGATCCATACCCAGCTGCTTGGGGAACAAAAGAAAGGTGGGCAGTCTGAAAGACTTCCTAACAAAGAAGCCCTTAGCAAGAGTGCTGCTAAAGGGGCAAGGATTGCACAGAGCTTACTACTCAGGAGAAAGGACAGGCAGACAAAATTGTCCAGGTGCACTCTGCCCAGCAGGTTGGGAGCTTTCATGATCTTCAGGTGCTCCAGCTCCCTGGCTGCCTACACAGCTCCAAGAACTCCTTCTGTGACAGGCAGACTAGTGCGCCTTTCTTCTGGCCAGCCCCACCGGGCTTGCAAACTGGGAAATCCTTCCCTGGTGTTAGGCCAGCCAGAGGGAAGATCTGTCTACAGCAACTAAAAACGCAAAGCACAGAGGCTTATACCTGTGTACTCAGCCCACTGGTTCAGGGAGTGGAGACAGGCATAGCAGCCAGGAACCAGGAAACAGCCCTTTCCTCCCCGGAGGCACCAATACCACTCCCCTACAATCCCCACATTGCTTCAGGGGCTGAGCAGCTCCAGAGAGTAGAGCTTTTGGGCACTAGAGGGAGCCATACACAAATATGAAATGCCAAAGGAACCTGGTCCAGAGTAAAATTATGAATACAACTCCTGAGAAAGATTTAAATGATATTGACCTCATGAATCTCCCTGAAAGGGAGTTCAAAATAAAAATCATTAAATGCTCATGGAAGTATGGAAAGATATTCAAGAACTCAAATGAATTAAGGTCGGAGGTCCAATCACTGAAGAGCACAATGGACGGTATTAAAAGCAGATTGGATACGGTGGAGGAGACAATAAATGAAATAGAAACTAGAGAAGAGGAATAAAAAGAAGCTGAGACAAAGAGAGAAAAAAGGATCTCTAAGAAAGAAGGATTATTGAGAGAACTGTGTGACCAATCCAAACGGAACAATATTCACATTACAGGGGTACCAGAAGAAGAAGAGAGAGAAAAAGGGATAGAAAGTGTCTATGAGGAGGTGATTGCTGAAAACTACCCCAATGTGGGGAAGGAGATAGTCTCTCAGGCCATGGAGGTGCACAGATCTCCCAACACAAGGGACCCAAGGAAGACAACACCAAGACATAGTAATTAAAATGGCAAAGATCAAGGATAAGGACAGACTATAAAAAGCAGCCAGAGAGAGAAATAAGATTACATACAAAGGAAAGCCCATCAGGCTATTGTCAGACTTCTCAGCAGAAACCTTACAGGCCAGAAAGGAATGGCATGATGAGAATTTACCTCCCACAAACTATCTCTACAGTGTATTTTGGAGGGACTGCTATAGATGGAAGTGTTCCTATGGTTTAATAGCTGTCACCAGAGGTAATAAAACCACAGTAAAGAAAAGAAAGTAGAACAGCTAATTACTAAGAAAATGCAAAATTAACTATCCCCAAAGTCAATCAAGGGATAGACAAACAGTACAGAATATGATACCTAATATATGAAGAATGGAGGAGGAAGAAAAAGGAGGAGGAAAATAGCAAAAAACAAAAAAAAGATGTTGATATAGAAGAATATTCATAACATACTAAGTTCAGTAGACAGTTTGCAAAATATTATGTAAAATTGTATCACATTTTTATTTTAATACAAATATCAGTCAGAAAGTAAACACCTACACACAAAATCTAAAAGAAGATACAACAAAGCTTTAATAGTAATTATTATTTTTTAAAGATGATGTTTCAGATGAGTTTTTCCTTCTTTCTGTTTTCTTTATATTTTTTGAGTTCTCCCCAGTGAATATTCATATTTCATCTAATTTTTGAAAGCATAAATTAGTGAAAGTTTAATCTGATGAGACATAACCCCATGAAGAGCCTTTCTTGAGCCACTTTACTAATTAATCCCCTTCCCTTCACTCCTCTTTCCAAAGGGATTAATCATATATGGATTGTAATAGTAACAATAGCTGTTAACATGAATGAGCATTTACTTGGTGTCAGGCATCTTGTTAGGTACTTAAAGCTCATTATTTAATCCTCACAACTAATCCGTGGGTCAGCTACTATTGACATCATCATCATCATCATTATGATCATTATTTTCTTTTTGCAGAATAAAAAAATGAGATATTCAAAATAATCAAGGCTTAGATTATGTAGACAATTGGTCCAAAGTTGCACAAGCTATAAATTGGAGAACTGAAATAAAATCTCTGTCTCAAAAATGTATACTACATCATTCCTCCCAATTCCACGAGAGTGTTCTTGATTTTGGTTCTTATGTATTTTCCCAATAAACTGACACCAAGTGGAGCAGTTATGAAATCCTAATCCAGGAAGTTTAGTTTCCAAATTTTGTTGTATTAAAAGAATATAGACAAGCAAGAAAAGTAAATTTCAAAATTAAGACCTTTATTAGAATTTCTTGAGTACCACAAATAAGACTTATAGTCTGAAGCTATATACTTCTTTAATATTTTTTGCTCCTTGCATCCACTATTCTCTTCCCTCTAGGCACACACTTTCCTCCTCCAAGGCCAAGTGCCTTTATTTCTTCCCTTCTCCCCTTGACTTCCTTTGAAATAGCCCAGAAGAGCTCACCTGGCACCTTAGAGGGTCGGAGAGAGGAAGTGGCCAACAAGGGTCACAGTCCCTACGAGCAGAGGAAGGTCAGAAGACTGGGAATGCTCACTCACTCCATCCACACTAGGTTACATGTAGGTACAATTTTTTTCATCCACATTAAGTTACAATCACTCTTGTGTGACAGTTTATGCCTTCTTACATTACCAAAAGGCATCATTTTACTCAGAAATGCTGGGCACCATGGAATACCCTCGGCACTGTGTTGGGTCTATAAAGCCAGAAGTAGAACTGAGGCCACAGAGGAAGGGTATAATTAGAACTCAATCTTGGCAGTTAAGTGGCATTTAGGATGAACAGAGTAAAATGCAGAATTCTGGAAGAAGAGCAAAAGTACCAATATGGGAATGAGTAGATTTAAGAGATGGTCATGAACAGAGGCTCCATCACCTGCCTTGTAGAGTTTCTACACAAAGAAAAGACAGGAGACAGGAGTCATTCTTTTCTCTGGCTGAGAAGCCTTCTGATCATTATCTTGGCAAAAGAATGAACATGCCTTTCATATTTAGGTTTCTTTTAAATTTGTTCTCATTTTAGAAAACTAAAACTGGCCCCAAGCCCAGTGATTTTTCACCTAGAAAATAATAATTGGATATTTACCCAGACTTCTAGTCATACATGAAAAACCAATGGATGGTGGATAGAGAAAATAGTCAAAATATAGCCCAAAAAGCTACCTAGGGGACTAATGAGCTTCCCTAAAATGAGTGAGCAGTCCATGGAGCCTTATTTCAGTAATTTTTTCACATAGTGATTTCCCCTTTCTTCCTTTTTACACAGTAATTCCCTAGTTGACACTAACACAGTGAATAAACCCTCTTTGGGGCTGTTGAACTCTCTGCCTGACACCTGCTTTTGAATAGGCCTCTTTCAAGACATTTTTTAGTCTTACTGCTCACAGGTCATCTCTAAATATATAAAATCTTCCCTGGCTGATATACCCATAATTCCTTTTCCAACTAATCTGAACCTGTTTTCACCAACTATAACCCTATTTGTTCTAAGGACAATGGCCTTCATGTCATTACTATCCTTCTTTTTCTTTCACTCTCCGTGTCCTTAGCCAGTAATTCTCCCAAACCATTTCATACTTGAGGATTCAGTATTTTTGTTATTTCTTAGAGTCTTTGTCTTTTTTATTTTTAGGACTCTATTACCTTTCTTGGTTGATATAGCTTATTTAATTATTTTCCCATAATTTTCTTCATTCCCTTATGCAGAAAACTTATACCCAATTTTCATCTTTGCCATTAGTAGGTGGTTTCATCTCCTTGTACGTGTAAAAGCAGAAGGCCTCTGCTTTTACTTATAGGCCAGAAATTAGGCCTTCCAGAAGTAGTAAAGGAGGATCATCTTAGAGTTTTGGAGAAGATGGTAGCAGTGACTCTCAGCCACCAAGGAGGCAGAGGAAAGACTCATGAATCTAGTCTTCCCAGGGTAAGCTGACACCCACACCATGCGCAGCGCTTACCAAACCTTACCGGAGGCCTGATTCCAGATTTACAGGACTACCTTAATCCAGAAGGAGATAACTTTATGAAAGTAGACAGTAGTTGACCCAAGATTCAGCAGAATGTAGTAAGTTACATAGGACTGAATAAAATCTATGAGGAAAAGTTTGTGTGGTTATTTGTTTTAAAATATAGCTGGTAATGTTTTTAATGTTCTGGTTTGTGATGAACATATAAGATTTCCCTTTCTTTTTTCTCTTTTCTATTTCTAGTGCTCGATTTAACAGGCTCTACTTGTGCAAACTGAAAAAAAACACTCTTTGAATGTTTTTATTCCCACTAACCAACTATAAAATTAAATAAAAATATCCTCTGGGAAATCTTAATATAGATTGTAAACTAATGGATCATGGAGGGGTCCTAAGGACGATGATGAGTCTGGTTACTGGAATCCAAAAAAATGTTTTTATGTTTGGTTAATCTTAGAAAAATCACAGCTGACCTTTGACAAAAAGAGATAAGATCCTACTAAACTCAGATTTACAATTTCTAATTATAATTCAGATATCAATAAGCAAACTACACTTACAGATGTTATCTCTGGCATAATCTATGCTGGTTCTGTAGAAAATATGTAAGATATTGATTGCCTTTTTCACAAAACACCTAGCACTTTTTTACAAAACACCTAGAACAGCTATTAATACAACTAATCACTCCTTATGCCCAAATATAACTGGACAGGTCTATTGTGTGGGCAAAACCATGCTGGCAATGTTATGTTGGAGAATAAACGGCCCACCATTAAAGAGCATGAGTTGTACTTAATATGTGGAATCAATATCTACAAAGCTCTCTCAGGAGGTCTATGCCCTGCAGCTGGTTGTAAAGAAGATCACTTCCTGGCAGGCCAGGAATCTCATTGACTTGGGGAACCCTGCAGAAGGAGGAATTCATTTGAGATTATACGTGCTGCAGGCAAAACCTGGTGGAGATTAATTTCTTAGTTTCAGTTTCTTAGCCTCAGAATAGATAGGCTAATAGTAGTAGGAAAAGAAATTCTGGAATGATAAAGGCTATTGACAATGCAGCCCTAGATTCTTTGCATAACCTCCGGACAGAAATTAATTACGTGAGCTTCTCTCTAGTTTTGCTGACAGTACAACAAAAAGGCTTATGATACAACACTTCTTGGTGCACTTGTATAAATGAATCAGGCCAAAATAAAACAGAATATACACAATATAAAGACACAGTTTCTGAGACTACGTGTAATAGCTACTACTGAATTGGTACTATGATGCAAATTATTGTACCATTAGTGTATGAGTCATGGTTCCATATGTATGTTATATATTAAGCCTATGTCTAATTTCGATTACCTCTGAAAACTATAGAAGGCAGTTAAAAACACAAGTTCGGTTAATTACCTTGGCATGAAAACATGAGATCAGCTTTTATGTGTGTGAGGGCATGTGCATGCATGCATTACCCAGAATAATATTCGGTTTATTTGTGATGGCAGAGGCATTGTTCAGGAAAGTGTATCCAGAACTAGAAAATAAGGCAAAGAGATGATTGTAGGATCTTTTCATGTCACGCTAGGGCCCATCTGAGACTCGTGTGAGTCTCTAAAGAAATGTAACTTCGACTAACAGTAGATTAGGGTCCAGATGTTTTTTATCTAATTTAGTAATCTTATTTCACCATTCTTCTGTCCACCCTCTTTGAACTAGCTTTGTCATTCTTTTAGTCCCTCCATTAATCACTTAAACAAAACTTTGACACGTGCCAAACATCTTTTTTTTTTGTATTGTGGTGAGAGCACTCAATATGAAATCTATCCTCTTAGAAATGTTAAATGTACAGTACAGCGTTGTTAACTATAGACCCAGAGCTCTGGAACTTATTCACCTGGAATAACTGGACCATGCCAGTTGAATAGCCACTCCACATTTTCCCTTCCCTCCAGTCATTAGCGACCACCAGTCGACTTTCTGCTGCCATGAACTGGACTGTTTTAGGCACCTCTTGTAAGTGGGCTCATGAAGTACTTGTATTTCCATGACGGGCTTATTTCACCTAGCACAACTTTCTCTAGATTCATCTATGCTGTCACATATGGCGGGATTTCCTTCTTTTTTGAAGCTGAACAATATTCCGTTGTATGTATAAACCATATTTCATTATCCATTCATCCATTGATGGGCATTAGGTTGCTTCCATATACTGGCTATTGTGAATAATGATTCAATAAATAAGGAAGTGCAAATATCTCTTCAAGATCCTGATTTCAGTCCTTTTGGATAAATACCAAGGATTGGAATTGCTGGATCATATAGTAGTTTTATTTTTATTTCTTTATGAACCTCCATACTGTTTTCCATAGCAGCTACACCTTTTTATATTACCAATAACAGTATACCAGGGTTCCAATTTCTCCACATCCTTGCCAATCCCTGTTCTTGTGTAGGAGTTGTACATTTTCAGATCTTACATTTAGGTCTTTAATCCATTTTGAGTTCATTTTAATGTGTAAGATGAGGGTCCAATTTCATCCTTTTGCTACAGATTGGATATACAGTTTTCCCAACACCATTTGTTGAAAAGACTATCTTTTCTCTACTGTGTATTCTTAAATTCTTGTTGGAGATCAGTTATCAGTTATATAGGCATGGGTTTATTTCTGGGCTCTCTGTTCTGTTCCATTGGTCTGTATGTCTATCTTTATGTCAGAACCATATTGTTTTAATTGTTGTTGCTATGTAATATATTTAAAATACATTAAATCAAGAAGTGTGATGCCTCTAGCTTTCTTAAGATTGTCTTGGATATTCAGAGTCCTTTATGGTTCCATATGAATTTTAGGATTGTTTTTCCTATTTCTGTAAAATGTGCCATTGGGATTTGGATGGGGATTGGATTGCTTTGAGTGATTTGGACAGTTCAACATTGGTCTTAGACCTTAAACACAGAATATCTTTCCATCTATTTGTGTATTCTTTCATTTCACTCATTGGTGTCTTAGAGTTTTTGTATATTTTTTATGCTATTGTAAATGGGATTTTTTAAATTTCCTTTTCATATAGTTTGTTGTTGATGTGTAGGAAAAAACTTGATTTTTGTATGTTTATTTTGTATCCTACAACTTTACTGAATTCGCTTATTAGTTCTAACATGATTTTTGTGCAGTCATTAATGTTTTCAGAATAGAAGATCATATCATCTGCAAACGGAGATAATTTTATTTCTTTCTTCCTGACTTGGATGCTTTTTTCTTTTTTTTCCTTGCCTGGTTGATCTGGTGAGGGCTTCCATACTATGTTGGATAGCAGGGGGCATCCTTGCCTTCTCCCTGATCCTAGAGGAAACACTCTTAATTTTTTACCATTGACTAAGATGGTAGCTGTGGACAGCTCAAATATGGCCTTTATTATATGGATGTAATTCTCTTCTATTCCTAATTTTTACAACTTTTTGTCTTGAAAATGTGCTGAACTTTGTCAAATGCATCTATTGACATGACCATGTGATTTTTATCCTTCATTCTGTTATGTGGTGCAGCACATTAATTGATTTTTATATGTCCAATCATCCTTTAATTCCAGGGACAAAATCTTCTTAGTCATGTTGTATGATCCTTTCAATGTGCTGTTGAATTCAGTTCACTGGTGGTTTTTTTTTTACATCTATATTCATCAGTATTGGCCTCCCTTCAGTTCTTTTAATGTTTGCCTTATATATTTAGGTGATCTGACATTGTGTTCATATATATTTATTATTGTTATGTCTTCCTAGTGAATTGACCATGTTATCATTATATAATTCTTGTTTGCATCTTGTGATAGCTTTTGCCTTAAAGTCTATTTTGTCTGATATATGTATAGCCATCCTTCCTCTCTTGGTTACCATTTCAATGGAATATCTTTTTCCAATGTTTTACTTATATTCTGAATATGATATTTAAATCTAAAGTGGCCTCTTATAGACAGTATATACTTGGATCATGGAATTTTCTTTTTTAATGCATTCAGCCACTCCATGCCATTTGATGGGGAATTTAATCTATTTACATTTAAAGTAATTATTGATAGGAAATGACTTACTATTACTTTTCTGTTAACTTTTACTTCTCGTCTTGTAATTTTCTTCCTCTTTTTTTTCTCTTTCTGTCTTCCTTTGTATTTTTTTTGTACTGATATACTTTGATTACTTTCTTTTTCTTTTCTGTAGTTTCTAAATTGGGAGAGATGTTTTTTTTCTAAAGTGCAGATACCAACACAAAAAGTTAAGAAAAAGTAAGAAATAGGGGAACATACCTCAAACAGAGGAACAAAATAAAACTCCAGAAACTGACCTTAATGACAGAGATATATGAGTTAGTTAACACGGAATTAAAAATAACCACCATAAAAATGCTCTATGAACTCAGGAGAAAAAGAATGAACAAAGTGAGAGTTTCAACAAAGATAGAAAAAAAAAACCAGAAATCTTGGACCTGCAGAATATAACAAGTGAACTGAAAAATTCAATAGATGGGTTCAACAGCACACTAGATCAAGCAGAAAGTCAGTGAAGTTGAAGACAAGTAACTTGAAATTATCCAGTCAGAGGAATGGAAAGGAAAAGAGAACAAAATAGAGTGAAGAAGGCTTAAAGGACAAATGAGACATCATTAGCTAGACCAATACATATGCATTATCTAGAAGGAGAAGAGAAAGAGAATAGGCCAGAAAGCTCATTCAAAGACATAATGGCCAAAAACTTCTCAAATCTGGGGAAGAAAATGGATAACCAGACAAAGGAAGCTGATTCCAAATAAGATGAACTCAAAGAATCCACACTGAGACACATTATAATCAAACTGTCAAAAGTCAAAGACAAAGAAATTTTGAAAGCAGCAAGAAAAAATGGTTTGTAGTGTAAAGGGACACCCTCATAAGCCTACTGCAGATTTCTCAAAAGAAACCTTGCAGGCCTGAAGGGAGTGGTATAATATATTCAAAGTGTTGAAAGAAAAAAAAATACCGCAAAATATACTATACCCAGCAAGACTCTCTTTCAGAAATGAAGGAGAGAGACTTTCCCAGATGAACAGAATCTGAGTGAGTTCACCACTACACCTGTCTTATAATAAATGCTAAAGGGAGTTCTTCAAGTTGAAAAAAAAGGGTACTAAACAGAAATATGAAGCATATGAAAATATAAAATTTACCTCACTGGTAAAAGTAAATATATATACAAATACTGTATATATTTGTAAATATTGTAGTACTGTAATGGTGGTATACAAATCACTTTCAATTCTAGCATAAAAGTTAAAAGACAAAATCATTTAAAATAACTATAAGTATAAAAATATGTTACTGGATACACAATATGAAAAGATGTTAAATGTAACATTAACAACATAAAGGCAGTGGAGTATAAAATTGTAGAGCTGTTGTACAATTGAAGTTAAGTTTTTATCAGCTTAAAACAGACTGTTATGTTTCATGTAAGCCCCATGGTAACTGCAAAGAAAACATCTCTTTCTCAGAGAGGTTCATATTTAGTAATTTGAAAATTATGGTTTGCCACATTTGAATTCATATACTAGTTACTGTCTGTACTTACAACTTGGCATTTAGAACAGAGCCTATTTTGTTATTATTTATTTGTTGCTGGGAGCCCATCTGCTCATTTATACTCTATGCTGCTTAAGAGAAGGATCATGTCTTATATGTCTCTGTACACCTCAGTTCATCTGATCTGCCTTCAATCATACAGCCATTTGTTTTTTTAGACCCTATAGGTCAAGAGGAACAAAGTTTTTGCAAAACTTTGCAAAGTTATAGCTTAGTAAAAGGAAATTAATTATAGAAATACATGTGTCTTGGTGCTGGAAAACCACTGATGTCTCACTACCAAGACTTCTCCCATGTTTTTTCAATGGTTTGAAACACTCTTTCATCATCTCTTTTCTTACCAGAGTCACTCCTCCTTGTCCATTAGGCCAAAACTAATCAAAATTAAAATTGCCAAGTTTCTCTGGGAAGTGTTTCCTAAACTGCCCAGACCAACAGCACTCCCATAATGCCCCATATATTCTTTATCAGAGTACATACAGCATCTTTTAAAAATAATAGTCTGTTTAGTAATTGGCTCCATGAATTCAGAACTGTATCTGTCTTGTTATTAGATCCCCAGTGCTCACAATAGATATCCAGCTGACACTCACTGAATAAGTGGTATTTGTTGTGTTTCTATTGCCTTCTGCAACACACACCATTTTCTTTTTGCTACCAACTGACTTAAACTTTTCATCCTTTCTCTCTAGTTTTTACTGAGTATCTGCTGCTTTAAACACTTACTTTGCCAGTATTCTGATCCTTCCATGGCTATTCTCTAAAAACACTCTTTTTGGAACCTAATTCAAATAAACTTCCAGGGAAAATTCCGGAGAGAACTTAGTTTGTCCATCTCCTCTTCTCACTACCAGACCAGACCGTGGATTTTTCGCATGCCCACCTCTAGGCTGTGGAGGGGGACAGGGTTACCTAGCATTAGATGAAGCTGTTCAAATCCCTTCTTTAGCAGGAGGCATATTTTCTCAAAAAGCACTGCGGGTATGGCAGCCATCATGGTTGAAATACGTTGTACAATTGGTTATGGAAGGTAACTAGGTTATATGTTCCTAGTTTGTTTCCAAGAAGGCACAGTCTGAGATATACAGCTGTCAGATATTTCATCCTGACCCTGCGCCCTCGGATGGTGGTGAGACGCATACTGTCCGCCTTGCAGCGCTGGTGGAAAGCTTCGCGGAGGATCTGACAGGCTGGCTGGAGGCCGTGCAGTCACGCTCACCGGGGCCGGGGTTCCAACCCTGGGGTCCCTCTAGCCCGGCCTCTTCCACGTTCTTGGTGAAGTTCCACTTCTCTTCTCAGTACTCAGAATCCCTATTCAGGTAAGTCTCAGAAGAGTTCATTACCATGCCTTTTATGGAGAGGATAAGAGAGGAATCGGAAGAATGGAGGCGACGGAATGAGACTCTTAAAAGTCTGGCTTGAAATCTGTGTGGTCAGCCTCAAGTAATACAGTTCAGTTCTTCCCACTCCCTCCTCTCTCAGTGATAAATAACCAAAGCCATTAAGATAGAATAGAAGCCTCTTTGCAATTATTTTTCCTTTGACCAAGAAAAGTCTCACTGGGGTGTTGCCATGGAGATGGTGTTGTCGTGAGCGGCACACAGTGCGCTGCGCTCAAGCCCCAGAGACTCAGGGATAGGGTTTGATGGACGCATTTTCTGGGCAAGTTTATTGCATTTAACAAGCAAATGGAAACTTGACTTGAGAAAGGCAACATTGTACGCTGCTGGCGGCCAGTGGCGGTCACGGAAAACTTCACAGAGCAAAGTGCCTTTGCAGTTTTAGGCACACTCCAAGGCCAGAGTGAGCGGATGAACACAGCACGTGACCAAGCTGGCAGCACTTTGGACAGACTGTCCCCAGGCTGAGAATGGTCCAGTGCTTGGGAGCATAGCAAGATCTCTCTGTGGGATTTTCTGTCATGTTCTAAGTTCACTGTGGGGTTAAATGGAAATAAGAAACGCAGACTGAGTGAGAATGGGTGGTGCTCAGCAGAACTCCGCGTGCGCTCGGGCCGCATGAGCTGTGGTTTTCTTCAATGTCAAGAGTCGAATACTGTTCCGTGGGCTTTCTGGCTCCAGTTCCCCTCCTTTACACTCAGTTTTCTCCACCCCAGCTATTTTCTGGCTCACCATCAGAGATCCTTTCTTTGCTCCATTCACACAACACAACTTTCCACAGGAGGAAAAAAAAAACACCGTCCTAAAGAAAAAGAATAATTGAGAAACAAAAGGGACCTGAGGTCAGACAACAGAGAGTGATGGGCTGGGAAGCTGCAGGCTTGATTCCTGAAGTAGGTATTGTACATGATAGATGTGTATGATGAGCAGGAATGTGCAAGGCAGGGAATCGGCATGCTCATCAGACATACAGAGCAGTGTTGACTTTCGATTTAAGAGTTTCAGCATCTTTTAAGTCCCTGAAATTCTATATGGCGGGGATTTTAAAGCTTTTGTTATAATATGGGATTATTACAAAGCAGATTTGCTGTAATAAAGAACTACCTTTGTGAAGACGTGTTCATTTCTTACCTGTTTTTTGGTGAAATCCACATCATTAAAATTGATCACTTTTAAATAAACAATTCAGTGGCATTTTATACATTTGCAATGTTGTGCAAACACCACCTCTACTTAGTTCCCAAACATTTTTACCACCCCAAAATAAAGACTGTACCCATTAAGCTGTTACTCCCCAATCCTCCTTACCTCCAGCACCTGGCAACCAACTACTTTCTGTTCCTATGCATTTACCTTTTCTGGTTATTTCATGTAAGTGGAAACATACAGTATGTAACCATTTGTATCTGCTTCTTTTACTTAGCATATGTTTTTGAGGTTCATCTGCATTGTTGTATGTATCAATACTTCATTCTTTTTGTGGCAGATTAAAATTCAGTTGTATGTATAAAGCACAATTTGTTTACCCATTCATTCACTGATGAACAACTGAGTTACTTCCACCTTTTGGCTGTTGTGAATAGTGCTACGATAGCATTCATGTACAAGTGTGTGCTTGAATACCTGTTTTCAGTTCTGCTGGTTACTTCCCTAGGAGTGGAATTGCTGGGTCATATGATCATTTTATTTTTAACTTTTTGGGAAATTGCCAAAATGGTTTTCACAGTGATTGACCCATTTGACATTTCCATCATCAATAAATGAGGATTCCAATTTCTCCACATCTTCACCAACATTTGCTATTTTTTTTTAACAGACATCCAAGTGGGTGTGGAGTGGTAAATCATTGTAGTTTTTATTTGCATATCCCTAATGAATAATGGTGTTAAATATCTTTTCATGTCTTTGTTATCATTTGTATATCTTCTTTGGAGAAATATCTACTCATATTCTTTACTCATTTTTAGATTGTGTTGTTTGCCATTTTGTCATTGAGTTGTAAGAGTTCTTTACATATACCAGACCATAGGCCTTTATCACATATGCTATTTGAAAATATTTGTGGATCAATTGACCCTTTTAACAATATGTAGTGACCTTTTTCATCTCATAACAATTTTTGAAGGTTATTTTGTCTTATTAGTATAGCCACACCATCTGTCTTTTGGTTGCTATTTGCCTGGGGTATCTTATTCCATCCATTTCACCTTCAGCCCATTTGTATCTTTGGATCTAAAGTGAGTCTTTTCTAGAAAGCATGTAGTTGGGTCATTTTAAGAATCCAGCTGTCAGGCTCTGCCTTTTAATTGGTGAGCTAACTTGTTTTTTAATTGAATCCCAAAACTCAACTCAAGCACAATATACTTTATTCATTCATCCCCTTACTTATTATCAACAAACACTTATTAAGGTATCATTGAGTTCCTGGCTCCATTTTAGATGTGTGGAAAACATACGATTGAACAAAATTTAGACATTAGCCTAGAAGAGTTCAGTCTGAAAAATGAGAAAGATATAGTGGTAAGTAATTATAATGCAATTAATTGTGTGTAATAATAGAGATGTATACAAGATGTTTTGGAGGGAAAAACTGGGGGAGTGTCTAGGAAAATTACACAGAGAAAGTTATATACAAGTATATAACTTGGAGTTTTTCAGATTAAGAAGCAGAGAGTTATATTCCAGGCTGAAGAAAGAGTGTGTGTAAAAGCACAACAGTATGAAAGTGCATAGTTTGGGCATAAGGAAGTGATCTGATGTGGCTTGAAAAGGTGCACAGCTAGGAATAGAAGCTGGAAACATAAACTGGACTCAGATAGTCACACTTTATATGCCTGTTGTAGCCGTGAATTTCACTTTATATGGATCTGGAATCAAGGAATTGGCATATTCAGATTTATGTCTATAATGATCACTGGTGTCAGTTTACATGGGGAGATAAGAAACTGAGAAATTAGCTCAAACACAATAGAACAGGGACATTTCCATGCAACAGTCACTTATCCTGTTGAGGAGCACAGGACCCAAACTAGACAATCAAAATCCTCTGCCAGAATTTTTCAAATTATTGCTAGGAGAGAGAAGCCTCATTTTCCCTTCTGGAGAGAAGCTTTGGGGATCATTTCTCTCTAATTAAAAGACTTGATGAATGTGAGCCTGAAACTAAGCAAACAAGTATAAATACAACCAAGAAAATGAAATAAAAGCAATAGAGAAAAAGCCAAGAAGCTCTGAAAGCATTTGAGTTTTAGTCTAAGACACTCCGAAAATAGGCTTGACCCCATCCCACACACAGTTTGGTTTTGTGAGGTGTTATTTTCCTATTTCCTGCTGAAGACAATTCCGTCAGGTTATCGTCACTTGCACTAAAGTATTTATTAACACAGAGGTTCTTGGGTTGTGAATGCGAAGAGAAAGAGGAGAAAGGGCTTGTGAGCTCCTTCAGTGATAAACAACCAGATCAGATTCTGAAGCCAGCATTTTCACACCTACTCCTGCAACATATTACAAGAAGACAGCTCTTTCGTGGCTAAAAGCATATGTGAGCTAAAGATGGACTACATGTCTTTAATTCTGTGCTGTTTTCTCTAATTTTAATTATCAAGAAGGATTTTTTTTCCAAAGAAATATTACAATTATATAGGTTATCTTTTTGACATTCTATCTTACTTGTTTTTTATTTAAATCCCTTTTCAACATCCAGAGTAAAAGATTTCCTTGTCATCTCCCAAAAGTGCAAGCTCTACTCTTCCCATATCTGTTTAGTTTCATTCTTTAATTACTAGGTAGTGGTCTCAAACCCTGCAAAGAATAGGGAAGGATCAACAAAGTAATTCCTGAGCATTCCTGTGAGAAGGCAAAAAGGGAAGAAATGCCTCCACCACCATCTCCTGTTGAGCATTTCTATTCAAGTCATTCAGCCAGGCTCAAATCCCGGCTACCTGGGCATCTTTCCTATTGGATGAAGTCACCTAAACTACTTAGTTTCAGTTCCTACACCATTGAATATTGATGCTGAAATAACCTCTCATTGGACAGTGAGGTAATGGAGGCCAGAGAATCAAAAGTGACTTGTCCAAAATTATATAGCAATTAGCAGCAAGCTAGGACTAGAACCCAGGCCCCGAAGTTCCTCTTCTGAGTCTTGTTTTCCTGCACATTTCTGCCCCCACCCTGCATCAGGAAGTAGGAGGGCAGGAAACCTTTGCTGCAGAGTGTTTGTGAAAACTGAGGAAAACTCTAAACTGGAAATATCTTCTCATTATTCTTCAAGAGTTACTGGCAGGGGGCAAGAGGTGACAGTGAGGATTAAACAGAATTTTTTGCAGCTCCATGGATTTTCCACTGGAGTGCCTTGACCAGCACCAGCTGTTTCATCATCTGGAAATGTGAAGGGTTTTTTCTGCTCAATGTTTATTGCAGGCAACATACAAGGGATATTGCATTCTGCTGCATCGTTGTCTTCACTAGAGTTAAACTAATAATTTCTAATTGTAAATAGGGTTCCTGTGGGTCATGTTCTCTGTTGGCAGAAACCTGTAGCTGAAAAGCACAGGCCAGACTTTAGGGAAACATTCAGAAACCTGGTTTCCCTCCTTCTCTTTTCTGCACTGCAGAAGGCAAGACCTCTGCCCTGCCACAGGGCATGGCCTACGGAGCTGCTTCCAGAAAGGCACTTGGCCCTCAGCAACTCCTCGAGTAAGGCGTAGGGAGAGCACAGGCTTAGGAGTCAGGTAAGTGTTTGAATCTCAGCTGTGCTAGTGACTAGGACTATGGCCTGGGAAAAGTCACCCAAACTTGAACTTCACTTTTCCCACTTATAGAAGGGGGATGACAACATGTATTATCATTTGTGAACTTAAGATGAGGTGCTATAAGTAAAATATTTGTTATATACTATGCCGAGAACATGGTCTATGGGCAATGAGTGATTGCTTACGTTCCCTTGCTTCAGCCCTGGGCCTGCTGACCAGGCCGGGAGACCCACCGAGTCTAAGCGCATGATCCGAGGGCCTCACAGGCACAGCCCCGGGAGGGGGCTCCCCCGCTGCAGAGGCCTGCACTGACGACCCACAGGAGCACCACGCCCTCCCCAGCGCAGCCTGAGTCCCGAGACAGATACTTCCTGTTCCTCCACTGCTGTCACCGGTTACCAGAAACGACAGAACAGCCCTCCCCTGCCCAGGCTTGCTTTGTTCAGGGCCCCACTGGACGGGTGAACTCTTTCATTGGTGATAGAAAACATTTGCTCTGCCAGATAAATGTAAAGCTCCCAATGACGAGGTTGGTAGAAATTCTCTAATTGTATTGCACAGTTCCATATTTAACTGTAGACTATTTACTCTGTATCTTGATTTCAGGATTTTCATCTCATCACCTCAGTCATCTCAGATGAGACTGTAACCTCCCTGAAGCATGAGATGTCTTACATTTCAGTATTTTCACATTGTGCCTAGCACAGTGTATCCAAGGATAATTTCTTTACCTCACTGAGAACCAGTTGGGTAGAGATTAAATTTAACCCAAACTAAACGAATTCATCATACAGTGGCAAAGAACTGGAGGTGAAGCTATAGAGATAGGCTGGGCCCAAATAGGATGGGATAGACTGTTAACTTGGAGGGGATGGGAATCATGTCAAGGAGTTAAATGAGAAGAAACAGGAGTCTATCTTTGCTGAAGTCTTGGCAGCCCGTATCTCCCCAGCACAGAACTCGTTAGTGCTTGCCGTCGATGACCCTGATTGGCCATAAGCGTCCCATTGGACTAGTTATCATTTTAGGCACATGTACCTCAACCTGAAGCTGTTTGCAATCAAGAACCATATCCTTTTGATCTCTGAACCCTGCATGTCTAGCTCAGCGTTGGCCGCATTGTAAGAGCTCCATAGATGTGGTCGTTGATTATGATCAGCATATTCTATCTTTGAAGTTGAAATGGCATTGAGATGCCCTCCAGAGCTTGGAAATAAAGCTTCTCTCTGAAGGTTAAGCTAGCAAACCAGCTTTTAATGGATGTGATCTGTTATCTCCAGAAAACACTTTATAAAACATTATGTTCTGCAAGCAAAAGATTAGGGACAGGAAAGCAAACGACTGCAAACAGAGGGGAAAAAAAGAAGAAACCTAATGTGTAAATGCTACAGTTATAACTTGTTTTAAAGAGCGAATGTGCAGACACCAAGAAGATGGTGTGTATGGAACCTAGAAAGAGGAGGGCCAGAGAGTGAGAGCCTGTCCACACTGGCCCCACGCTGTTCTGTCCGTAACAACTGAGCAGAGTCACTAGAATGTTCTCAGATATGGCGGTGTCACTGTTCCTTGAGCTACCACAGGGCCTGGACTAGGGTATCTCGGTTTTTAAATCACAGAGCTGTCAGCTCCTTGTAGGTAGAAGCTGTTGAGTTTATATGGTGTCCTCAGCACATATCATGGTGTCTGGCATGTGACAGCCTCTCAAATACTTCTTGAATTGGTGAATAGTTCTATTTTTTTAATATGAAAACTTCACTCTCCTTTAGGATAGTTTGAAATTAAAACTAACTTATATATGTGACTAAAACCAAATCTAAATAATTACAAATTAACCGTGTTTCCTCAACATCACACATCCTACCTCTTTCTGCTGGAAAACCTCCCTTGCTCTCCCAGGAAGGCAGGCCTCTCCATACCCTTTCCAAATGCCACCCCAGGTCCTTTGGTTTGGGAATCATCTGGTTTACCTGCCTTCCTCTGAACCTCTGCTCATCAAGGAATGTCAGATCACTACAGCATCCTGTCATTTCTATGAGATTATATACATATTCCTACACTTTTATGACATTTGGAAGTATCTCCTCATAAGCACATTTAACATGATACTGCTTTTGTTTTCCAAAAAAATGGCAATAAGCAGTGGTATAATTTAATTATCACTAACATTTTTAAATCACAGAAATAGAGTAACTCAGCTCCTCAGGTGTTTTAATATCCAGAACAGGGAACATAGATGATAGCTCCATAAAATTCAGACACTGGAAAGAAACAGCTACTTTATAAATGAATAATTCAAATTCCAATTTACATATCCACCTCCTGTGAGGTCTGTCATCCCGATTAAGCCCCTGAGAGCTGGTCCAGTCTGAGGGCCGCACAGACTGAGTTCCTAACGACACGGGCCCTGTTCCCCCGCCAGTGAGGCCTGTCTGGGCATCCCGGCCTCTTCCTTCCTCCCTGTCTATTAGCCTTCTCTACTAAAACACAGAAATTTTGACTTTGGTCTAAAATTCTTCTATCGTAAGTAGGCAAAGTAATAGATATTTCCCAGGGCCACCTGTCTGGGGTACAGGGGGTCAGAAAATCAATAATGTAGTAATTGTTGTACTCAAATCTGCTCAGGGATCATCCAAACTGTGCCCTCCTGCTCACAAGAAACCATCTCCAAATATCCTACATCTGCAAACTTCTGCATTTCCACGTGGTTCCCCATGCCAGGCCAGCAAGGTCACATCCCCACCTGCTGGGAGAGTCCACATGCTGCCGGCACTCCCCGCCCATTGAGACCACCACTGTAATAGTTTGCATCCTTTTACGTTCATGTCAAAACCCCAATGACCAGCTCTCATTTCTCTCTTTATTTTTAGGACCCTCTTGCAAAGCCTGTCAGGCTCACCCAAACAGCACAGCCCTGGGGGCCTGCCTGCCCCTCAATCCCCCTGCAGCTCTCAGCTTTCGTTAGGATGCAAGCTGAGTGGTGCACAGTCCGGAGGTGAGCGGTTCCAACATCCTGAGCACCGGGGCTCAGATTTGGGGCCCCGGCGCTGCTTTGGTTCTCATGGCCCACTGGCCTTTGGGAAGAAGGAGAGGGACCAGGGAAGCACGCGTGGAGTGGTGGCTGCCTGTCCATCTCGCCTTCCCGTGCAAAGCTGCTGCATCTGCATCCAATCTGGCAGCTTCCTTCCCTGTACAGTGTGACACCAGAATAGTTCAAAGCCAGCTATTGTTCTCTAAAAGGTGAGATTTTTCTGTCCTTATACTGTCACTGCCCGCGACCTCAAATTCTCGTTCCTCAAGCAGAGTTGCCTGAAAAGCCCGTATATTTAAAGGCACTCAGACTAACCCGAATCGGGCAAATATCCATTGCACCCACTTAAAAATAACAAGAACTGGAGATAGAAAGTATAATAAAACACATACTAGGCAACACATTCTTTGTATTTGTTATTCATTCATTTGCACAACATGCGCTCTGCACTTGGCCCTGGGGATAACGGTGGATCAGGCAGGCATGGTTCTGGTGCTGGACATCGACATCCACTCTCCACCTTCCTGTCTGCAGATGACATCGGTGGGCATCCTCGCCCTCGGAAACCTGGAGAGAGGAAAGAGCATTGAGTACGGGGTGCCCGTGACCTGGCTCCGTACCTGTGCAGTCACTTGGACTGGCTGTGCCCCTCTCTCAGAGGGGACTGCTCCCTTCTCTCACCCCTTCAGGCAGAAGATGGCAAGAGCCCCACCTTTGCTGTCTCGGGGGCACCGAACCATTCCTGGGTTTTCTCTGCATCCTGCCCCAACCAGCAGAGCCCCACCCAGCCTCGCTGAAGGCCTTGGACCGCTCCCACCATCTCCCCGCTCGGACCATGACTGGCGGATTCGTCACCCTGGGGGCTCGCTGACTAGCGGGATGGACAGACGACAAACAAATATATGACCACCAGGAATGATAAGATCCATGAAGGAAAACAAAGTCGATGGTGTGAAAAAGAATAAGAGAATCTAATTTAATAACAGAGTCTAATTTAGGCAGAATGGAGATGACATTTAAGCCAAGTACTGGAGAACAAAAAGGAGACAGAAAGAGTAGATTCTAGGTGAAGGAGGAAGCACGAACGGAGGCCCAAAGATGGGAGAGAGCTTAGTGTGTTCTAGAAATGTAAGGAAGAGAGGGAGGGAGGGAGGGAGCAAAGGAAGAAAAGAGAAGGGCTTTGTTGCCAGGTGTTGCTAAGCAGCGTGATTTAGAGTTAAGTCAGTAGATTCAAAAACACTTGATTATGGTATTTTTAAAAAGATTTTCTCAGCCCTATAAATCATATATGGACTTTTATCCCTCCTCCCCTAACTCCTTAACAGTGAACATTCTCAGTTTAGCTAATACTTAGTGACATTTTAAATTTCCATGTGAAACATGATTCTGGTAAAATACATACACACTTAAGGGAAAATCTTATTTCAACCTGTGCCCAACATACAGCTCACACAGACACTTTCCCGAACCCCTGCCTTCGCTGCCTTTCCAGCTGAAGACGTGGTGGTTAATTCAAACATGCAATTAGCTAAAACCCTCTAACGGCTCTCCGTCCATGAATCTGCGGCTGGTGAGTGCAGCCCGAGCGGCATGAGGAGGCCCAGGCAGTTCAGCAGCTCCCAGGCGATGCTGTGACACCACCTGCCGGGGACGAGGACTCATAAGACCGGATGTCATCTCATCCTTTCTTAGGAAGAGGCCCTGGCCTTGGGCCCTCACCCTAGTCTATCTGTTGAAGGGACACAGGTAGAGGATGGTAGAGTCCGTCCCAGCCCTGATGGTCTCTGTGCGTAGTGATTATCAGTCTTCCTGTGAAAAGTCTGGACCTTTGAGATAAACTACTTCTTCTAGACCATTCTAACTAAAGCTTTCAGAATGATAAGCCTCTCTCTGTCAGATTCAAGGTCCACATGTGTCTCCACCACTTCTGGTTCCTTACTGGGAAATGGTGTAGATGACTCCAATCCTTAAGAGACACATTACTTGGTCTAGTTTGACAGAATTGTGTCATGTAAGGACATCTGTTATTAGCTGTGATGGTTAATTTTACACGTCAACTTGGCTAGCCCACAGTACCCAGATATTTGGTCAAGCACTTTTCTAGATGTTGCCAGGAAGAGTTTTTTAGATGAGATTAACATTTAAATCAGTAGACTTTGAGTAAAGCAGATGACTCTCCATAACATGGGTGGGACTCATCCAATCAGATACGGGCCTTAAGAGAAACAGGTGGAGGTCCCCCATGGAGCAGGGAGCTCTGTGTCCAGACTGCCTGAGGACCTGGGCTGCAGCACAGACTCTTCCTTGGGTCTCCAGCCGGCCCTAAAGATGTCTGGACTTGCCAGCTTGCACAGTCATGTGAGCCAGTTCCTTAAAATAAAATCATCTCTCTTTCTCTCCATCTCTCCCCCCCTCCCCACCCCATATACACATGCTCTTGGTTCTGATTTTCTGAAGAACCCTGATTAATATTCTAGCTAACCACACATAAAAATATACCCCTTTAGGAAGCTGAATTTGAGAACTCATTTTGTAAGCGTTTAATCTCAGGCCTTTGAATGAGGAGTGAGGAGCTTCATGTCCTCCCAGAGCCGCCGCACACTGGTCACTAACCCCAGGGTTGCTTAGACTTCTTAAACCACAAACCCCCATTTGTAAAATGAGAGTAAACTGGCTATTCTGGTAATTTTAGGAGATTGGTACAAAGAACATAAAACAAATATATGTGAAAATGCTATGGTATTTTGGTATTGTATAAATGTATATGTATAAATGGTATTATGCAATTAATAATAAGTTAGTCTTATTGCCTTTAATAACAATTTGTATACATATGTAATTAGGAAATATTCCATCCACAAAAACACACTCTGTTTCTTAGATTTAGTTAAAGAATTTCAGTTTCTGACTGGAGTAAATATTTCTCCAATTAACTGACAAATGTAGAGGATCCTCCACTATGCGGGGGTGGGGGTGGGGGGTGGGGAGGGCACGTAGAAATAGTAAACACTGTTTTTGTTTTTAATAAATAAGAGCTAGAGTACACATTAGTAAAATGAGATGAATAAACATCGTAAATAAATGTTTATCCTCCTCACTTAGGTTCTCTGAAGAACAAATTATATAAGCATAACCCCTGCTGGGAATGATGTGGACAAACAGTTATAAAGAAGAAAAGAGAAAGAAAAGGCGAAGACGAAGGAAATCACGAGGGGGGGAGGACAGGCCTCCTGGAAGAGCAACACTAGAAAGTATTGATCCATCTGATCTGACGACAAAAAGAGGGTTGTCTGTGGGCAAATCAGTTTGGGAAATAGTGAGCTAACAAAGTTAAACAAGTTTCTTTGCTACAGGATTTCTTCAAAACCTTAAGATGCTAATGTGCACAGTGAAGTCAAAGATGCAACATTTTGCATTTTCTCAATTTTTCTCAGTTTCTTTTCTCATTTTCCCCAAATTCTTGGACAATGGATTCTCCCTCCACCTCACTCTTCTCTCATTGGATAAGCAGAATGGTTTGAGAAGTGTTGGCATACTGAGAAAAGTCTTACACTAAACTCAGAGAATTTGAAGTTCCAGCCCCCACTGGCCCTTCTGCACTGTTGGTGGGTCGCTTTAAACTCATTTAGCCTCAAGGTCTAGTGTATAAATAGGTGGTTCCATCATCTAAGCTCTCTAAGATTCTTTCCAGCTCAAATATTTCCCAGCTCTAATAGCCCACTATTCTAAACAAGAAAATAAACAAGAATATATGGTATTTCCTGAAAAGTAACAAAACATATTTTGATAAAACAAGAGTCACTCTTTGTACAGCATTGAATGGTCACTAAGGGCATTTTTCCCAATTCCTACTCAATTCATACTATCCCGAGTGACAGTAATATTTATTGGGCTCCTTTTACAGGTGAAGAAAGCTTCTAACAGGCTTCCCTCAGTGTGCCCTTCCAATTGTCCTCCACATGCTGTCAGGGTGACAGCTCTAAAACTAAAATCTGCCCCTGTCTATACTTTACTCAGAATCTTCAGTGGCTCCCCACTGCTTACACGAAGAAGTCCAAGTACCTTATCAAGGCCTCCTGCTCCCTCCCTATACTTCATGTTCTGGCAACCCTGACCCATTTGTAATTCCCCCCAACCTACATTCTGTTGCAGGAGGAAAAAGTACAGAGAGGGGTGTAGCCGGAAACAGAAGCAAAAAGAACTTCAGATTGAGGAGGTGCTCAGCAGGGTCAGGAAAGACGTGGACTGCGATGCTCGGACAGTAGGGGCCTCGGGGAGAGCAGCTCCAGGGGGTGGAAGGGAGCCAGAGGGCAGGGCATGGAGGAGTGACACAGAAGCGGGGACTAGGGAGAGCTCAACAGACAACTCTCAAAGAACCTGATCTGCAGAGGAAAAGAAGCCGTACAAAGGTGCCAAAGAGGAAGCCAGGGCAGGCAATGAAAGCTCGTAGGAGGTTACATATTCAGGAACACATTGATAGGCTTATAGGGAAAAACAACAGAGAGATACTGACCAGCAAGAGAAAGGGCAAATTATGATAAAGCTCATCTACATCAGAAAGTCTTCTTTGAGCGACCCCTTCCCGCACCCCCCAAACTAGCGGAGGGGCACTGCTCCTCCCACCAACCAGACACTGTGCGCACCCTTGCCACAGCATCTATCACACCGAACTGAAATCCTCTGTTTATGGATCTCCTCATCTCATACACTGTAAGCCACTTGAGTGAGCTTTCTATTGCTGCCATTACAAATGACCATAGACTGAGTGGCTTAAAACAACAAAAATGTATTATCTTCCAGTTCCAGATATCAGAAATCCAAGATGAGTCTCATGGGATAAAATCAAGGCGTTGGAAGGACTGTGTCCCTTCTGGAGGATCTAAGGGAGGATCCAATTCCTGGCCTTTTCCAGCTTCCAGAGGCTTCCCGCCTTCCTTGATTTAAGGCCCAGTCCTCACATCCTTCAGATCTCTGCTTCCATGCTTAGGTCTCCTTCTCTCTGATTCTAATTCTACTGCCTCCCTCTTTCCTTTATAAGGACTCTTGTGATTACATTAGATGCACCCAGATAATCCAGGATAATCTCCCAGCTCAAGACCCTAGACACTTAACCACATGTACAAAAACTCTTTTGCCATGTCAAGTAACATATTTGCAGATTGGGAGGACAGAATCGAAGGGAGGGCTCATTCTGCCTACCACACGCTTCAAGGGCAGCTTCCTGTCTCAGTCATCGCTGTATCCCCCATGCCTGGACCATACTATGTGCTCAATACATGTCGGCCCTTTCTGTCTACACTTTATTCAGTACTTTTGTGTATCCTTTTTAAATTCAGTTTGCAAAACTACCCTTTGAGGGGAAAATATTGTTATTTAGGGGAAAGTACACTAGACTAGAAATAAAAGATCTAGGTTCATAGTCCCAGGTTTCCCCATTTCCAAAATGGGCAAACCAAGGCTCAGTGAATTACTATGTCACACCTACATGGTAAAGCTAGGATTGGAAGTCCATACCCTTTCTATCTCACTACACTAGTTCATAGGCCTAGAAACAGGTTGTTTTACTGTAGTATGAAGATGCATCAAGATCCTACTCTGCCCCTTATGCCAGCTCAGGGGATTGGCCAGAGTGGGTATTTATAACGGTCTTGACTTCTCCAGCATTTATGGACATAGATTCACTTAAGGAGGAACCCTAAAGAAGGCAGGCTTTGTTCTTACTGAGTAATTTTCCTTTTACCTCATTTGATTTCCAAATGTTTATTTCCTAAGGAAAGAGTGACCTGTCAACTTTTGGGCTTTGCAGCGCCCAACATAGGCCACACTTCCCTGTATTGTACTGTTGGCGCAATTCCTGGCATTAGCAGAAGCCTCCGTCCAGATGAGGCTGTTTTAGGTCCTCTCTGGAAATTTCCTCTGGTGCTCAGGCTGCCTGTGGTTGTCTGTGTTGATTCCAGACAGGAATTCTGGCTGAGGTCACTTTTGAACTTTCCAGCTCTTTAAAGCTTTGAAGGTATATCTGCCTATCTCCCCAGATAAAACTGCCACCTCTCCTGCTTCTTTCTTTCTCACTGCAAATCCACTCTGAAGTTTGAATCTTCCAGGAAGCCCTCTCGGTGACATTCTAAACCAACAAGTAGACAAAATCTAAACCAGCTACCCGAAACCACTTATTTTTCCCTCAATATGCATTACTCTAGTCCTCAAATCATTTCCAAACTTTAGTTTAGCCTACTTTCAATAGTGCCTCCTACCATTAACTATTCTGCAATAGTACAACCTACTAAGTATTCTAAAAACTTAAAAATTTAGGATGAACCTCAACTATTTTTGCAATGATCAAGACCTTTATTTCGTATCCTTCCTACAAACCTGTTCTTTGTTTCTCCTGTCTTTCTTGTATTCCTATTCTACTATCCATCTACTTCTTTCCCAAAGTTGAAAAAAATTCATTACTCTTTTTCGTCCCTGTAGCAAGTGCTACTTGCTTTGTCTGCTAAGCATTCCTTTTTCCTTTTCTAGGTAACTGCTTCTTTGAGGGTAACTGCTCTACCTCTCTCAAAAAATGATTCTGGGGGAGCTGCCAATTACAGTTCCCCCAAACACATACGTGCAAATCCATACACATACCACCTGCCATGGGGCTGGGTGAGTGACCAGGGCAGGCAAGGTACGGCCTAGCTACAGCATGTGACAGGCTCAAGACCTTAGCTGAGCTGATCACCATCTTCACTGATTTATACGTACCGAATTGGAGGGAGAAAGGTCCTCTGTGGTCGCTGAGCTGGGCAGATTTTCCTGAAGCCACTGGCCTGGAACAATGTGAGAGTCCTTGGGCATGTTGCATGGAGAAAATCCACCAGAGAAAGCAGCAGCAGAGAAGTGGGCAGAGAGGCAAGGAGAATCTATCCAGCTACCCCGAAGGCCCATCCCACCCTGTTCTTTTTAGTTGCATGAATCAATGAATTCCATTTTTCTTTAAGTTAAATTTAGCCAGGATTTTGTTATTTACAATCAAACAGTTCCAAACTAGTACAATCCTCTTCTCCCAATCCCTAATGTTTTCTTATATGATGCCCAGACATACAAACTTTATTTCTTCTTTACGGCTAATTTTAAACCCTAAATCATTTTCTAACTAACGCACAATTCCCCAAAACCTGTGATAGATGGTTGGCCTACACCAATAGCCCAAAGACACACCCTTTCCCGAGACTGAGATAGATGGGCATTCCTGGAAGTTAAAGCCTGTGAGTCAGTTCTGCACATTCTGGTATGTAAAACATGCTGAATACTAAGCAACATCACAATAATTTATGTACAGAAAAACCCTAGCTGTCCTAACTGGAGTCCTCAGAGCCATTAACCCTTTGGAACAGCTACGAGTGCAAACATGCCTGAGACCTCGCAAAACAAAGCGAAAAGTTCTCAGCGCTAGAGAAGCCATTTCCGCGAACAGCCGACATCCAAGGACGAAGCTACAGAAGGCCGAGGGGTGGGGCTCTTCCCGGAGCTGTGGAATGGACGGAACAACTCCCGTTGGGTGGTAAGAGCCATATATCTCATCATTTAAGAAACGTGAATAAATGACACGAAATGAAAGAGGCTAGAAAGACGGAAAGTAGAACGAAGGAGAGAGAGGCAGACGCGCATCGGTGTGGGGGCCCTGGCAGAGAGGGCTCTCGGGGGCACCGCTGCCAGGGCAGGGCGCAGGGCCCGCCAGCAGGGGGCAGGGGAGGACGGGCAGCACGTGAGAGAGAGAAGCCAGCAGCCCCCGGCCCTCACCCCGCGCTCCCGGGCACATGCGGGGCCTCGTCACGGCCGGCCGGGACACCGGGTACACAGCTCGGCAGTCAGGACGGGTACTCCCTGCTCACTGCAAAAAACTAAGACTTAACTGCAACTTTGCCAACACCACACTGTAAACAAAAGTTTGGCATCTTGGTGAAGCCATTTCTTGATTTAAATGTCATTATTTTTTAATGAAAGGCAAAATGCACAAATCTAAAATGCACTTGATTATCTTAAAGGAGAAAATAGGCTCTAGTTCCCGGTTGCTCTAACTAGTACTGCACCTCGGCGTTTGTTGGTCTGTTTGGCGTCTGCGCAGCTGTTGGAGGAGACACAGGAGGAGGGGAGGTGAGAAAGAAGTAACCCCTAAAGGTCTGTTGAGAAAGCTCCTTAAGAGGGGATTTCCCTGCTGAGGGCAATGAGTGGGTCGGGGCGGTGGGGGGCTCCCGGACTAGCGAAATCCAAGGCAAAATCGTACGTAAACTTGCCCCCGCTCTCTTCCCTTTGTATTTCCCAAGCCACCAGCCACTTTTGTTAACCATTACAGCCCAGCCTCACCAGTGCTTTTGGAAATTAAAGACAGGACCTGTGTCCGTACTGGAACAAATCAGTGCAATGAAAGCAGTAGCCGCCTGAGGAGCTGGTTCCCAGGCAGAGGAGATCCCCAGAGCACGGAGACATCATCTGGGCAGGTGGTCAGCTGAGCCTCAGTCAGGATAGACTTGTGGGGATGGAAACATTCCCTGGGGATTTGTGGAATACGTGAGGAGTTACAATAAAATACTACATTTTCTAGGCATTTGGAAAGGATTATATTATTCAGAGTAAGAGATCCTTAATGGCAAGAGAACTTGAGGACATAGTATACATTGAAAAGCAAGAGGAATACTAAAGAATGAGAGTCTATCAGGTCTAAAAATTATTTTTCTGCCCTCTGTGAAATTGACGCTCGGAAGAGGCACCATAATGACTCATCTAAGTCCACAGAGATAAAGATTCACCTTCCAGAAACTGAAGAATTTACACTACTTTCCCTACTTTCAGCCCCATAACATCATAATTATCCTATTTCTGGTTCAGTGCTCAGTGAAATAGCACAATGTTTTATGGATAATTGAAGCTGACTGAACCATGCATTTTTATAAGGGATCATTTTGATATTTCAAACCAAAGTATGGCATCAGAAAGCTAAATATAGTTGGGAAAAAAAGAATCATTACCTCATACTTCCTCAAAAAAACTGCAAGTGAAAAAATATTTTGAAGATGTTTTCACTGTCAGTGATGCAGAAATCCGAGAAAAAAATCAATTGTAGTCACAAGAGAAAACATCTCGTATGCCATTAAGTATATGATCATTGTCTATTATATCAATGTTATTGTTGTATTAAAATAAGACACTGCATGACTGTTAGACTTGTAAGAGTTGTTGGTCACACCTGAAGTGTGGGAAGTCATTCATAAAGTCAGTCCCTAGGAAAGAGGCAAGTCTCAAAATATGGAATCCAGAACAAATTTGGTGGCTCTTCTGGAACATGAGGGTGGCAAAGATTTCTTTCCCCCGTTTTTAACAATTAAAGAAATCACTGATTTTACCTGGGCTGGTGAGTTCCTGGAATGAAGATTACACTGAACTAGTATAATCATCAAGCTCTGGCCAGTGGGGCGGAAACGGAAATGGTGTGCGTAAGCCTGGGAAGTGCCCTAAAAGGGAGAAGGCATGATTTTTTCCTTTGTCCTTTTGGTTGGTTGATGTGATCATAACCACTGGGGCATCAGCAGACATCCCAGCCTATACCCAAGGCCCCTATGGGTTAGCACAGAAGACAGCTGGAGGAAGTCAGAGCTGCAGACAATTTCATATCAACTCTGCATGCTGACCTGCAGAGTTTTTACATGAGCTGATGAAATGTTCTGGGTTAAGCCATCATGTCTGAGTTTTCTGCCATTAAGACACTGAACACAGTTCTCATAAATAAGAAGGGAAAAGTAAGCTGCCGTCTCCCTTTCCTGGACTGGGTTTAGGAGGTAGAATGCTAAGTGTTTATTGAGTGACACATTTAAAAATTGAAAATCAATTCATGGAGTTGAACCAGGTACTAGGAAGTTAAAGACTCAGGTCAGTCATTTCTCTGTCTCTGGGACACACATGGGATGGGACAAATCCTGCAAGACCCTGCAGCAATTACATCTTGTAGTAAGATTGTTTGGATTCTTCTTACTTAGAATCCTTCCGACTCTCCATGTTTTTTTCCCTGCTTTTCTCCTTTACCAGGTATCAGAGTTTTGTTTTGTTTTGTTTTATTTCTTTTTACCCAGCCTGTGTCAGGCTTGAGGAGACTTAAAGGAAGTGTCTTTTCCCATGCTTGGGATGAAACTGAAAGAGAGAAGGACCTCCTGGCCCTTCCACTGTATGGAGGCAACAGTCAAAATAAGTAAGAAACCCCTAAATGAGGGGCTCACAACCCCACCAAACCAGTGTCTTCCCAGAACAAATATTTGGGAAACCTCCTTTTGCCACCCTAAAATGAAATACAAAAATAAAATAATTGACCTGCATGGACAAATAAAGAAATCAACAGAATTCACAAACTGTCATATAGAAGAAAAATAAAATAAGAAAGTAATGTTTTTCTTCCCATGTAAATGCTCAAGCATGGTCACACTAGAAGATAAAAGTGCCCCTACATTTTCAAAATAGTCCCCAGGAAACCACTACCTTGGAAGGTGATGGGCTCTGGGGTCAGAATAAGGTCTCGTCCTTCCCTACAGAAGCTTCTGCTGCCAAGGACAAACCCAGGAAGCCTCGACGGTTTTTATTTTACCAACTAGGATAGCACTGTCTTAGAGCAATACTCCTTCAAATGTGTTCTGTTGCAAGCAAATTTCCTGTCAGTAGGTGTTATGTGTAAAAAAAGTTATAGTCTATAAAGTTGAACAAACTTTAGTTCAAACACATTTGAATTTTTTTTCCCTGCTCTAGGACATTTCAGAGTCCCAAAGATGTCACTATGTGCTGTGAATCTCATTCCCAACTATATTTCATCAGAGTCTTTTTCACTGGACTATCTCTTGGGTCCAGTTTTTCATGGAAGAAAGTTAGAAAATACTGCCTTTCACTGTCTGTGAAAAAGCACATCACCCCAGAGCAGAAAGGAGGCTTTCTGGAGAATCCAGTCTATGTGTGGAAAGAATAACCTTTACTGGACCAATTCATTTTGCAGGGAAATGGCTATATTACACTTCCCCGGAAGTCACAAACCTGCCATGTTTCACTTACATGAAAGCGAGGCAAAGGAGTGAAACCAATCTGACATCAGAGATGTTCCCAGAAAGCATGGTTTTGGTGCTCCTGGTGGTACAGACACATTTGAGCTCATATTTCATGCCATATGTACGAGAGCAATTTCAACAAGACATCACAGCGATTGTCTGTATAATGTTCACAACGAGGCATTAGAAAATGGTGTGTACTGTTTGCTCTCCTCAAAGAGTTTGGTTCACTGGTAGTATACATAGTATTTATCATTTCTGAAATTCCTGTTTTGTATTAGGGCATTTTTACAATCATGGCTTCATTTCATCCCCACAACATCTCTGTGAGCTACTGTTAGTCCCACCTGACACATAAAGAACCTGAAGCTTAGGCTTGTTAAGTGCCAGCATCACAGAATTTTTCAGTTGCAAAAGTTGGCCACAGTCCAGGCCTATGCTGCTCTAAAGCCCATGTTTTTCCATTGCCTCCCTTAATTAAGGGAAAAATTGTAGAATGTTTTCCATTAAAAAAAAAATCACTTACAGCAATGACAAGTTAGCCGTCAGCTATCAGGAAAATAGCCACTCTGAGTACCCAGGATCACTCCTTCCTAGAGTTTGCCTAGCCCATGTTTTAGCACATATTTTAAGTGATGAACCTACATCGAACTGCTGAAAAGTTTGCATGATCTAAAAGGTCGTCACGTTTTTCTTTCTCCCTCAATGTCACTTGATTTAAACTTCAAGGTGTATTCTTTGAAAACCACTTGTTTCCAGTGACTCATTTTGAAATCACAGATTTCATCTCCCTGGTTCTTTGCAAAGCCAGGAAGGGAGATCAACACCACATTGTTTTCACCTTCAAACACACACACCCTGTAACTGGAAGAATCCAGAACTGTTGCTGAAACATATGTTGTTTCATCTCTTCACAGGAACAGAGATCCATTCTGGAAACAGGGTGCCCTGCTTGCTGTCTACTTCACCCACCATGCTTGTCACAAATGCACCTATTCAGTCAGAATGTATTTATTCAACACCTAATGTTTGGACCAGACATTGTCCAACATGCTGGAAACAGTAGTTAGACAGGCCATATCTTTTCTCCTTTTGCATTTTTCACTCTAATCATAACCACATAGATTAAAAAAAAAAAGGCCCCTCCAGATAGTGAAAATGTCTATGAAGGAAAGTAACAGAGGGTGGTGTACACAGTGTGGGTAAGGTAGAAGATGTCCTTAAATTTAGACAGCCTTTCCAAGGAGGTAGCCTTCAAGCTGAGGTCAGAAGGGAAGAAGGAGATGAACGATGGCGCAGTTTGCAGGAAGAAAGGTGCAGGTGGAATGAAGAGCCTTAAGATGAGAACAGAACTTGGGAGGCAGGGGCAGCTGGAAAGTGATAAAAGAAGAAAAAAATAATAGATGAGATCAGAAAGGTTTAAAGGGTCCAGAGCCCATGGTAGAGAATTTGAATTTTATCCCAAGAGCAGTGAAAAGCCAGCAAAGGATTTGCGGCTGCTGTTTGGAGAGGTGACTCTAGGCCAGAAATAAAAATGGAGCAGAAAGATCCGTTAGGCCAATTGCAATAATTCAGGTGAGAAATAATAATCCTCGTACTGAGTAGTCCAGTGAAGGTGGAGGCAAACGACTCTCAGGATGGAGCTGCCAGAATTTGCTGATAGATTGCATGAGGGAGATGGGAAGGACTTCTAGAATTTTGCCTAAGAACTGGACTGATACTGGTGACAGTTTCTGAACTGGGGAAGAGTAGAAGTAGCATGATTTGGAGGAGAGACAGGAAATCCAGAGTGCAGTATTGGACATGTTAAATTTGAGGGTCCCTTTACTCATCAAAATAGAGGCATCAGCTACAGCTGAACATACGAGAGGTCAGAGGAGGGGTCGTAGCTGGAGACACAAAGTGTGTCGCAAGGCCCCTGGGGGCCAGACCCTCTGCAAAGTGCCACCCCAGCTTCCCAGACACACTCACTCCCAGTTTGCCACGTAGAACGGATCTGCCCCAAGGAATAATTCCACACGGGAGCCCTGGTTTCAGTCTGATTCCCTCAACGGGGCCCTACCAGCTCTCCTCCTTTGTTATCAGAGTCTTCCTGAAATGTAAACAAACGGAACCACACTAAATAAAGTTGTAAATCTTCTGTAAAGTCATGATTTGCATTCTAAGACCATCTGTGTGACTGTTGTAGGACTTTTAAGGACAGATTCTAACCATTCATCGGCTCTCTGGGCCTGTTCACCGAACTGGACCTCTTCCTCATCCCCTCCTGGGGCTCTAGTTTCCAGGTACCTTCCTGCCTTCTCCTTCCTCATAGGGCCTAGATTTCAACCAATCACCAATCAGTCAATCCTTGGGTGCTTACAGGCTTGCTCATCTACAGATACATTTGCTTTTTACCCAGAACTTTGAGAGAACCAAAGACCTGGAGGATCAGATCAATGGCTCTCAGATCGTGGGCTGCCGAGCAGCATCTCTCCAGTCTTAACACATGTGCTGATTCCTTTCCTGTGACCTGCTCTGTCCATTGTTTTCTCATATTTTCCATCTTAAAGATTCCTTTCCCTGTGAAATTCTGACACATGCTGTAACATGGATGAGCCTTGAGGACATAATGCTCGATGAAATAAGCCAGGCACAGGGAGACCAGAACTGTGCATGTCGGCTTACGTGAGCTATCTAATCGTGAAACTCCTGAAAGCAGAAAGTAGAATGGTGGTTTCCAGGTGCAGAGAGAGAGAGGTAAATGGAAAGTAGTTGTTTTAATACGGTATAAAGTTTCAGTTTCGCAAGATGAAAAACTTCTGGAGATTGGTGACCCCACTATAAGAATATACTTAACACTACTGAATTGTATACTTAAAAATGGTTAAGATGGCAAATTTCATGTTTTGTATATTATACCACAGTTAAAAAAATTTTTTTTAAGTTAGGCTAGTAGCAGAAAAAACAATCGAGAGAGATTTGAACAGTGAAAAGGATTCCACTCACTGTGGCTTTGACGATGGAGGTGACCCATGATAAGGGATTCAGGTGTCCTCTGCAGGACAGGCCCAGCCAGGAAATAGGAACCTAAGTCCTATGACCATAATGAACTGAATTCTGCCAACAACCTGTAGGAATTTGGAAATGGATTCTTCCTCAGATCCTCCTTGTAAGAGCTAGCTTAACTGACACCTGCATTTCGGCCTTCGGAACCCCAAACACAGAATCCAGCTGAATCACCCGAGACTTCATACACACAAATCTGTGAGATAATACCTTAATATATGTATGCATGCATGAATGGTCCCTTAATCACTGCTCATGAAGAGCTGACCATATTTAAAACCTGATACCAACACAAAGGTTTTTGTGTTTGCCAGCCTGGTAGCAATAATAATTGCTAATATTTACTATGTGCTGGACGCTATGCCAGTTTACCATTGTGGTTTAGTTTGTACTTAGAACATCCTTAAGAGATGTAAATATGAGATACAATCACCCCATGTTTACATGAGGAAACTGAGGCATAAGGAATTCAAGTAATTTGCCCAAAATCCAAAGATATGAAATCAGGATTCAAAAGCAGACCTTTCTGAGTCACACTAAACAGACATATGTAATGAGCTGTCTAGATCATAGATCATCTAGATTTTGAAATACTCTTTCCTATTGTCAGACAATGTACCAGGCCAATATTTTAGTTCAGGAAATTCAGTGTATCTGTATATGGTGAATATAGAAAAATGAAATAATAGTAAAAATGAAATCAATGTTTTTTCTTTCTTTTTCTCCCCAACAAAAATTTATCTATATACCTGGTCAAATAAGTAAACAGCTATCCTCATAGCTCTGTGTGTGTGTGTTTTCAAACAATTCATCATAAAGCACTTTCCAGACTGACTGTATTTTGAAAAGTAGCCCTTTCTTTTAATTAAACATGGACTTTATAGACTTTGTAGCAGAGTAACTGTGTTCCTGGGTCGCAGAAAAGGTATGATGAATTCACCAAATGTTCTCTGGAGCCCTGTCTACTCCGCAGCAATGCAGGTGCTGGTGAAAAGCAGGGTAGGGGAGGCAGCAGACTGATGAGCATTGAAGGCTGAGGCCCCATCACACTGTCAAGCTTTGCGGTTTCACTTTGGTCTGTCTTACTCATTGGACAATCTAGTAAGATTTTATCTGGGAAAAAAAAGTATTAAATAAAATTTGAAAATCATTTAGACTATGAAAACAAATTTTCTATGACCAGGTAATAGTGGATTTTCCCAGGAAATTTTCCTTTCAGAGAATTCCCTTTTGGACTTGCCTTGCGCATCTGCTACTGGAGACAAGTCTTTCTCCTTTTAGTCAACAGATTCTTCCCTAGATTTGTTGAAGACTACAAGTCTGAAATACAGGATAGATTTACCAGGTTTGATTATAACCCAACAGTTTGAACTTAGGCACAAATGTTATGTTTGAATTGTATAAGTAAGATTATTAGCTATAATTCTCAAGCACACTCCCCAGGTTCTAGCTCTGCTACTTTCTAGCCATGTGACCTTAGGCAAATCACTTAACGTCTCTGCACCTCCATTTCCTTACCTATAAAATGAAATTAATAATAGGAGCTACTCTATAATGCTGTGGGAAAGATTTAAATGAGTTAACATATGTAAATTGATTATTGTCATACTATTCTTTTTTTTACTTTTTTTTCTTTATTTTGATACTTCAAGTAATTTTAAAGAAAGGTGTGAGATTTTTATGTGCCAGGAATAAAAGTGTAAAAATTCCAAAGCCTCCCTAAAGTTTAATAGCTCGCCTTTTCATATCAGGTGCAAAACTTGGAACTTTGAAATATAGCATTTTATTATCAGCTCTAGATAGAGAAAAATTTAAAGATGGCAACTTAAGGGAACCTGCCAACCTCCTAGGCAGCAGGAAGGAAGTGCAAAGAGCTTCTGACTTGAGGGACAGCGGTCAGATAGGGGGAGTTAAAGAAGAAAAGATGACAGAGAGGCCGACCACGGCCCCTGCGTTTCCCCAGGGCCGTGGCCAGGTATGTGTGGAGACAGGGAGATTTTGTGGCCATAGAGATCGCCATGAAAACCCTAAGCATCCTGAAGCAGAAATAAAGAGCATCCCACACTCGCGCCTGTTTGCCCAGGCGCCAAGCTGGCCTGGGAGCAATGAGGCAACACAGAGCGGCAGAGAGCCTGTGGAGATGGGCTGGCGGGCTCGCCCGACTCTCCCTCGTGCTTATGTATGTGGAAGGAATCAAGCTCCTCGATGTCTCGTGGAATGCGGACTGTGAGTGCTGGCTCTGCACTTGCTAGTGGCAAGGACAGGCCAAGTAGGGGGTGGAATGGAGTCAGTGTGCATCCTGGTGAGGCCTGACTGGCAGGAGGTGATGGCTGAGTGTTTGGGGAGCATGCACCACCCATCCTAGAAGAACAGACCCTGAGTGGCAAGAGCCAGATGCTCCATAACAGCTTTAATGTGAATAGAGTCTGATTCCCAGAGACCACGTAAGATGGGCTTAACCAGAGGGCCCAAAGGAAGCAAAGGCTGATGACATGGAAATCGTTTTCACGGCTTCCTGGACACCATTAGTTCATCCCCTGCTCAGATGCCATCAACTCCCTTGAGAGGGGTGTTTGAACATTGCAGTGCCCAGTTATCCAAAGAAGACAGAGCTACCTTGAAATGGGCAAGTTTAAGGTTTCCCAACATTGCCAGAGATGAGAACTTCAGAGCAGGTTGAAATCACTTACCAAAAAATTAAAACATGCATACTTTGACCCATCTAAGTTGTGGTTATCAGACTTGACCCTCTGTGATATGACTGAGTCTGCATAATGCTCTGGGAACTAAGAGGTCAGTGTTTTTAGACTATAGAATTAAGAAAAAGAAATAACATTTAAAGTAAATCTGGAAAGGCAAGCAGAAATTACCCAACTATAAAGAAGCAGAGGTATATTTCAGAAAACACAAAAATGTGAGTCAATGCACACTGGTAAAATTAAGCACAGCCTTTTCAAAAGAAGCAAAGTTGTCTGAAAGGAAGCCTGAGTTTAGGAGTAAGGAGAAATCAGGTTGAACAGGTAGGCAGCAGGGCTTGGGTGGGGGCTGTGGAGGATGTTACCTGAAAGGGCCTGTGATAACTGGGGACTGAGAGACAGCCTGTGCCCTGCTTTCCAAGGGCACTGTACACCCTACAGCAGAGGAGACACCCCGGGGACACAACTGCCCTGGAGAGCTACCCAAAGCCTTGCTTCCCTCTCTAAACCTTACGTCACTATGCTCTCTGTGCCCACGGGGAGGTGCCTTCTCAAATTTGTACAGAAGCATGGGGTAAATTCGCAGGGATCCTTTAAATATGATCAGATTATGGAAGGTCATGCGAGTTTCTTTAAAGAATTTGGACTTGAAGGAAGAAGAGTGAGCATGCCTGAAGGCTTCTGGACAGTCGTATGACATGACAGAAGAAACCGTTCCACAGCAGCTGTATGCAGCGCAGATCTGAGCCAAGAGACTCAGGAAGTGGCTGCAGTTGTCCAGGCATGAAACAAAAAAGGAGATTCGATGGTTTCCATGGTAACAAGAAGGAAAAGATACGGAAATTATTTTGAAGGCAGAAACGACAGGACTGATTACTGATTGGATATGAGTGTATGGAAGACGCGTCTACAGGGGGTTTGAGCTTAGGAAGCTGCGAGAATAGATCTGAGATAGGGACGCTAATCGGGAGGGCCGCTTTGAGAGGGAGAATAAGGAGTTTGGTCTAAGGCGTGCACGTTCAGTTTCACATGATGATGGGATGTACAAATGGAAAGGTTCCCCTTACACGTAAGAGGGCAAGACTGGGGCATTCTTCCTTTTCTTTTCAACTGTTTCTCTCTCCATAATTCTGAGTGCAACTAAGACTCATTTTCCAAGTGCTTTTGGGAATAAAGTCCCCACTTCCCTTACCTTTGGTGAACTGTGAAGAAGGTCGTCACTGTTGTCATCACCAATCTTGTCTTCAGGTCACCACAAAGTGCTAGCCAACACCTATTTGTGTTTGTTGCTTCTGTAAACATAATTCACAGTAACAGATTGCATGCCCTAAGAGATTTCCACTCTGTGACAGCCAATATTTATAGGATCCATACACAGAGAACACACAGAATAGAATGATAACCATTGAGCAATAGCTGCAGAAGATTACAAGTGGTGTTGCTACTTTACAGGAGGAAATGGGGAAGAAGAGGGGAAATAGGGGAAGAGGAAGGGTGTTCTGCTGCATAAGGCCAGTAGTGGGATGCTGTGGTTAAAGGCAAAAACAAAATTGCCTAGAATTTATTTTTTGGACAGGGCAAATGTAAGTCATCATCTCCTTGGGAAAGGAAGGTGCATATGGGATGCTGCTTAGATAATAATAATTCTTATTTTCTTTTATCTAGAATTTAATACTTTATACCCATTATCTCATTGTCTCCATGGATTCCAGGACCTGTGCAAGACCATGTATTCTGCACATTCCACTCTATTCTATAGGAAAGCTGGACCTCCAACTCAACATATTTCCTGCACAGCTGGGTGAATCATTTGAATGATGATAAGAAAGACTATAGTATTTCATAAGGAACTTCAACTACTTTTTAAAAATATCGGAATGCAAAACGCCAAAATATTATTGCTAAGGACAGCTTCTTGATTGGCTATGAGTGTACAGAAGGGCATTTTACAAGCCAGATCTATAAGGAAGGTCTCTGGGGGCTGCCTGCCTCCGCCCCTTTGAGCAGCACATCCCTTTCCCTCACACATCTCTGCTGCCATTCCCAGCATGGAGATGTTGTGTGGGTCACTGGGGAAACAGCTACCTGCCGTATTGCCCACCACCATCTTAGAGAGGGGGGTCAAACCTGAGCAAAGAGAGGGAGAGGAGGGGATCACATGTTTTCTCCCTTGCTTTCCGACCTTATTATATTTTAACATTATGTTATACTTTCCATTGCAGTTTAACATTGCTGGTCAAAATCTGGCCTCGAAGTGACATGACTTGGTTCATGTTTTCGGTACATTGATGGTTTTTGTGCCAGTGTTGTCTCTGGTGCTGAAGAGATTTAGTAAAGTTTTGAGTGGATGTTGAGAAGATTAAGTTCAGTCATGGTGGTGCCTTATTCACAGTCTGCTGGTGCCAGTGGAGTTCCCACCCCCACCTGGAGAAAACTCTGGATTAACTGAAGTTTCTCTGTATATTGTAGCTATCCAACATTCACCTTTTACTTACATAATGATTTTTCTTTAAGTTCCTCTTCAATTGTTCACTGTACTAAATAGACTCTTTTTTTTAAGTTTCTTTCTCTTTTACAGCTAGTTTGATATATGAAAGGTTGATTTCTTTGCTACCCACACAGTTTCCTCTGGGGCCTTAGCCTGACCGGTATTATTCTATGACTCACTGCTTTACTTTTCATAAATAGATGCTAAATACTATCCCTGATTCTATTGGAAATGGCAGATAAAAATACTCAGGGAAAAATCTTAACCAATGCAGTTAGATTTGAACTACACAATAGATTTCCTCTCTTCTCCTTGTTTTCTTTCCCCTTTCTCTCTTGTTTTTTACTTATCAACCTGCTTGCCATAAACAGTAGCTGTCAGCCTCTGGCAGATAATTCTGATCTCTTTATTTCTGCTTCCCCATAATAAGCAGCCCTTTTCCTGGGAAGGGGGTCTGTGGTGTCCTCTCCTTTCTCTCGTCCTTCATTTGCCCATTACCCCTCCCCCCCCACTGTATTTCTCTCTCTTATTTATTCTCTCCTCCCCAGGCCCAGGGCCATCAGCTGTCACTAGCCATCCTAGAAAAAATTACTTCCTCCTTCCAGAGACCTAGTTGATTTGTCATCTCTCCTGATTGCTAAGATCACTGAGAATCGTTAAATGTTCAGATTCAAGGAAAGCAAAGATACTCAGGGTAATGCCAAGCCCAGTTTGAGAGCAGAAACTGGACACGGTGAGAACCATTACAATGCAGTTAAGACGGTGGCCTAGAGACAGCAGTGGAAAAGAGGCAGAGACACACATTGGGCAGAAATAACACATTCTTCAAACACTGTTTCTCCATGACAGTCTCATATTTCTGCACATCTCACAAGCAGAGGCACACACTTCCTTTATTTTGGACTATCTTTTCAAGGAAGTTTGTATAGAAAGCAGCCTTGGAAGATAAAGCGTTCCCTCCAGAGCAAAGGACAAGCATGCTTACTGTCCATTGTAAAGGATTTGGGTTCCCAAGCTCAGGGTTACTCTCCTGTCATGCAAACCATGGCATGTGCAGGTATCTCCTGGACCTATTTGCAGCAAGACCTTATGGGAAAAGAGGCTCAGGGAACTGCCACAAAAAAATTCAGATACTCTGTCTACTGCTATTTCTCTGCTTAATGAAGTCCTTTTACTCTAACCCATGAGTCTTATGTCTTCTGCTAGTATCTATGAAACTGTAGCAGACTAATGTGTTAGATTACAAGTAGGGTAATATGTCAACCTTTTATTGTTCTTGACAATTTTCAGACATTATAACATTTTAGGCTGTCAGTAAGAATATTAAGCAGATAAAAAAATTTTTCTCTATCAATATCTTGAAAGAGTTAAATATACCCTCCCTTCCCCTTCAGCTCTCACCTCCATCTAGTCTAATGTACCTTCTTAACCTTGAAAATGATGGCCCCTAATGGCCCATTTATTCAGTAGAGTGGATTTCTAAAATCCATCTCCAGATTACAGTTTGTGTGCCAGGATCACATTTGTTTTTATTGATAGAGAAAGGAGTTGAGCAGCAGATTGGGGCTGACTTGTCAATCACTTAATCAGCAAATGCATCCTGGGCACCTTCATACTACTGTGTTAAGTGCTGCACAAAATAGCCTTGGTTCTCAAAGCATTTTAACTTCCTTCAGTTCAATAAAGAGAAACTTCCCTATAAAAAGAACCCAAATGTTCTATCCACTTATTCAGGCAGTAACCAGGAGAAATATTTTTATAAAAGGGCTTTTAAAAGTATTATCCCTCATCTGTCCTGCTTCCAAACAGAAAAGCAACTCAAGACCCAGATTCAATGCCCTTCTGATTTTTAAAAACCCCAGACTTTCAGGGAACTCAAAGACTAAAAATCCCAGAACTACCAAGCCAAAATCTTTCTGGTACTACTCATTTACAGTAATAATAAAACCTTTCTCTTTGTCATTTCCAGTTTAATTCTATTCCATAATGGTGATTATTTGTTGGGGGAAAGAAAGTAGTGAGTCATGATAAGACTTTAAGAGCTGTGAAAGGAACCATGTGAATAAGCACACACACACACACACACACACACACACACACACACTTCCCAAGCATCTTGAATCCTGGCATTTCCTAAACAATGGTGCTCAAATGATAAATGCATTTTACAGTGCAACAAGAACTTACTAGTCTGTTACCTGTCCTCTGTCCTTCTGAGTCTCTGTGATCTGCAGTTCAGTCCAGAAATCAACCTCCAACCCAACACAATACTGATGACTTCAATTCAACCACAGTCTTCAGAGAGAGAAAGTAGGAAAATTGGTGCAGCTTGGTTCCTAGGTGGGGAGGGGATTAGTCTAGAAACTTACCTAATGCTCCTAGCACGGTGCCCAGCAACCAGACATTAAGGTAGTGAATAGTTTATAAGGGATGGGATATTCTCAGTACTTGCATTCTTCCTGTGGGATTGGGGTCCCCAAAATCTGTTCTCTTCCCACCTCCACCATCCACAGCTTGTTGCAATTAATAACATGCCCGTTTTCTTTGTACTGGTTTCCGATGGAAGAAAAGGCCAGCTGAGCAGAGTGTGCCACAGGCGGCACTGCCGGCCATCTCGGCCTCAGACAAGGGTGAGGATGAGTATCCGAGGATGAAGAAAGACCCTTTCTAGGTCTGCATAACTGGATGGGCAAAAAATGGTTGAAGTCCTCCACGTACACCAAAAAGACAGAGGAAATAGCCTAAAGTGAATGACACTTTCACAATGGCCAAGACATTTTGGTAGTTCTTGACTTAGAAGTTGTTCTCCCTCATTTGAAAGCCAGAGTTATTTATGTAACTACTCACACTGCCTCCACAAAAGTGAGGGGTCAGAAAAAAAGTGAAGTGAGGCATAGCAGAGAGTTCAGTCATTCCCAAGTAGGCAGTGCAGTGAGCTGACTGAATAAAAAGAAAGCTTGCCAGAAGTTCTGGCACCTCACAGATCCTTGTAGTAGTACTTGGGAAGAGGAATAGCTTGAGCTAGAGAAACACAGCTGATAGAAATTCATCTTAAAATGTGAGCTCTGAGAAGTTGCAGACAGAGAACCTAAGAATTCTCATGATTTGTAAGAGCTCTAATTCAAAAAGTGGCCATTCCAACATAGACCTATGAATAGCATGTCGCACAGAAGATAATAAGGTCACGTCCTAGTATTAGATGAGAAGAGGAAGGGGGTGGAGACCTGTACATGGATCGGGCATACACATTCCCCTAAGGTGTTGCTGGCTAAAACTGTCAAGAGTTCCTTAATGAATTGAGACAGGTATTCCTGTGATTGCTTGAGCATATATTACTTACAGTTTCATGTTTTACATGTGTGTATGTGTATTTGTTAACTATCAGCTTGAACCTAGCACATTCTTCAGTATGAGATGAATTATCCTCATTTAACCCTTTTCATGTTCATTGCAATATCCAATGTGAAACCCCCCAGCAGATATGATGGACAATTGCCCAAGCTAATTGTTCCCTATGGACAATCATAACCAAGATTCTGGTTATTAGAGTAAAAATATATTAGCAACAGTCCTTCCAGAATGTTGTTTCATCAGTATTATTCATATCTGGCTGTGCCATACTACATGCTGGCAAGATGCAGGGCTGGACAGGAAGGGTCCCAAGAGACTTTGTGGTGATACATAACTCTGCAAAGAGTGTGTGATTTGACAGAACTAAATGACACATCTACCCTTAAATCATCTCTTTCATCAGCCTGACAGGTGCCTGAAATTCCTTGTTAAAACAAGCATAGAGGATTCCAAGATGGCAGTGTGAGAGATGAGACAGAGAGCTCCTCCCAAAACCACAAACAGTACAAAAATATAGTTAATAAATACAACTAACCTTAAAACAGCAACAAGAAAGAAGGCTAAACCAGACTGCATACAGACCTCATGAACAGAGCAGACCTCATGAAACAGGGTAACGTAGGAAAGCCTTAATCCGCCGGGACCCAAGCCCTTCCCCCACCCCAGCTCCCCGGCGGGAGGAAGAGAAACGGAGCGGGGAGGGGGTGGGAGCCTGGGACTGCTGGACACCGAGCCCTGGACATCTGCTTTGTGAGCAGAATCCTATAGTGTGGGGTGCTCTGGACATTAAGGAGCTAGGACAGGCGAAGTGCTTGAGAGACTGTCATTCCGGCCGTTGTGGAGGAGGGTATCCACACCCGGCCGCTCTGTGTCAGAGGAAAGGCAGGGGGTCTAAGAGGCTTCCTGGCAGTGAGAGGGCTGCTGGAGGGGCAGGGTTTGCACGGAGCCTGCTCTGCGGGAGAAGAGAGCTGGACAAGGTTGCCTGGGTGTGCTCTGCCCAGCTGGTTGGGAACTTTGGGGAGCCTCAGGTGCTCCACCCCCCTGGCTGCCTATTCAGCTCAGAGTCCCCCCACTGTGACACACAGCCTGCCGAGCCTTCCTACTGGCCTGCAGGCACCTGAACGCAAATCCGCAGTCACTGCACAGGCGTCAGTCCAGCCAGAGGGAGGCCCCGCCTACAACAGCTAGAGACGCAAAGCACAGAAGTTTACCCGTGTGTGCTTGGCCCACTGCCTCTGACACTGGAGACAGGCACCACAGACAGGAATCAGGAACAGATCTTTTCTACCCCCAGGCACCAGCTCGACTCCTCTACAACCCCCAACCTCATTCTAGGGGCTGAGCAGCTCCAGAGACTGCAGTTTCTGCATGCTAGTGGGCACCACACAGAAAAATGAAATGTCAAAAGAATATGATTCAGACAAAAATCTCACAAACCCCAAAAAGAGGGCCAAATGAAACCAAGTTCAACAATCTTCATGAAAGAGAGTTCAAAATAAAAATTATAAACATGCTTTTGGAGGTACAGAAAAATATTGAAGACCTCAGGAACGAATTTAGGATGGAGATTCAATCATTAAGAAATACCATATCTGAAATGAAACATACAATGGAGGGATTTAAAAGCAGATCTGATGTAGTAGAAGAGATGGTAAATGGAATAGAAATTAGAGAAGAGTAATATAAAGAAGCTGAGGCACAGAAAGAAAAAAGGATCTCTAAGAATGAAAGAATGTTGAGAGAACTGTGTGACAAATCCAAATGGAACAATATTCGCATTAGAGGGGTATCAGAGGAAGAAGAGAGAGAAAAAGGGATAGAAAATGTCATTGAGGAGGTAATTGCTAAAAACTTCCCCAATCTGGGGAAGGACATAGTCTCTCAAGCCATGGAGGTGCACAGATCTCCCAAAACAAGAGACCCAAGGAAGACAACATCAAGACATATAATAATTAAAATGGCAAAGATCAAGGATAAAGACAGACTTTTAAAAGCAGCTAGAGAGAGAAAAAAGGATCACATACAAAGGAAAACTCATCAGGCTATCATCAGACTTCTCAACAAAAACCTTACAGGCCAGAAGGGAGTGGCATGATATATTTAATGCAATGAAGCAGAAGGGCCTTGAACCAAGAATACTGTACCTGGCAAGGCTATCATTTAAATTTGAAGGAGGGATTAAACAATTTTCAGATAAGCAAAAGCTGAGAGAATTTACCTCCCACAAACCACCTCTAAAGGGCATTTTAGAGGGACTCTTATAGATGGAAGTATTCCTAAGGCTAAACAGATATCGAAGGGAAGACAAAGACTACAGAATATGATTCATAACATACAAAGAATGGAGGAGGAAGAAAAACGAGGGGGAAAAAAAAGAACCTTTAGGTTGTGTTTGTAATAGTATAGAAAGTAAGGTAAATTAGACAGATAGTAAGGGAATTGCCCTTGAACCTTTGGTAACCACAAATCTAAAGCCTGCAATGGCAATAACTACATACCTATTGACAATCACCCGAACTGTACATGATCTGAATGCACCAATCAAAAGATATAGAGTTACTGAATGGATAAAAAGACAAGACCAATCTATATGCTGCCTAAAAGAGACGCATTTCAAACCCAAAGACATACACAGACTGAAAGTAAAGGGATGGAAAAAGTTATTTCATGCTACTAACAGTGAGAAAAAATCAGGAGTTGCAGTACTTGTATCAGAAAAAATAGACTTCAAAATAAAAAAAGGCACAAGAGACAAAGAAGGACATTACATAATGATAAAGTGGTCAGTACTACAAGGGGATATAACAATTATAAACATCTATGCACCCAACACAGGATGACCTACATATGTGAAACAAATACTAGCAGAATTAAAGGGGGAAATAGAATGCAATGCATTCATTTTAGGAGACTTCAACACACCACTAAATAATCAATGGATCAATTTCTAAACAAAAACAGAGATCAAGCAATATATGGAGACTAATGACAAAAATGATTCAACACCATAAAATCTGTGGGATGCAGCGAAGGCTATGCTAAGAGGGAAATATATTGCAATACAGGCCTACTTCAGGAAAGAAGAACAATCCCAAAAGAACAGTCTAAACTCACAATTAATGAAACTAGAAAAGGAAGAACAAATGAGGCCCAAAGTCAGTAGAAGGAGGGACATAATAAAGATTAAAGTAGAAATAAATAAAATGGAGAAGAATAAAACAATAGAAAGAATCAATGAAAGCAGGAGCTGGTTCTTTGAGAAAATAAACAAAATAGATAAACCCCTAGCCAGATTTATCAAGAAAAAAAGAGTCTACACACATAAACAGAATCAGAAATGAGAAAGGAAAAGTCACTACGGATACCACAGAAATACAAACAATTATGAGAGAATAATATGAAAAATTATATGATAACAAACTGGATAACCTAGAAGAAATGGACAACTTTCTAGAAAAATACGACCTTCCAAGGCTGACCCAGGAAGAAACAGAAAATCTGAATAGACCAATTACCAGCAAAGAAATTGAACTGAAAACAAAAAACTACCTAAGAACAAAACGCCTGGAACAGATGGTTTCACTGCGGAATTTTATCAAATATTTAGTGAAAAACTAATACCCATCCTCATTAAACTTTTCCAAAAAGCAGAAGAGGAGGGAATACTCCCAAACTCATTCTACAAGGTCAACATAACTCTAATACCAAAACCAGGCAAAGACAACACAAAAAAATAAAATTATAGACCAATATCCCTGATGAAAATAGATGCAAAAATACTTAACAAAATTTTAGCAAACCAAATTCAAAAATATATAAAAAAGGTCATCCATCATGATCAAGTGGGATTCATCCCCGGGATGCAAGGATGGTACAATATTAGAAAATCCATCAACATCATCCACTACATCAACAAAAACAAGAACAAAAACCACATGATCATCTCCAAAAATGCTGAAAAAGCATTTGACAAAATTCAACATTCTTTCCTGATAAAAACTCTCAACAAAAAGGGTACAGAGGGCAAGTACCTCAACATAATAAAGGCCATATATGACAAACACACAGCCAACATTATACTTAACAGCAAGAAGCTGAAAGCTTTTCCTTTAAGATCAGGAACAAGACAAGGATGCCCACTCTCCCCACTTTTATTCAACATAGTACTGGGGGTCCTAGCCACAGCAATCAGACAACACAGAGAAATAAAGGGCATCCAGATCGGTGAGGAAGAACTCAAACTGTCCTTGTTTGCAGATGATATGATATTGTACATAAGAAACCCTAAAGAATCCACTCCAAAACTATTAGATCTAATATCTGAATTCAGCAAAGTTGCAGGACACAAAATTAATACACAGAAATCTGTTGCTTTCCTATACACTAATGATGAACTAGCAGAAAGAGAAATCAGGAAAACAATTCCATTCACAATTGCATCAAAAAGAATAAAATACCTGGAAATAAACCTAACCAAGGAAGTGAAAGACCTATACCCTGAAAACTACAAGACACTCTTAAGAGAAATTAAAGAGGACACTAATAAATGGAAATGCATCCCATGCTCTTGGCTAGGAAGAGTTAATATTGTCAAAATGGCCATCTTGCTTAAAGTAATCTACAGATTCAATGCAATCCCTATCAAAATACCATCAACATTCTTCAATGAATTGGAACAAATAATTCTAAAATTCATATGGAACCACAAAAGACCCCGAATAGCCAAAGCAATCCTGAGAAGGAAGAATAAAGCAGGGGGGATTATGCTCCCTGACTTCAAGCTCTACTATAAAGCTATAGTAATCAAGACAATTTGGTACTAGCACAAGAACAGACCAATAGACCAGTGGAACAGAATAGAGAGCCCAGATATAAACCCAAGCATATATGGTCAATTAGTATACGATAAAGGACCATGAATATACAATGGGAGAATAACAGCCTCTTCAACAGCTGGTGTTGGCAAAACTGGACAGCTACATGTAAGAGAATGAAATTGGATTACTGTGTAACCTCATACACAAAAGTCAACTCAAAATGGATCAAAGACCTGAATGTAAGTCATGAAATCATAAAACTCTTAGAAAAAAACATAGGCAAAAATATCTTGGACATCAACATGAGCAACTTCTTCATTAACATGTCTCCCCAGGCAAGGGAAACAAAAGCAAAAATGAACGAATGGGACTATTATCAAACTAAAAAGCTTCTGTACAGCAAGGGATACCATCAGTAGAACAAAAAGATATCCTACAATATGGGAGAATATATTCATAAATGACATATCCGATAAGGGGATGACATCCAAATTATATAAAGAGCTCACGCACCTCAACAAAAAGCAAATAAGCCAATTAAAAATGGTCAGAGGAGCTGAACAGACACTTCTCCAAAGAAGAAATTCAGATGGCCGACAGGCACATGAAAAGATGCTCCACATCGCTAGTCATCAGAGAAATGCAAATTAAAACCACAATGAAATATCACCTCACACCAGTTAGGATGGCCACCATCCAAAAGACAAACAACAACAAATGTTGGTGAGGATGTGGAGAAAGGGGAGCCCTCCTCCACTGCTGGTGGGAGTGTAAATTAGTACAACCATTGTGGAAAGCAGTATGGAGGTTCCTCAAAAAACTACAAATAGAAATACCATTTGATCCAGGAATTCTTCTCCTAGGAATTTACCCTAAGAATGCAGCAGCCCCGTTTGAAAAAGACATATGCACCCCTATGTTTATCGCAGCACTATTTACAATAGCCAAGAAATGGAAGCAACCTAAGTGTCCATCAGTAGATAAATGGATAAAGAAGATGTGGTACATATACACAATGGAATATTATTCAGCCATAAGAAGAAAACACATCCTACCATTTGCAACAACATGGATGGAGCTAGAGGGTATTATACTCAGTGAAATAAGCCAGGTGGAGAAAAACAAGTACCAAATGATTTCACTCATATATGGAATATAAGAACAAAGAAGAAACTGAAGGAAGAAACAGCAGCAGATTCACAGAACCCAAGAATGGAGTAACAGTTACGAAAGGGAAAGGGACTGGGGAGGATGGGTGGGAAGGGAAGGGATAAGGGGGAAAAAGGGCTATTACAATTAGCACACATAATGTAGCGGGGGTGGGAGTGGGGTGGAGGGATATGCAGAAGGCAGTATAACACAGAGAAGACAAGTAGTGATTCTATAACATCCTTTTATGCTGATGGACAGTGACTGCAGTGGGGTATGTGGTGGGGACTTGATAATAGGGGGAGTCTAGTAACCATAATGTTGCTCCTATAATTGCATATTAATAATAGCAAAATAAAAATAAATAAATAAAATAAAATAAAAGACATAGCAAATCCTGGGCCACATATGTATGTATGTATACACTTAAAGGAAGCTTGCTTCAGTAAGAAGGGAATTGGCTGCCAGTGGAAGTTTGTAAAAATAATAGTGAAGTTATATTTGGTAGTACCGTCTACTCATTGCCCAGGAAAATATGTTGGTTTGGCATAATGACTCCCCTTGAGTGGCTATTTTTGAAAATAATAAATACATTATAGTAAATACAATAAAATATTTATTATAAACTAAAATAAAAAATACAAGCATAATGTTAAAATGCAATTGGGAGAAAGGAACGATTAACACTTTTAACCCTTAGCTTCTACTGAAATACTGATAAGGCCATCTCTTCAGTTTAACTAGCAAGGAATCTTGAATACAGTGAACATATTTTAAAAATCTAAAATTGGGTCAAGTGATCGCACAACTACAAATGTGATTGTGAACTTTAAAAAAAACTTTGAAATCACAATAGTACAAGAAGGACTGAGATGTTGCGTTATCATATGCATGAACAGGGTCATTTCAAGGGATGAGGAGGATGACAAGGCTGTAGATCCAGGCGGAATGGACGAATCCAGCATTGCCAGAGAGCAGCAAAGGGTTCCTAAGGGAACAGGAACACAGGAAAGGAAAGGGAATTGCTGATTCTGATAAACAACCTGCCCCAAGGCTGCCCTGGGGGACCCTAATATTTCCACTTAGTCCTCAGTATTTTTGCTGCAGTCTTCAGGGGGAAAAAAGTAAAGGAAAAGTGAAAAGATAAAATATCCTACTTTCTTGAACGTAAAATATGGAGTGAGTGGGTGTTCAATTCACTATTTCCTGAGTCTCTTCCGGGTGACAAGCCCTGAGCCCAGCACTCTCCTGCCCCAGAGCAGGCTGTAGTGCCTGTTCCAGAGTGAAAACACCTCCCACCCCACTGCTATGGAGCCTTCTGACCCAAATATTCCCAAGGTTTAGCTCAAACAGAAATAGACTTTTCTTCACACTTCTGAGAAAGGGCTGCAATGATTGATATTTATTCATTGCCATAAAGTTTGGCAATATCATGCAAACACCAAGCCCTAAGAAAGAAATAAAGTAGTCCTCCAGTGGGCATGCAAGTGTTTTTTATTTAAAAGACTACTATCCCCCTGACATCTGGGCAGAATATCAAGGGCTGTCAAAGCAACTCTCAGTTCCATGTGCCAAAATGATCTTTAATAATGTCTTTAAGAAATAGATTTCCCCCACCCTCAAAATATCAAAAGAACTAAATAATTAAAATTAAAGTAAGGGATAGACCTACCCAGGCATTGTAATTCCTTTTTTGAGGTGGGAAGCTCCTCACATCCAAGCTAAGGGAAGGTAAAGCTGCAGTCTGACCTCACCTGGCCAAGTATTGCTGGCAATCCTGACTTGGTTGGAGAGCATCACCTACCATATCTGCCCCACTACTCTTCTCACAAGCCGTTCTCAGGTCCAGGCATCCCAAATGTCCAAGGCTTTGAACATCCAGGGCCAAGTCTAGCATTTATTAGCATCAGTTGGACAAGCGTGTCTCTTACGGCGGGATACAGGAAAAGGAAGGCAGGCCAACTTTGAAGCTTGGAAAGAGGGGTGGATTGGAGATTTGGAAGGACAGTTTTAGATTTCTCCTTCCTACCTGGACAGCTGGCCTGCCACCCTCGGCTCCAGCCCACTTTCTCAGCCTTAGCTGGCGCCCGTCCTCTGTCCCAAGTCTGCACCAAACTGGAATCCTCACCATCTCTACATTGCTTCCGTGGTTCTGCTCATTCCGTCCCCATTCTCAGCCTCACCACTTAGCCAAGAGCTGTATTATCTTTCAAGGACAGTTAGGAATACTTTCCTCTCTTCATGCAGGCTCTCTTCCCAGTCTTCACAATTCTTCACAAAGCAAATACAAATAATTTGGTGAGATCCAATAATATTGCCTGTATTTTCTCTATCTCCTCAGTTTTACTTAACGGATTTTGACTTTTCTTTTTAATTGACTGAGAGACAGAAGAGGACGTGATTGTTTTTATAGCAATCTTCACCCAACATTAAAGAAAATTATAACAGACCACTTAAACAGACAATACAGACTTTATTCAAGACTACTGCAAAAGAAGGGAAGGGTTGAACTCAACTCATTTGAAACAGAAGGCAGGAGACTTTGGGTGCCGTGCCAGCTGTGGGAAAGCACTAGAGGATGACAGGGAGAGGTTTGGGAGCTACAGTCAGGCTGTCTGTGTTTGTTCTCTGATGCTCAGCTACGTGAGGCAGCTGCCCTCCCAGGGAGAACGGGAGACAGGGCAACCAACTTCCCTGATTATTCCATTTCAAAGGGACGTCTTCCAGGTCCTTGAGAAAGACATTCCTGGGTTGTACAAGATACACAACTCAAAGGGTCAAGGGAAGAATTTACAATTGCAAATTTTCTAAAGTAAATGTTCTAATGAAGGGAGATCAGGGGCCTATAGTCAGGAAGAGAACTGTTTATAAAGTTTAAAAAAGCTGAGGGGAACATTAAGCCCCTCTTGGGCACCAGGAAATAACTTATCACTCCTAACCACTCCTTTACTTTTATTCTTTTTCCTTTATTTATATCCTCAAGATTATATATCTTGTCTCAGTGCAATGCACACTATGACATTTTATTTAGTAGTCTCATAAATCTGTGTTTTATTCATACTCAAAAACATCAGAGTCATGGAAACTGAACCTATACTGACTGAGGAGACCTGTGGATAATAATGAGGATGCATCAAGGAGCATAATACAAGGATGCAAAGGATTTGATAACACTTGGTCTGAAGTCCTGAAAGTGAACCTTACTTTTATTCAAATATATGATTTTTCCTCAGGGTTTCTTTATAAATGTATAGGATACATTTGGCAGTCTAAGTACAATACATGCTTAACAATAATTTATTGAAGCAAACTCTTATTGTTCATTATCATGGAATTATATTTCTGACTTCTTCTTTTCACTCATTATTTGTATTCCTTCCAACATGGCAGAATTTCTTATTTATTTACAGGGAAAAACAAACTAAACAACTAGTTACTATTATTCATTGATCTTCTATGACTATATATTTTATAAATGGTTTGTATGTTTTCAAAATTATTTATATATGTTGAATTTCTATTCTCTTCAACAAGAATACTTTTGAATATAAAACAATAAGAAATTAAGTACATCATATATTTTCAAATTTCTTGAGCAGTATTTCCAAATGAGGTTTGCTGTTTTCTCTAAAATGTTTACTATTGTTTTTTAATAACATCATTTTAAAAGAATGATATAGTTTCAAAGTACTTCTCCATTCATTCAAAATTCACAAGTAAAGTGACTAAGGCCTTCTTTAATTCCACATGCAAATAGCAGAGGAGGGGCCCAAATGCAGCGCACAGCCCTCTTCCCCAACGTGTAAGAAGAGTCGGCATGTGGGTCTGCAGCTTGAGAAGAAGTAGAGTTGACTGGGAAAAATGGCTGAGGCTTCCTTTCAAGATGTTGGCATGAGAAAATGCCATCAGAGTCACAAAAAATATATTCTTAATTTATATAGAACAAAGGTTTATTACCTGGATGGAGGCTGTTAGTCTTGCAATATTCTGTATTGTTAAAAGCATATTCATTTCATCATTCCTTGGGTGTATTCATTTTGTTATATTTTGAGTTAAAGTAAAGTGAAAAGTTGGTAAAATTCATTTGTAATGAATAAGATTTATTAAAATCACAAACATATATACTGTTTTATTTTCACTTGACTCACTCATTTATTAAGATGCTATTGTGCAATTTTACTCCCCAAGTTTCTTTGTAAGGTAGCACACATATTTGTGTGGTGTATCATTTAAGTACCCTTATTATGATATTATTCAGCTTGTATCCACACATGCAAGTGAAGTGTTGAGCAATTTTCTAGCTAATTCAATTAATTTATGTATCCACTCTGGATAATTTGAACCAATAAAACCACTTTCATTTAGAACAAGTTTATTTATTTATCTTCATTACCTGAATAATTGTCCCACACTCCATTCAAGTTTGCCTACAGAGAAACGACATTTTGAATTAAGAGGCAAGATGCTGAGATGTTGAATCACCCTCAGAAGGAATTAGAAGAAAACAGCCTAATATTACAAACATCTTTTATTTTCAAGTCTTTTCTAATGAAAGTTTCATTTTTTACCTATGACTTAAAAATGTTCTTCCCATCTGTACTGAAAGCCTGTCAGCCAAGTTTCAGTCCAGGGGCAATTTTAATATAAAAACATAATTTTTAAAACAGAAATTTCATGGATATGTATCTATAATCATATTTACCTATCTATACATTAATTTATTGATATACTTATAATTCTAATTTAATACACAAAAAATATCCCACATTGATATTTTCTAATCCCATGAGCAAACTTTTACTCCACCTTTGAAAATTTCTCTTGTTATAGAATAATTTAAGGCACAGAAACAATTCACCCTTTGCTGAGGAACCACAATCAATCCTGCTATTACTGTAGTGACATATGAGCAGACCAGAAAAATTGTTTGCTTTAAATTTATACTTTCTGACTCCTCATATTACTACACTGTAACCCATTTCACTTCTTCCTTCAATGGTCAATGCAAACATATATACACCATATATAACACATTTCATATTTGTCAGTTACAGTATAGTGACCTTCCTGGGAGTGACCTTGAAATATGAGCGTGAGCTCAAATAACCATTATTTATATGCCCAGCATCATGATATCATACAGACACTTAATATACACCACCAAGATCTCCTTTCCTCTTGACACTAAAGACCCATATTTAAATCTCCTCCAGGTTCTCTGTGGTCATAAACTTTCTGTGGCATACTATTGAAATAAGCAAACAAATCACATGAATGATATATACCTCATTCATTATTTAAATGCCTTATGAAAGAACAAAACTGTTGCCCTTAACACGTTGCAGATCCATTTGGTGCCCAGATGTAGAACAAAACTGTATTTTCATAACATTACTATGAGAACATAGTATTGGCATACAAACAGCAACTTCCACTGAATTTCAGGTAATTGAAATGAGGTTGGCATTTGTGAAAGCCAATTTTGACATGTTTTTAGAGATACCTGAGTTCTTAACCAAATACCTGCTTATTCATTCTATATCTATTACTGAGGCATCATTCTATTTTAGTTTTTTTTTTCCCTTACATACCAGATGGGCTCATTGGCTTGTCAGCATTCATTATAAAAAATTCTATGTGGGCAGGATGTTAGTGCCTTGGCAGGGTTTGGCAAGACATATAGTTAAAAATGGGTTTTATGCAGGACAAACACTGTCCCTTGTTTGCAGATGAAATAATTTTAATGCACACTTTACATTTTACACAATGTGAATTGAGACAGATATTCTTTGAATATAGCATTGAAATGCTAAAGTTTCTCAGATTAAGTCAGCTTTTGGAAAACATAAATTTTCTATTGAGTTATGACTTACTTTGGTTACTTAAATGGCTAGAGATAACTCAAATTAGAGATTAACTCTTCATGTAGTGTGCACAATGATTTGGACTCCTTTTTAAACTTTATCTCGGATACCACGACCTACTTGCACAAAGGAGAAAAACAGTGTTTAGAAATGCCAGTGACTCTATTAGCAAAATTTAGTGTCCATTGACATTATTTGGTGCTTCATTTACATACAGATCTTCCTCTTCTACTTTTTTTTATTTATTAAGATATCACTGATAAACAATCTTATGCTCAGATTTCACATGAGCAACACTGTGGTTACTACATTCCCCCTATTATCAAGTCCCCACCAGATACCCCATTACAGTCACTGTCCATCAGCATAGTGAGATGCTATGGAGTCACTATTTGTCTTCTCTGTGCTACACTTCCTTCCCCGTGCCCCCCTATATTATGTGTGCTAATCATAATGCCACCTAATCCCCTTATCCCTCATTCCCACTCACCCTGCCCAGTCCCTTTCCCTTTGGTAAATGTTAGTCCATTCTTGGGTTCTGTGAGTCTGCTGCTGTTTTGTTCCTTCAGTTTTGCTTCGTTGTTGTACTCCACAAATGAGGGAAATCATTTGGCACTTGTCTTTCTCCACCTGGCTTATTTCACTGAGCATAATACCCTCTAGCTCCATCCATGTTGTTGCAAATGGTAGGATTTGTTTTCTTCTATGGCTGAATAATATTCCACTGTGTATGTGTACCACATCTTCTTTATCCATTTATCTACTGATGGACACTTAGGTTGCTTCCATATCTTGGCTATTTTAAATAGTGCTTTCAATAAACATAGGGGTGCATATGTCTTTTTGAATCTGAGAAATTATTTTCTTTGGGTAAATTCCTAGGAGTGGAATCCCCAGGTCAAATGGTATTTCTATTTGTAGTTTTTTGAGGAACGAACCTCCATATTGCTTTCCACAATGGTTGAACTTGTTTACATTCCCAGCAGCCGTGTAGGAGGGTTCCCCTTTCTTCACATCCTCGCCAGCATTTGTTGTCCTTAGTCTTTTCTATGTTGGCCACTCTAACTGGTGTGAGGTGATATCTCATTGTGGTTTTAATTTACATTTCTGTGATAATTAGCGATGTGAAGCATCTTTTCGTGTGCCTGTTGGCCATCTGAATTTCTTCTTTGGAGAAGTGTCTGCTCATACCCTCAGCCCATTTTTTAATTGGGTTATTTGCTTTTTGGGTATTGAGGCATGTGAGTTCTTTATATATTTTGGATGTTAACCCCTTGTTAGATATGTCATTTATGAATATATTCTCCCATACTGTAGGATGCCTTTTTGTTCTACTGATAGTGACCTTTGGTGTACAGAAGCTTTTTAGCATGATGTAGTCCCATTTGTTCCTTTTTTTGTTTGTTTCCCTTGCCCGAGGAGATGTGTTCAGGAAAAAAATCACTCATGTTTATATTCAAGAGATTTTTGCTTATTTTTTCTACTATGAGTTTTATGGTTTAATTTCTTACATTCAGGTCTTTGATCTATTTTGGGTTTACTTTTTAAAGTATGGAGTTAGACAGCAATCCTGTTTCATTCTCTTTCATGTAGCTGTCCAGTTTTGCCAACACCAGTTGTTGAAGAGGCTGTCATTTCCCCATTGTATATCCATGGCTCTTTATCATATATTAATTGGCCATATATGTTTGGATTTATGTCTGGACTCTCTATTCTGTTCCATTGGTCTATGGGTCTGTTATTGTGCCAGTACCAAATTGTTTTGATTACAGTGGCTTTGTAGTAGAACTTGAAGTTGGGGAGTGTAATTGCCCCAGCTTTATTCTTCCTTGTCAGGATTGCTTTGGCTATTTGGGGTCTTTTGTGGTTCTGTATGAATTTTAGAACTATTTGTTCTAGTTCGTTGAAGAATGCTGCCGGTATTTTGATAGGAATTGCATTGAATCGGTAGATTGCTTTAGACAGGATAGCCATTTTGACAATATTAATTCTTCCTATCCATGAGCACAGGACATATTTTCATTTATTGGCGTCTTCTTTAATTTCTTTCATGAGTGTCTGGTAGTTTTCTGGATAAAGGTCTTTCAACAAAGTTTTTAATTTTGATGAAGTTCAATTTATCTGTGTTTTTCATTCTTTGCTTGTGCTTTTGATTTAATATCTAAGAAAATCATTGCTTAATGCAGTGTCATAACGATTTACCCCTTTTAGCTAAAATGTAAGTTTGGCCAAATCCATTTTGATCCATTTTGAGTTTATTGTTTTTTTATACCCGAATACCTAATATCAGAAATGAAAGAGGGCTAGCACTACAAATCCCATGGACATTAAAAGGAAGTAAAGGAATATTATGAACAACTCCATGTGTACAAATTTGATAACCTAGATAAAACGGACCAACTCCTTGAAAGCCATCAACTGCCAAAACTCACACAGGCAGAAATGGACAATCTGAATGCGCCTATATTTACTAAAGAAATTGAATCAATAATCAATAACCTCCCAAATCAGAAAGTACCAGACCGAGAAGGACTGCACTGGTGAATTCTATCAAACATCTACAAAAGAAGGTTAAAAGGATAAAAAGGATCAGAGGGTAAAAGCAGACAAATGCAAAAATCCTCAACAAAATATTAGCAAATCAAATCCAACAATGTATACAAAGAATTATACACCATGACTAAGGGGATTTATATGTCCATTATATCTCACTAAAAACATTGTAATTGTGTGAGATGATGGATGTGTTAACTGCCTCTAGTAACCACCAATCTGTTCTCTGTGTCTATGAGCTCAGCTCCCCGCCACCCCCACCCCTGCACCATTTTTACATTCTAAATATAAATGAGATCAAATAGTATTTCTCTTTCTCTGTCTGACTTGTTTCACTTCACATAGTATCCTCTAGGTCCATCCATATTGTCACAAATAGCAGAATTTCCTCCTTCTTATGGCTTAACAATATTCCAGTACATCTATGTGTATATATGTGTACACACATCTCACATTTCTTTAGCCATCATTCATCAATAGGCGTTTAGGTTGTTTCCACATTTTGGCTATTTGTGAATAATGAACACAGGGGTGCAGATATTGATTTGAGATTTTTCTTCTTTTCTAATGCAAAGTTCCAGGGGTATAAAATTCCTCGAACTGATGTTTTAGCTGTAACCTACAAATTTTGGTATGTTGTATTTTTATTTTCATTTATTTCTATGTATTTTTTAAAACCTTGAGACTTCGTCTTTGACTCATGGATTATTTAGAATTGTGTTCATTTAACTGTTTTCTTTCTTTTTCTGGATTTCTAGTTTGAGTCTACTGTGTCCAGAGAACGTAGTCTGCATGATTTCAGTTCTAATAGATGTGATAAGAATCGTTTATGGTCCAGGTTATATGGTCTGTCTTGGCAAATGATCTTTGGGTGCTTGAGCAGGTTACATATTGTGCTCTTTTGGGGGTTAGTGCTCCGTCACTGCTGATTAACTCTTGTTAGTTAGTTGCTGGCAGCGTTTCGTCCGCAGGAGCAAGGGAAAGGCCGGTGGGCGCCCTGGGGTGACAAGCTCGGGCTGTTGCCCTCTCTGTCCAGGGTACACGCCTGGGCTCGCCGCCTCTCCTGACAACCTCGGCTAGTCCCTGCATCATTTCACTGAGACCGCCAGCAGGCCTGAGGGGAAGCGCTCGGCCGCGAAGCCGCCGCCGAGCATGCGCACACCCTGGCCGCGCGCGAGTCCCGCAGGGGCGGGGAGATGGGGAGAGAAGCGGGTCCGGCTTAATTCCAGCGCGGACAGTCGCCGCTTGAGGTGAACGCCCTCTGACCCGGGAGAGCGCAGGGGCGGTGCAGGGGAGCGCGGGGCCTGGAGCCCCCGGGGGCTGAGGAAAGGGGCGCCGCCGATGCCGGTGAGGAGCAACCGGGCTGCGATGAGGGCGCTCGGGGAACGGAGTGACGAGGGGCGGCCATCCGCGGGGTCTGGGCTGCAGTTGGATGTGGCCCCGTGGGCAGAAGCGTGGGTCTGGGGCCCGGGGGGCTGGCTGACCATGGGGACTGGGTCATGAGGGATCAGAGGGCTGGGTGGGGCTTTGATCTCATCAATTTCCTCTCTAACCGGCCGACTGGTTTGTTTTTCCATTTATGATTTATTATCGTGTATGTGTTGCTAGACTTGAAAAGCATATTGCCCTGGGGTTGTAAGTTTACACTGACCTTACTTTGCTTCTCTTCCCATTCAGGTCAGTAGGTGCTTTGTCATTCTTAATGTAGTATGTAGGTATTATTTTTCTTTCTCTTTTTTATTATCAGGCATGGCAAGGCTTTTTTATTGACCATTTTTAAGTACGGTTGTGTTTAGACTCCCTCATTTTGAGATAGTAATTTTATCTTTTTCTTTTTTAGATCCTGTCTTTTTTTTTCCTCTTTTTAATGTAAATTGTCATTCTTTTTCCCTTAGTTTCCCAGTGTTATTCTGAATATGTTTAGGGGGTATAAGGTTTCCTCTAAATAAATACATCTTTATCTATGAAATGTATAATTTCGATTTGATGTTCCACTTTGATCATGAGTAATTTAGGCGACCTTCTGCATTCCAAATGGCTAAGATATGTTTTAGTTCTTTATTTTTAATTTTATTGTAAACTTGTCATAAAATGTGTCCTGCGAAGTCTCAACTTTTAAAAGTTTATCAAGATTTTCTTTGAAGCCAAGTTAACACAGTGAATTTTGTTTAGTAGATATAAGAGGAAGAGTATATTTGATTTTTGTATGTTGCAAGGTTCTCTTTAAGTATATTTAATATAGCCTGCAGTATTTCTCAAATCTCTCTTTTTGCTGTTTTTGGGCCTACCTGATTCCTCATATTCTACAAGAGATATAATAATCTCTCACTGGGCGGGACTTCCTGGAAGATGGCGGCATGAGCAGGATGGCAGAAATCTCCTCCCAACACTATATTTATCTACAAAAATACAGCAAAAACAACTATTCCTAAAAGAGAGACCAGAATACACAGGAAAGCGCACAGCGTGCAGCTACACCCGAGAGGACTTGGCACCCCAGGAGGCGGGTAAGATATGGAGCTGCGACCCGGCAGGACCCGAGCACTCACTCCCCCACCCCAACGCACCGGTGGGAGGAGAGGATTCAGAGCCGGGAGGGAGTGGAACTACACCCCGCCAAATAACTACCCCAGTGATCTGCGTGGCGAGCGCTGACACACACAGCATGGTGTAGCGGAGATTGGAGAGACAGGGGGGAAGGATCTGAGCGGGGAACGCACAAGGGTGCTTGCAGCTGGCTCCCGGGAAGGAAAAAAAAAAAGAAAAAAGAAAAGCGGGCACTTTCTTCAGCAGTCTTAAAGTGACAGGAGCCCAGCAGAGGAGCCGGATCGCCCCGGCACATTCAGCCCAGCAGGCTAGGAGTCCTGGGGAGTTTCAGACCCCGGCCAGAGCTATGAAGGACCCTGCGGAGCGGCGCAGCCACGACTGCGGAATAGTGGGGCAACAGCACCACCTACAGCATCCCCTCAGAATCTACTCCCGGTGGGCATTTTTTTTGTTTTGTTTTGTGTTGTTTTTTGTTTTTTCTTTTCTTTCTTTTTTCTTTTATATTCTTTCTTTTTTTTCTTTCTTTCTTTTTTTTTCTCTTTTTAAAGTCTTAAAGAGCACAGCTGACATACTGGGCAACTACCAGCGACCACATCTATAGCCATGAAAAGACAGAGGAATATGGTCCAGACTAAAATCAACCAGACAACCCCAGAGAGGAAGCCTGAAGGGATGCAAATGCACAGTCCTCCTGAAAAAGAATTCAGAATAAAAGTCATAACCATGCTGATGGACCTACAGAGAAATGTGCAAGAGCTGAGGGAGGAAGTGAGGGAAGTGAGGAAAGACAATGCAGAAATCAGACAAGTGATTGATGGGCTTAACAGCAAACTGGATGAGATGCAAGAGACTGTTAATGGAATAGAAATCAGAGAACAGGAATACAGAGACGCTGAGGCAGAGAGAGATAAAAGGATTTCTAGGAATGAAAGAATATTAAGAGAACTGTGTGACCAATCCAAATGGCACAATATTCACATTATAGGAGTACCAAAGGAAGAAGAGAGAGAAAAAGGGATAGAAAGTGTCTTTGAAGAAATACTTGCTGAAAACTTTCCCTCACTGGGGAAGGAAATAGTCTCATAGTCCACGGAAGCCCACAGATCTCCCAACACAAGGGACCCAAGGAAGACAACACCAAGACACATAATAATTAAAATGGCAAAGATCAAAGATAAAGGCAGAGTATTAAAGGCAGCTAGAGAGAGAAAAAAGATCACCTACAAAGGAAAACCCATCAGACTATCATCAGACTTCTCAACAGAAACCTTACAGGCCAGAAGAGAATGGCATGATATATTTAACGTTATGAAACAGAAGGGCCTCGAACCAAGAATTTGTATCCAGCACGATTATCATTTAAATATGATGGAGGGATTAAACAATTTCCAGACAAACGAAAGTTGAGAGAGTTTGCCTCTCATAAACCACCACTACAGGATATCTTAAATGGACTGCTCTAGATGGAAGCACACCTAAGGCTAAAAGATGTCACCAGAGAAAATAAAATCATAGCAAAGAAAGCAGACCATCCAAATACTAACTAAAGGCAAAGAATAAAACACCTAGTATATAAAGAATGGAGGAGGAAGAATAAGAAGGGAGAGAAATAAAGAAACATCAGACTGTTTACAATAACTTAACAAGAAAGTTAAGTTAGATGGTTAGATACTAAAGAAGCAACCCTTGAACCTTTGGTAACCACAAATCTAAAGCCAGCAATGGCAATAACTACATATCTATCAATAATCACCCTAAATGTAAATGGACTGAATGCACCAATAAAAAGACACAGAGTAACAGAATGGATAAAAAGCAAGACCCATCTATATGCTGCTTACAAGAGACTCACCTCAAACCCAAAGATATACACAGACTAAAAGTGAAGGGATGGAAAAAGATATTTCATGCAAACAACAAAGAGAAAAAAGCAGGTGTTGCAGTACTTGTATCAGACAAAATAGACTTCAAAACGGAGAAAGTAGCAAGAGATAAAGAAGGACATTACACGATGATAAAGGGGTCAATCCAACAAGAAGATATAACCATTATAAATATATATGCACCCAACACAGGAGCGCCATCATATGTGAAACAAATACTAACAGAATTAAAGGAGGAAATAGACAGCAATGCATTCATCTTAGGAGACTTCAACACACCACTCACTCCAGAGGACAGATCAACCAGACAGAAAATAAGTAAAGACACAGAGGCACTGAACAACACAGTAGAACAGATGGACCTAAAAGACATCTCCAGAACTCTGCACCCAAAAGCAACAGGATACACATTCTTCTCAAGTGCACATGGAACATTTTCCAGAATAGACCACATACTAGGCCACAAAAGGAACCTCAGTAATTTCAAAAATATTGAAATCCTACCAACCAACTTCTCAGATCACAAAGGTATAAAACTAGAAATAAATTTTAGAAAGGAATCAAAAAGGCTCACAAATACATGGAGACTTAACAACATTCTCCTAATTAATCAATGGGTTAACGACCAAATCAAAACAGAAATCAAAGAATATATGGAGACTAATGACAACAACAACACAAAGCTACAACTCCTGTGGGACGCAGCAAAGGCAGTTCTAAGAGGAAAGTATATTGCAATCCAGGCCTATTTAAAGAAGGAAGAACATTCCCAAATGAATAGTCTAAAGACACAATTACTGAAATTGGAAAAACAAGAACAAATGAGGCCGAAAGTCACCAGGAGGAGGGACATAATAAAGATCAGAGAAGAAATAAATAAAATTGAGAAGAATAAAACAACAGAAAAAAAATCAATGAAACCAAGAGCTGGTTCTTTGAAAAAATAAACAAAATAGATAAACCCCTAACCACACTCATTAAGAGAAAAAGAGAATCTACACACATAAACAGAATCAGAAGTGAGAGAGGAAAAATAACGACAGACCCCACAGAAATACAAAGAATTATAAGAGAATATTATGAGAATCTATATGCTAACACGCTGGAAAACATAGAAGAAATGGACAACTTCTTAGAAAAATACAACCTCCCAAGGCTGACCAAGCATGAAACAAAAAAAACTAAACAGACCAATCACCAGCAACGAAATTGAATTGGTAATCAAAAAACTACCCAAGAACAAAACCCCCGGGCCTGGTGGATTCACCTCTGAATTCTACCAGATATATAGAGAAGAAATAACACCCATTATCCTTAAAGTTTTCCAAAAAATAGAAGAGGAGGGAATACTTCCAAACTCATTCTATGAAGCCAGCATCACTCTAATACCAAAAACGGGCAAAGACCTCACCAAAAAAGAAAACTACAGACAAATATCCCTGATGAACGTAGATGCAAAAATACTCAACAAAATATTAGCAAACCGAATTCAAAAATACATCAAGAGGCTCATACACCATGATCAAGTGGGATTCATCCCAGGGATGCAAGGATGGTACAACATTCGAAAATCCATCAACATCATCCACCACATCAACAAAAAGAAGAACAAAAACCACATGATCATCTCCATAGATGCTGAAAAAGCATTTGACAAAATTCAGCATCCATTCCTGATTAAAACTCTCAACAAAATGGGTATAGAGGGCAAGTACCTCAACATCATAAAGGCCATATATGACAGACCCACAGCTAACATCATACTTAACGGCGAGAAGCTGAAAGCTTTTCATCTAAGATCGGGAACAAGACAGGGATGCCCACTCTCTCCACTGTTATTCAACATACTACTGGAGGTCCTAACCACGGCAATCAGACAAAACAAAGACATACATGGCATCCAGATTGGTAAAGAAGAAGTCAAATTGTCACTATTTGTAGATGACATGATACTGTACATAAAAAACCCTAAGGACTCCACTCCAAAATTACTTGAATGTGTAAGACTAGGAGAGGAATACGTTTGGTAAGAAAAAATTAAGATTTCATCTTGAACTTTATAAGGGAAGAGCCTTTTCTACCTAACCCCCCCCCCTTTTTTTTCATTAAAAGTTTCAAAGGAAGAGTTCTGGGAGAAAAATCTTTTTAACGTTCAGTTTTTTGAGCTCTTTACATTTGAAACCAAGTTGGAAGAGTTGAATTTGAATTTTCATTTGTTTAACAAATACTTAAATTGAGTATCTACTGTGGCCAAAGGCTCTGTGATGAGACAGCAAGATAAACTAAGCAAACAAGATCTCTGCTCCCAAAGTGCTTTTTTGGGCTACGGAGGAAGAACGATTGGTGATTCTCTACCTGTCCCAACCCACCGCCCGTTCATTGTCTTACCAAAAACTTCACCTTTAGGCTTGAGTAGCCGTTTTATCATAATGGCATCTCGAGCTCCTGGCAGCTGGGCCCACCGTTCTGAGCGCTCAATGTCGCGTTAATAAAAGAATCTCCAATAGTGACACCTCCCCTCCCGCTAGAACTCAGGCTTCTTTGAAAATAAAACTTTTAACCAACAATATGAATATAACCTTTGCTTTGAAGACTAATACTTTTGCAGGAATGGTACCTTTATAAAGATGGTGGTTGCCCCCGTGTATATATATATATATATTTGTTGTTTCTTCAAATCCAATTAAATGAAAATACTAGTGAGTCCGTAGCCCCACTCCCTAGGCTCGCTGGGTCTGCTGGGCAGAAAGGACGCAGGAGCCCTGCGGTCTGACAGCGGGGTGTGATCCTTGTCTACGCTCTCTGTCGCCAGCCGGGGACGTTGAGTCGGCTGCCCGAGCTTTCCGTCCACGCAAGAGTCTGGGAGGGGGTCGGGGAAGGAAAAGACGGCAGAGACTTTAAGCAAGTGCTTCTTTAAGGTGTAAAACCACGTTTAGGGTCTACTCTCCAGCAGCACTGCTTTCAACCGCCCGCCCAGAGTCCGCGTCTCGTCGTCGTCATGCCAACGGACACATTGGCTTCCCAGGATTGGTGGCCGCCTCCGCCTATGACGTGCGTTCGAGGAGCCCGGGTTTGCTTCCGGGTTTGCGCTTTGGCCCCGGGCGCGGGGGGTTCTGGGAGTCGGGGCCGTCCCGGCGTCCGTGTGAGGTGCGGCGGTCGCTGCGTGGGACCTCGGCGGACGGGAGCGGCAGGAGGCGGGCGGCGTGTCTTCGTTGTCCACGTGGGGCGGCGCGGGCGGTGGGTTCGGGGTTGGCGGCGAAGGACGCTCGGGAGCTGCGGGCAGCGCGGCGGGAAGGCGGCTGTGCGGGCGGTTCAGCGGGGTTCACCTGCCGCGCCCCACCGCGGGTCGGGCCTCGAGGAGGGGTCGGCGAGTCCCGGACAGCCCAGAGGCTCCCAGCCCCGAGGGCGGGGGTGATGATTGTTCGCCGGTCGGGGGACGGGGGAGGCAGTGGTACCCCCGGGGCACAAAACCCTGTTTCTCCCTCTCTGGATACACCCCCTTCCTGTTCTGAAAACCCAGAGAAGTAACCCATTTCCCAACTTTCCCACCACTTGCTTTTCCAACATGTGACGGGTTTGGGAGCCTGATCTGCTGGGCGGGCCGCTGTTGGCTGCTCATGCCCAGAAGCACCATGAGGGTTTTTGGTTGTCAGAATCATTTAGGGGGAGGTTCCTGTCTTTTGGACATTCCTTAAATTATAACCTGCAAAATACAAGATTTTTATTACGGTGGTTGCTGTAGGAGAACACTGCATCAACAAAAAGTTGTTGGAGAATTTTGCCTATGTAACTGTCGTTGAAATTTGGCACGTTTTTCTCCAAGACAGTAACTTTGTCCAGGGATTTTCAAAGTATTTTTGTTTTTGTTTTTGTAGCCCATTTTCTGTGGTATGAGGTGCAAACTTCAGGGAGTCTGCTGTGGAGTGAGGGTGAGCTGAGAATTTTTAAAACTCAGTCAGGGCTGTACTGCATTTTACAAGGCTTTGATATGTCAAGCCTAATCATTATAGTAGTCCCATCAGGAATGTCCCCATTCCACAGGAACTTACGTTAGGTGACCTGCCCGGGGCCACAGAGCCAGGAGGAGAACAAGAAACAAGCTCAGCTTCATGACGGAACTGTTTGCACTAAATAAGAACTGCTTAAGAAGCTGTATTCCTGCGACTCATTTGTTTTCTTGAGATCTTTTGTTTGAGATGAACGTAAAATCTGGAGAACGAGTTTTGGAAATGATTTCAAAAGTTGGATATTTGTCAATACTTTATGTAATGAGAGTTTATCACATTGGGAATAACTTGACACTATTTTGCTTCAAAGTGTAAAAGATGACAGCAGCTAGGCCAACTTTTGAACCTGCAAGAGGCAGAAGAGGAAAAGGAGAAGGTGACTTGAGCCAACTCTCCAAGCAGTATTCAAGTAGAGACCTGCCTTCTCCAGAAAGATCAAATACAGGTAAATGAAGACTTTGTTCTCGTTCACAAGGCAAGGCCAAAAGTGTGGAATGGCACGAGCATGAGATAGTATGTTTGGGTTATATCACGTGTCTATTTTCATAGGAGTAGAATGCAAGAGAGTTGTCTTAACACTAAAATTATGCTCTGTGATTGTGGAGTGCTACCAGATATTCCTTATGTAGAAACTCCTATTAATTGGAAATTTCCCAGTGTGGATTTAATAATAACTAATATATTACCTGAGAGGGACTGTGCACTATTAGCACTAATCAGTATGGGATTAAAAATATTACAGTAGAGAGCCCTGAGTTGCCGTACTAACACGAAGTAAAAATATTTTAGTCAACATACGGCATTATTGTAGGAAAATATGTGATTCGTTTGGGCGTTTTGAGATACTGGGAACCGCACGGATCCTGTTAGTAACCTTCCGATTATCGTAGTGATCTTGTCCAGTTCCCTCTTTTATTCCTGAGGAACTTGGGAACAAAGCTCCTTTTTGTAGATTGTCTTCTGCTGCTACAGCCATGTGTCTTTTTAGTAACATTTTTGCCCTGGTTTGTTTCGACATTAGACAAAGCACTGCGGATGCCCCAGAAGAGGTTCGGACCCGTGACTTCAGGAGGGAGCTAGAGGAGAGAGAGAGAGCTGCTGCAAGAGACAAAAATAGAGACCATCCCACTCGAGGTACTGACACTGCCACAGACACGGGACTTATAAAGTCACATAGCCAGTGGTTTTTCTTTCATTTGCTAGTTGGAACAGATTGAAGATTTTGTTTGTTTGCTTTAAAATACTGATGTAGACAACTTAAGATGTTTGCCGTAAAATATTGGTAACACTTTCTTAAATGATTAGATTAGAGATGATGTTGAGGTTGATGCCAGTTCCATCCTTTCTTGCTTCTCTTTTAGAAGCAGCAGGGTGATCTGGGGATACTTAGCAGCCATTGTTTAAATTCAGATCAAGTTTTGACTGTTTACTTTTTGAAGCCCCGTGGTTTCTGTCTGTGAGGTATCTCCTGCTTTTGTCACTAGTCGTTGCTGGGCATCGGTTATAGTATCTTTTCTATTTTTCCAGGATATGTAAACTATTCCCTAAATTTTCTGGCAGAGACTGCAGTTCCTGTGTTAAAATCAGTACTTTAATTCACCCAGCAGGCAGTTGCCAGAGGCTTTTTTGCCAGGCACTCTGCTTGTGGTCTCTGCTATCACAGGGCTTGTAATCCAAGGTCTTGGTGCCCAGAAGTCCCTAAAATGTTACAAGAAATGCAGTATTTGTTTCAGTAAGCTGAGTAATGTTTGTGTTTTCCCAGAGCATACAACCTCTTCAGTGTCCAAGAAGCCTCGGTTAGACCAGATCCCGGCTGCCAACCTCGATGCGGATGACCCTCTAACAGACGTGTGTTTCATTTCCTCCATTCATCATCTTCTTCTCCTTCTTTTTTTTTTTTTTACCATTTTTATTCTGTTTATCATGCTTCCTGAAATACTTTTATTCTTTTGGCTTTAAGAAATGACGTATATTTATTTTTACTTACTGCTGTTTACATGTGGCCCTGTCTTCAATGCTAAACTTTACAGCTGATTTTAAAACAAAAAGTATTATTGTGTGGTTGACCCAACATCAAATGTATTTGTAGGATAAAAAAGGATATTTTGTCATTATCAAAAAGAAAAAACTCAGTAGGAATATACTATAATGATGTACTTTATGCACATAAGCACAAGCCCTGATACATAAAACACAAAGACTGAGAAATATACAGTAAAACCTGACATATTTGCAATGGTGGTGGGAGGTTTTTTTTTGTTTTTTTTTCTGTTTACTAGTTTATTAAAGGAGATGATAAAGGATGCAAATCAACAGCCAGATGAAGAGATACCCAGGACAAGATTCTGAACAAAGGAGCTTCCATCCTTGTGGAGCTTGGCGGCCCATAGAAGCATTTTGGTTTCCCAGGCACGGAAGTTCTCCAGAAAGGGGAATGGCTTTGGGCGACGTGGGGTGGGGGGCGGAAGGGGGAGTTAAAAATCACCATTGTCTCAGAAATTGATGGATGAGCAGAGAAGAAAACGAATAATGCTACAAAAATTTAAGCGACAGATTTAACAACTTGATCACATAACCCACAACAACCACGTAGCAAATAGAAAATGCCTTTTGATACATATGAAACACTTAACAAAAATATACCAATATAAGACCACAAAATAAATATCAGCAAAAATTCCGTAGACTCAAAATATTGAGCAGTCTTGATGGCAATGAAATAAAATTGAAAGTAAACAATAAAATACCTCAACCCAACCATATGCGTTTGAAATGAATATCCATAGGTCTGAAATAATATTCATACAAAAATCTAAAAATCTTATTTTTTTGTACATTCAACTCAAGCATTTAGTCAGAAACAAAGGAAAACAATTATGCAAAAGAAAAGGGGAAAAAGTGATGGTAGATTGATAACCAAAAAGGGAAAATACACATGCACAGAAATAGAGATGGTTCATGAAACAGAAGATGATACTTTAAAGAAAAATAAAGAACTGGCAAAGCTGTTGCAGGAAAAACAGTTTCCAGTACTGGATTAGGAAATAGCATAAGCCTGGAGCGCCCTCTAGTGCTTGAAATTAAGGATGTGCTAGACAAATAAACACTGATGGAGGTTCATCAATGGGGCACAACAACCCGAGGAAAGAGTTCCTAATGACCAAAGCTCAAGCGGTGTGCAACGAAATAATTAAAGTACCACTGAATTTAAAGTATAAAATAAGTATGTATGAGTGCATACTTATATTTAAAAAAATGATTGACAAACTGGGGAGAAGAGACAATCTCTCCTGTAGAAGATTACAGGTAAGTTACATAGTAGACCCTAAAGGAGGGGGCCATAACCCTCTGCTCCCTGAGTGCGGGCTGCAAACCCTGACTGAATACAGAGCGGCAGGTGGGAGCGGGGGAGGGTAGGTCAGGAATATTACAGTGACAAACACTTGGCCAGATCAACATCAAGAGCCTTCAATTATGTTGACAGTATGTGCCCGTGATACAATGTGATAAAAATGGCACTTTATTCTCTGTAACCATGTTCCCCAAAACACAAACCCAGGCTATTTCAGACAAATTCAAGAAAGGGGCATCCTACGTATACATGGCCAGTACTCCCCCAAACTGTCAGCTCTGTATATGAACATTTTATCAAAAATAAGGAAAGTCTGAGAATCTGTTACAACCAAGAGAAAGCTAAGGACACATAAAAGCTAGATGTTTTTTTGTTATTTGGGATGGGATCTTGGAACAGAAAAAAGACATTGGGTAAAAAAAACCGAGGAAATCTGAATAAACTATGGCCTTTAGTAAATAATCTCATAGATTTTGGCTCATTAATTGTAACAAATGAACCCTAGGAATTAGGATGTTAATAACGGGAAAATGTGAGTGGGGTGGGTTGGGGGTAGGTTACATGGGAGCTCTCCAAAGTATATGCTCAATATTTGGTAAGTCTGAAATGATTCTAAAAAAATGAAGTATTTCTAAATAAAATAAACAAGAGTAGTCATCAATAAGCAATATTAGAATGAAAATTTGAAATATAATCTAGATTTTAAACGGTCTACAAAACAATGCAACAATATAAATCAAATGATTCCATAAACCACTTACATGACTTCATATTTTTAGAGCCGAGAGTAGGTCTTAATTAACATTTTTAAATTAGGAAATATAAAGTGCTTGTAGAAATTTATAAAACACATATGTACAGTTTAACAAATAACCACGGAATGAACGAAAGTGGAGCCACTGCCCAGGTCAAGAAATAAAGCATTGTCTGGCAGGGAGAGCCTGACGCCTGCTCCTCCTCCAGGATTCCAGGCCCATCTGTCTCTGGGGCAGCCCTATCCGTAAGCACAGGCATATAGGTTTTTGTAAATGATATAAAATGAAAACTGTGCCCACTTACATAACATCCTATTAGAATCATACTTTATGAACTTTATTATTTTGTGTTTTTTTTTTTCTTCATTTATGTTGCTGCATGTAGCTGGACTCTGTTCTGTTTCAGGGGTGCACTCAATCACATAAACATTCTCACTATTGATAGGCCTTTTGGTTGTCTCCACTTTTTGCCTCGTGCAAACACATATATTGGAGCACACGTGCACCCAAAACAGATTCTTGGTCATAGAACATGTGAATTCAAACTTAATCTTGCCAGACTGTTTTTCAATAGTTCTTCCTGATTCACACACTCACAAGCTGCATGCGAGGCGCCCTTTTGCTTCCCTTTTGCTTCCCTTTTGCAGACCTTTGACAGTCATCAGCCTTTCTAGTTTTAGCCAATGAGGTGACGGTGTAGGGTCACTATGATATGCATTTCCCTGATTACTAAGGAAGGTGAGCATTTTTTCATGTTTATTGGCCAATCGGATCTGCCCCTTCACGGATTCACGGAGCGGCCATCAACTGTTTTGTCCATTTTTCTCCTGGGTCTCCTGTCTGCTACCTTTGTAGGAGTTCTTTGTATATATTCTGGATATTAGCTCTCTGTTGGTTATAAGTAATGCAGTGTCTGTTCCCACTCCTTGACTAGCCTTTTCACTCTCTCTTTCGCATCTTTTGATGAGCAGCAGTCCCTTTCTACCCCCGATAGTGCATATATTATTAAAGCAGCTAACACGTATGGTGCCTATCGAACACCACACACTGTTCAATGTACTCCTGCGTAGAGTAATTCATTTAATCCTCATAATGACCCGATAAAGGAAATCCTATTAATCCTGTTTTTCAGATGACGAAACTGAATCAAGGAGACATTAAGCAACTCTCTTAAGGTGACACATCTAGTAAGTGGTGGAGTCAGATATTAAAATAAGAATTCCCAAGATGATTCCTTAAAAGAAGAACAAAGAGGGGTGATTTTTCCCCTATCAAGCTGCAATATTTGAGCTGCAATGGACAAACACATCTGTGTACAGAATGGAGAGGCCAGACATAGACACACGTGTGTGCAGGAATCCATATGGAAGGGAGGTGGCATACCAAACTGGTGAGGAGAAGTGGACTATGCAGTATGTGGTATTGGGATTGGCACTTTTTTTGGGGGGGGGGAGAAAAAGAGCTCTGCCTCACACCACTTACATAAATAAATATGCAGAGCACAACAGAACTTTAAGACGACTAGAGAAAATATTGAAGAATGTCTTCATGAACTCAAGTGGAAAAAAATATTTTAAAGAGCCACGAACACCATGATGGACATGTCTGATATATTCACCTGGCTCCAGTGTCATGACTGTGATGGTTAATTTTACATGCTGACTTGACTGAGCTCAAGGGTGCCCAGATAACTGGGAAAGCATTGTTTCTGTGTGTATCTCTGTGGGCTTCTCAGGAAGAGACTAGCATTTGCATCAGCAGACTGAGTAAAAACGTCACCTTCACGAATACAGGCAGGATCATCAAGCCACTGGGAGCCTGAAGACAACAAAGGTCAGAGGCAGTGCAAACCCACTCTCTCTGCCTAAGCTGACGCATCCATTGTTGCCTGTCCTGGGACATCTGACAGAGGTGCTTCTGGTTCCCTGGCTTTTAGACCTAGACGTGGCCTTATAGTACTGACCTGTATTTCTCAGGCCTTTTGACTTAGATGGACTTACACCCCCATGTTCCTGGGGCTCACTTGCAGACAGCCGACCTGGCAGATTATGGGATTTCTCAACCTCCATAACCACCTGAACCAATTCGTGCAATTAAAGCTCTTATGTCTGTGTAGATCCTATTGTTTCTGTGTGTCTGCAAAATACTAACACACCATAAAAAATAAACAAAATTACAGTCGAGAAGGTTTTATCATACATAAAATAGACAATGAATTAGTATTGTGAATCCAACAGATAACTAAAAAAGAAGTCAACACTCAAAAGTGGGGAAAGTCTTAGAATAGACAATTCAAAAGAGAGGACATCCAAATGGCTTATAATTAGGAAAAGATGTTCAGGTCACTAGTAATCAGGGAAACGTAACGAGATACTAATTTTACCTATTTAGATTAGGAAAAATGAAGAGGTCTGACAATATAAAAATGGGCCAAGATGTGAAGAAATCAGAACCCTTGCACACTGCAATGGAGACCGAAATTGGAGGCTAATCTGGCTGTTTCTAGGGAAGTTGAAAATGAACAAAAATACAACCCAGTAATTCTATTTCTATGTACAAAGCTGTTCAGTATTATTTGACTTGACAGAGATTTGGTAATAATCTTATTGTCTATCATCAGGGGAATGAATAAAATAAACAATTACACCAGATCTAGTTTGTTGCACTGACTAGGATCTGTATCTAGCAGTGTCTTTAGATCCTGTAAATGCAATATTGACTTTTATAAAGGTGATGGTGGGGAATAAGTTACTGAAACAACACACGACCTATTACTTTTGGCTGTATAGACTTTCCCATACAAACTTGAAGCACGTGGGCACTGAACACGTGATCATTATTTCTCAGAAGTGGGAAGAGGCCTGGAAGATCACGGCAGCAAGAACAAAGGTCATTCTCCCTTTATATGATTTTCATTATGAACGTCCTTTGCTTTTCCAAGATTGAGTATAGCAAAAACTCATCGGACATGAAGAAACGGCTGGATATGGGGATTTTTTATTGAGAATAGTGGTCCAAAGTGAGCGTCCAGATTGAGTGTGTTGACATGAAGTAAAATAGAGCTTGAACAGAATTGCTTGAAGTAGCTCTTCCACCACCACCTCCCGCTCCCAGTCCTTCAAGGTTAATTTAGAAATGAGCTCATCTGTACAGGTAACTGTATTCTTAATATTGCTGGTCCTTATTAGGTAAATTTTTTAATGTAGGAAAGTAACTGAGTGAAAACATAGGAGTGCAATGAGAGCAATGTTTCCTGGAAATTTTTGTTTTCTTGTCCTACAAAACCCCCAGTTTTTTAATCTTATGCTTCCCAGGGCGTCTATCTGCTAGGGAAGAGGTTGTGTTAGTCCTGAACTATATAACAAGGAGAATTTCAGTTTTTAAATTTTTAAATAGGAATATGAAGCAGGCTATTGTTTTCAGAGAGACTTTTCAGAATTCCTTTATTTCTTTATTTCTCTGCATGACTGATTCCACCATTGACTTAAATTGAAGGACCAATAAAACCTCAGTTTCTCAGCTACTTGCCACATAAAGAAACTTCCTTGCTCCCTGTTCAGTAAGATCTCCTGAACGTGCAGTTGCTCTCTAGGGCTTCCCCCTCCCAGGTGACTCCCGCCATCTCAGCCTGTGGCTGACTCCCCTCCCTCAGGCCGCTCACTCCTCTCACTCCCATCACTATGCCTGGAGGCCAGGTGCTCGGGTTCCACTGCCCACAGAATACACTCCTGTGTCCTGTTATATTAGGAGAGACAAAACTGCTCAGGTGGGAAGGGGTGAGACGTGGGTTTCTGCTGCTCCTCAATCAGAACTTCAAACACACACTTTTTTCCCACTATATCTGCCTTCAGTTTTACATGGTGATTCTAATTCCACAGCCTTGCTGAAACTCTGTGGGAGAGAGCTGGAGGGGAGAGATGGTTTGCTTCTCTGAAATATTTCCTTCTGTATCCAAACTATCATTTTTATACCCAGAGTTGATTCTGAGCTGTCCACTCAGTGCATTTCAATACTAATACCTAAGTCTAAGTAACTCTCACTTATATTCCTTAAGATGTTCTATTACTCCTGCCCCCCACCTTGTCCACAGAAGTAAGATGAATGTTTAAATGTGTAAATCACTTCATGTCAAGTGCTGTTCTAAATTTCCAATGCCTTCTCATCTCAAGTTGAAAAAATTCAAATATTTCACATGAACCACAAGCGCCTATATACCTCAGACCCTGCCTTCCTCCCTCTTCCTCTGCCCCAGACACAACTTAGCTTCCTTTCTATTCCCAAGGAAACAAAAACACCAAGTTCCACATTAGGTCTATTATACTTGCTGTTTCCTTTAAGTGAAAGTCAGCTCTGGACCTTCCTTCTTGCTGACTGGGTCTCAGAAAAGGTCTCCTAGTCCGTGACGCTTTCCCTGGCCACCTGCAGAAGGCCAGCCCTGACCGTTCTGCTCTGTCATCCCATCCCCTTTACTTCTTCACGGCACATGCTGCCAATCAGTATTGTCATGTTCATTTATCAGTGGACTTGCTTATTGGGATGACTCAGTGAATTAACCACGTGAAATATACAGTGTTGAAGAGGAAGTGGAGACTCTGAGCAAAGACAATGGTACTTCTGCTCTGGGTTCGCTCATCTCTCCAGCAACTTGGGTCGCGCTGCCCAGCCACGTGCATCGTTTCCCAGGTGGTTTCCACCAAGTCACCCTTCAGATGTGGCCGGCAAACCAGATGTGCCCCAGCCAGAACCCAAGAAGCGTCCCCCCAAATCGTTCACCGACATCACACAATATAACCAGCCCATAAAAATAGGTTTTGTTGGAAATGTTTTGATACAACTATTAAGAAGAGTGCAGAAAAGAATAACCTTCATTCTTGGATTGGTTGAATGGACGACATTAGAAATAAAAACAGATTGTAACATTTTGGTTACCTTTAATATATTTTTGAAAAAAATACTGGTGGTGATAACACATTTTAAATGCACCAATGACTCAGAGACATCACATTTATTTTCTGACGTCTACAGACCTAACTGGTCACAAGGGCCTAGTCTTCTAAGAAAGTGGGGAGGAGAGGGCAAAGAGGGAAGGGAGGGATCAGAGGGGAACCAAAGTTCAGGAGTCATCCAAATCGCAGCCGCACCCCGAGCTGGCCGAGAGAATGGGGTTCAGGGGCAGATCAGGCTTTGGCAATGTCTGTGGGGCCTCATTTGCAGAGACAAACATCCAGTGGATCAAACAGAAATCAGCAGCGTCCGAAGATGTCACGGTGGCTGGGAGGAGGCACAGGCTCTATGCCTTACACACTGCGGCCTCAGCAGGTCCCGTGGCAGCACCGCCCTGCGGAAGGCTCTGGGGGGCACCCGCGCCCCGTCTCAGGGAGCCTCCCCGCAGGAGAGCCGCGGGCTGCCAACACGCGCCCTGGGCTTAGGGGGCAGGGACCCAGAGGCGGGGCAGGGCTGTCCAGGGAGGGGCCGTCCGAGGACAGGGGCGGAGCCTCGGGTCCCCGGGCCGTGCATGCGGGGCTCAACAGGAGGCGCCTCTTGGCCGGGGCCTGGCCACTCAGTTCCTCCGCCCCCTGCTCCCGAGGACGGCGGCCGGGCGCCCGCCCGCCAGGTGGGGGGACACCCAGGTCGGAGGGACCGACCCGCGGCGCCCCCGCCCGGAGCCCCCGCGGCGCCGGGACGCCGGGAGCCCAGGGGCGCGGCGGCGCGCCCTCGCCCCACGGCCACCTGCGGGGCGGGGCGCGGCTCCCGGCGGGGCGGCAGGTCCCGGAGGCCCAGCGCGGCCCTCCAGAGCGCCCGATCCGCCCTCCAGGCGCCCACCTCCCGGCTGCCCGGCGCCTCGTGGGTCCCCGCCGCCCGGGCCTGCGTGCGCTGCCAGAGCTCAGAGCGCTCGGGTTGCAGGGCGCTCACGAAGACGTCCATGGGGAAGCTGACCCGGGCGCCCCCGCAGCTGCACTGCGCGGCCGCGGTGCCGTAGTCCACCCAGCGCGGCGTGGCGAAGTTGATGGCCTCCGCGCAGTTGAAGCCGTGGTTGAAGCCGGAGTGGTAGCCGTACGGAAAGGTCACGATGAACTCGCCGGCCTCCTGCGTGACCCGCCCGAAGGGGATCCCGTGGTCCCTGAGGACCGCGGGCGACAGCAGGGCCGCCTTGTGCCGCAGGAAGGCCTCGCAGGCGCGGGCGCTGGCCGGGAACAGCTCCTCGGCCAGGCGCTCCAGGCGCCGGCCGTGCTCCGGGGGCACCGCATACCACAACTTGGGCGCCCCGAAGTGCAGGTAGTTGATGCTGTACAGGTCCATGTCCTCCGTGTGCCACGCGAACGCGGTCTGCCACATGCCGAAGTACAGGTAGGGCGTGTTGACGCCCTCGATGACCAGCCCGCACTCCTGCTCCAGCAGGTCCTGGATGGTGCCCAGGTGTCCCACGTTCCACTGCTTCGTGTCCTCATCGAATAAGGAGCCGCTGACGTCAGCGCCGTAGATCGGAGAACCGTAGAGCCGGGTCTTCCAGTATTTTCGCTCCAAATCCTCAAAGTCCGAGTGCGGTGGGGTCTGATATTTGCCACTGTTCGCCAGGTGGCGATACTCTCCCACCGTCATGGCCTTCCTCTTCTTGCAGGACTGAGTGAACACACCCGCCCCGCCCGAGACCACCTGCTGGAGCGGAGTGGGGATTAAGATGTCACTGATGCCATCGTAGGTCTTCCTGGCTTTCCACTCCTTGGGGGGGATTATCTTGGCCACGCCTGCTCGGTGTGCACCTTGAGATTCCATATAAGTAATATATTTCTCAAAATCATTAAACTCTTCTTTGGTTGGGTAGAAGGTCATAAATGCACACCTTGGGTTCTGGGTAGAGTTTGTCTTTGACGTCATAGCTTCCATTAATACACAACAAACTCTCAAGTCTTCAGGTATGGTCTGGATAGTTGAGGATGCTGGAAAATGCTGTTTTTCCAAAACTGATATGAGTGTCTTTGAGTCAGCAGGAACCACCCATGGACTTTGGTGCAAATGAGATGACAACGTTTTGGGGCTTGCTGACTCGCCAGGAGACCGCCCTCTGGGCAGCTTTGCTCTTGCCTGATGAAGGAGGCTGAACGTGCAAGTCTGTGATGGGCCTCAGCTGGCACTGGGGTTTGTTCTCTGAGGCCTCCTGACTCGCCCAGTCCTGGGTGTGTGGCGTTCCAAATGTAGTGTCTTCAGGACAGTGTTTAAAACAAAACCTAGAAGAAAGAATACAAAAAGCTTGAACATTAATGTTTGGAGAACGTTATTCAGGAGCTACAAATAAAATACCATGGGATACACTGTGGGATATTATCCCACAGACAAAAAAAGGCTAAAATTTTACAAGATTGACAATACAGGATGTGGTGTTGATGTGGAACAATGGGAGTTCTCATACCCTCCTAGAGAGAATGGAAATCATTCTTTGGGAAACTTTTGGACAGTTTCTACTAAAATTGAAATCTCACAGCTAGTTTATGAAGTTGGCACTATTGTTATCCCCAATCAGTGGCGTAGAAAATGAAATGTAGAAAAATGTATATTTAATCCAACAGCTTGGGCTCTCCATCTCTAGAACTTTTTCTGTGCTTGTCTGAATCTCCCGCATGGAAGTGTTTCCGAGAGCATGGTCTGTCTTGTCCATCGTTGTTTCTTCCGAAGGATTTTGGTACTTCATGTAGTGTGCACTCCAACAATTGTTATTGAATAAATAATGAAGTGAAGCCATCTGGCACACACTGCAGCCTCTCTCCTCTTGGTTATGCCCCATTTTTGTTCCTGCTCTCTTGTCTTAAGGGAAGAGGGGATACTCCTCTCCATGGCTAGCTCTTCTGTTAAATTCCTTAAGTCAGCACCTCCCCCTTATTCCCGGACACAGTCAATTAAATATCACAGTCATCTTTGTCTCTCTTACATCATCAGTTATCAGTCTCTTTCCTGATTTAAGCTACCGTCTTCCCTCTCACCTTCATTTCAATACCAAACATGTTGAAAACATACATGAAAATAGTTTGCATCCACGAATGCATTTCCTCCCCTCCCTCACCTTCTGGTTCTGCCCCCACTTCTCTGCTGAAATGGATGGCTACAAA